>CANHQG010000014.1:0-357000 GCA_947462335.1 Harmothoe impar
AAAATGATAGAATTTGGACCATTATTTTACAACTACCCGGTACATTATCATATCACATTAATTTAGTTCATGAAATAATGAATACCATCACAATTCCAATGAATTCCAGTAGATGTATATGGAAGAACAGATGCTAAATAATTGACAGTGAGGATTAGTCAATTTAATGGATGTAAATGACTGTGTCCTATTAGTGAATACCCTTTATTTCAAATCAGTAAAATAGCTAAGAAAAATCTAGATTGAGATAGACTTCACAGAAAGAGAAAAAAGCTGGGAACCTGCCAGAATATAAATATTGAATAAACTCCGGGATAGGCATGTGACATGACAACCTCTGGACCCCGGTAGTATTTGTATTGAATTTGAGTATATTCAGATTTTCGGTAGACTTCAACCCGATCATAGGGCCTATGCTAAATTGCTATAGTATAGTCTATAGGCATAGCATGAGCCTATTAGCCTATGCCATTCTCATCCAACTGACTTTCTTTCCCATACTCCATAGGGTGATAGGCTATGGCACTTGGCAGCTATAGACCCATACTACTACCGGTAGTCATACTATAGCCTATATACTTACGTACCCCAATTCTGTGAATACAACACCATATTGGTGAAGCTTAGTTAGCCAATGAGTCAGGCTCCCGGGTTTCACTACTGTCACTACCCTACCCTCCTGACGACACTCCGACTCCAAAACTGGCGAAAGTCCCAAAGTTTTGAAGAATTCCAAAGTTTTCAAGTTTTCATCCCAGCCTCGGCTCAGGTCATCATTTATCAATTCAATTGTCACGGGATTTCAAGATTATTCCGAACTAGGCCTACTCAAGTCTAGATGATACTACTACAATTTACATATTATACTGCGATACAAGAAATGACAGATAAACCCAAGAAGTGAGGTCAAGATGACAAGATAAGACGAAGACTGAGTCACTGACTGACAAGTGACAGCAGCCGAGGAAGACGGTCGATGATGGAGATTCCAGAACACCCGACCCCTGTCAAAACCATCGTCTCTACTTAATAAAAGCATTGATCGCCCTCTCCAAGCTAACATATCACCGACTGATGTTTGTTTGTTTTAGTATAACTTACCTGCACATCTTCATTGCGCAGTTCGTCGATTAAAACGGCGATAGGATAGAGAGAATCGTCCCCGCTGCTCTCTGAGGCGGCCATGTTTGTTGGTTTGCGGCTGGAAAATGGTGAAAGTGGGAAGCGGCTGAAAGTGTTAGTTCTGCCGCCTCCCGCCGCGCGGCGCCACCAGTCTGTAGTGTGGTTATTTCTCACTAGGAAACGTCCTGGGACTTGAAATGATGTCTATTTAGTCAAACCTTTCCTTTTTATTCTGGTTTATTTAACCCCACACCCTTTATACTTGTTTATAGGTCCTTCCTACGTCCTCTCACTTTATTTGTGAGTAGCCCGATTTACCGCCGCGCCACCTGAACGTGACCAACATGACGTCACAGATCGGACGTAGCAACTTTGAAGAACTCGTGCATCTTGAACAAGCAGACACAGAATCAAGTCTCAAATCACGCCTTTTCGCCAAAACTTCAGAGGGTAAAATCTCAGTCGAACACCAAGTTTATCACAAGGCGAAAAATGGCTCTATTAGGCTGTTTCTGCGTCAATGATTGATAAAACTGTGAAGTGAAAAGGTGACGAAAACTGGAAAAGTAACCTCCACGTTGCAATTTTAGATGTTGCCTTCAATACTGAGGTTAGTGTTCCCCCACTACTACAATAAGTTTTGCTTGTGTTCATAGTTTTAGATGTCAGTTCATTACGCCTTTCTTAATAACTTAGGGAGTGATCATTTAAACAATGTCAATGAGGGGGGTGGGTAGGTTTAGGGAGTGTTCATTTATTAGTTACAGGAGGTTTGGGGGGGGGGGGAGGGGCGTAAAAATTTCCGACCCCTCCTGAGCCTGAGGTGGGGGCATAAAAAATTCTGACCCTCTTGAGGGGTGGGGGGCGTAAAATAAATTAGCCTGTTTTTAGCAAAAAAGCCTGCGTGTTACTATAGTTCAAAGAGGGGTGGATGAAAAATTTTCAATGCCTTTGGCTAGGCAGGGGAGATAAATACCAGGGTATCAACTAGGTGTTCTAAAGCAAACTAAATAGCTAGGTGGCATTGTTAGGATCATTTATCTTTTGGAATTTTTATTCTAACCCAAGCAGATCCTGAGATTTCATCATTTGAAGATACACGGTTTTCGGTATTTTGCCTCATAGGCCACAGTGCTATATCAGATCGGAAACCGTGATTTGAAGTCGGGATCCAAGTGATGAGTCGGTTATGCTCCAAAATCGACAATTTTTCTATTCACTGTCACTCTGGTTCTATTTGAGATTTTTTCAAGCAGTAAAAAATGTTGTGTATGTATAATGTCAAATTGATGTCTAGCCATGTGTTGATGACCTTGGGACATTTGACCTTGGGCAAGGTCAAGGTCATGACCTTGATGCTGAAATTATGTGAAAACGCTGAAAAACGCTGAAAAACCCTATATATTTTGAGGAAAAAGGCAATAGTTTCAGTTATTTACATACTTAACTTTATTTTTTCAAGTATATTAACCTTTGCATTCATGTACACATTAACAGGGGTTTCTATGGCCAATAATAGACCCAAGGTGAAGGTCACTGAACATGGAAAACACAATGGGATTACCATTACATTGATTTCATTGAAACTCGATACGTTTCCGCTCGCTAGTTCGCTCCACTTAATGAGCCACGATCTTTTCCCCTGGGCCTCTATTCGCAAGGTAGAAAACTATTGTTCATCTTATCATGTCTGTGACCTGAGCATATGTGACCTGTGACATGACTTAATATGATAATATTGATGCTAAATAAATAGGTGTGTTGGGGAGCCAAGGTCAAGGTTGATGAGGTCAATTACAAATTTCTGTTGGTACATTTTTTATAAATTATTGTATAATGAGATTTTTCTGTCATCTTATTTTCTGTCCCATCACAAAATATGCATTGAACATGATATAAGTGTATAAGTGAATTTGATTAATGGACAAAACCTAGCTATAATAACACAGTCCTCATAGCAATGTTGAGAGTAGTTGATATTTCTATCCAGTGTGGAGAACGTCCCCCGTTATAAACTCTATAAACATTGTCATCGCATATTAATGATAACTAGCATACATGCTTATATCATCTTATATCAAATCTCTCAGCAGAATGTCCATAAACATCCAGTAGCTAGCTGATGGTACGGTGAGAAGGGTGCCATAGAATGAAATGAGCTAATGGTCCACACGTACATCCCCCACCTTTAGATCAGCCAGAACCTCATCCAATTCCATCATGGTAGCATCTGGCTCGCCGTCATACTCAATCCGGTATTCTCGTATCAAGCCTGTCTGCACTATGGAGTGTACCTTTCCCTTGAATTCCTTGTCCCCATCTGGAAGAGCCCATGTGTGGCTGATGTATCTGCCCACCAAGATTGTTGGGTCAACCACACAGGAACCAAAGAAATCATACATCTGGTTATCAGTCGCAACCAAAGCTAGGAGATTGTTGGTTAGCTTTTTGTTGTCATACTGCTTCCTTTGGCCTTTGGGCAGGCCTGCAGAAAAGGCGAAGAGGTCAGTATCAGCTTGCTGGTTCATGAGTGTCTTCCTCACCTTTATTTGTGTTTTCAGAGCTGCCATCTTTGACTTTTGAGTGGTCAGCCCAGAAAGTCTATCCATCACTTCCTCCTTGGAGGACCATAATCCGCCAAGAAGGAAAAGATCTTCGAGGAGATTTTCTTTTTGGTCACGGGCATTAGCAGCCTTTTCAGCTAGCAGCTCTCGCTTTTCTAGCAGCTTTTGCTTCTTTTTGGCTGAAATTGCTGCCTCCTTCTCCCTGGAAGCAGTTGACACTGCTGGTGCCAACTTCCGTGCAACACCAATGAGTTTGGCTGCCTCTACCGCAGTTTGTGATGTTATCCAACTTTCTGTCCTATTCATGGAGAATAAGACCTTTGCTTCTATGAAGTCTGGCTTTGCTGATGGTGCCCTTGTTAGAGCAGCATCTGTCTTCCCGAAGCCACGCTCATTGTCAATATTGTTTCTCCCCACGCTCTTAGTACTAGCAAGTAGAGCTTCATTTGGCTCAGCATACTTTCCTCCTGGGAGCTGATCAATGCATTGGCGTGTAATGGTAGCAAGCATTTTGGTGCAGCATGCTTGGAGCATACCAATGACCTCCGTGTCACTGGTAGGGTCAGGCTGGAAGAGAGATTGAGCTACTTCATCCTGAGGTGCTTCAGTACCAAGCCATTCCTCTCCTCTCAAAATTGGAGTTGCATCCTCTGCCCATACTTTGAGCTTCTGTGCAGCCTCATTGTAGAAAGGCGAACAATCATGGATGGATCCTGGTGCCATGGTGAATCGAAGCCACGGCGCAGTAAACACCTTGCCAATGATGCCCAATGCCCGGCAACCAGCTCGGAGACTCGGTATTGTCACATCTGCGGCTATTGCAATCAGAAGCTTGTTTGCACGGCCCCACACCTTCACAATGAATTCATGTATATCACCCCAGAGGAAGAACACACACCCCGCGTTGTGAAAAAGTATGTGAAATCTTTCTCCGATAGAGCGTAGAAGTCGTGAGGTGCCGTTCCTCCCCAGGTCATCTAGGAAGGCGTTGAAGTCTGCTGGTGTACCCTGGCCATCTTTATGCGACATTTTTCCTGCAGCGTATATAAAGGCATAAGTGCGGCTTTGTGAACGATGCAGGAAAGACTGAATGGGTGCATCTGGCTCCAAGGACTTGATGGCCTGGTCTGCCCCCTTGGCAAACGTGTCCAAGGGGTGGACCCCACAGAAAAAGGTCCTGATTTTCACCTTGTCCTCTTTGGAGTCTGATAGAATTTCCATCGCTAGAGCATTAACACAGTGACGGTCCGTCATTGAGTTTGATATGGCATTCACCATGGCTGTTGATGTGTCCACACCATCTAGTTCAGCATGGAATGCACCTGAAAGATCAAACCATGACAATGTTAATGATGCAGAGAGGAATACCTCAAAATTAGGTCTACATATATATATATACATTATGTATACATATACATTAGGACATATCACTGACCATCATCCCAAAGCCTCAATTCTACTGCAGCCTCTGTCTGTTGTGTTCTACTGACAACCACCAGTGTTTACCTTTATCCATCAGATTTGATTGATATGCTCTACAAATATTAAGAATCAAAAATACGAGAGGCTAGATGTTTCGTTATTTTCGTTGTTGCTCTGTTGTTGTCTCCTGTTTTGTTCAAGTCATATATTAAACTATTTTTCATACATACCTGCAGTGTTGAAGTCCATCAATATGGAGTCAACGTAGTCTTGGGCCGTACCTCCAGCCATCTTCCCAAGCCCAAGTGTGAGTGTTGCATCATCATTAGCGATTTGGTTGATGCCCCAATGTTCGCCACTCTTTGTCGTGCCATCAAACTTGGCTGTTGTGTTGATACAATTCTTCAATAATATTGCCACCTGAAGTTTGCTGAGGACATTCATTTCACGCACCATGTTCCGAAGAGTATGACTGTTTGGGAAACCATCAAGATCTCTTTGAGCCAAGACCCTGAGTACTGGACGGATCACCTGTTCTAGCTGCTCAATAGCTACATTGCGGTTAACCAAAGTGTAGACAACTAACCGCAGGTTGTCAGAGTATGTCCTACCATCTTTCTTGCTTTTGATCAGGAATTGTTCTTTGTCGTTCAATGCATCCTCAAGTCTCAGATTCTCATACTCAAGAGCCTGTATCTGTTGCTTAAGTTGCTTCAGCTCCTGCAGTCTGAACTTTGCTGACCAGTCAATGTGTGTACAGCCCGTACAATGTGAAACTGTCTTCATCTTAGACTTAGATGTTCTCCTTACTTTCGTAGCAGGTGCTGCATTCGTCTTCAGCGATACTTTCAGCTCTCCTTGCAGCTGAGATATCTTGTGTCTCTTGTTTTTTATTGTGTTATCTTGGCGCCGAATCTTCTGGTTCAGGCGGCCAGGTTGAACCTGCATCAAAGTTGTTATCTTGAGGTTTGCTTGAACAAGTGCCTCCTGTGTTTGTTTTAGTTTTGTCTCAACATTTGACAAGTCTGCCCCCAAATCATGGTTTACACTGGTAGTGATTTTACAGTTATTGCAGTTGGCTATAAGAGCTGGTTCAGGTCGGGTTCTTTTGGGGGCATTTGGATCCTTGAGGATGAGATTGAAGGGCTTTGCAAGATGTTCCTGGAGTTCTACCCGTGTCCTAGCATTTTTTTTCAGGCGCTTTGTTTTTTTTGCTGAACTTTTTATCCTTGAGTCTATTGTAGTGATATTGACATCATCCAGCTGAAAAAAACACAAGAAGATATGTAAAAAGAAGGGGGAGATGCTTGTAGAAGAGTCCAGGGGCGTGTAGAAAAGGGCAGGGGCGTGTAGAGGAGACCCGAATACAAGCCTGGTCAATAAAGCCAACTCCAACACAATTTCTTCAGAGAGGCATAACTTCACTACTAATAGGTTTTCACATTTCTTTTAACTATATGAAGCTAACGTACAACCCCTTAAGCTGAGTACATTTTAAGGAAAGATAACATTTGAATTTGTCATGATATTAGAAATATCCAAAAAAATGTGTAAAGATGGTGAACATATCTGAGAATTTTAGACACTGCTAAAGTAGCTCTTTAGATCTAAAAGTTAAGGGTAGATGAAAACATAAAAGCCTGCCTTGAATATAACCCTACCCCGTTTATAAGCCGGGTCAATATATCCAATTTGAAATCAGTATAAGCATGGGCTTATAAATGAGGAAATACAGTAGGTATAGGTATAAATACTTACATTTTTTCCATAGGCAGTCACGACTTCCAAGACCCTTCCTGTTGAACTGTTCAATTTGCTGATAGCAAAAATATCAGCATTTCTCAGACCATCGCTACTGGTAGCCATGTCAACACGTTTCTATAATGGGGAAAAAGAAGAGTAAGCAGATTATATTACAATAAACGTACATGTAATATAAATGTAGGAAATATCAACAGGGATATTGATAGGATATTTTTCAATGGGACAATGGCGCACTCCTTAGCAAGATTAATGCGCCATTTTGAGAGTTAATGGGCCATCATAGTCCCCATAGTAAAATACTTAAATATGAGTGATAATATATATCCATTTATTTTTTTGAAATACAAGATTCACTATGCTTTAATGAAGGGTAGTATTCAATGCCCCCCCCCCCATTGAATACAACGTGGCCGTATTCAATGGGCTAAGAAAAGGCTGGATTCCTTCATTAAATGGCTTCAAATACTTGTTCTTTTTCTGAAAAACTGCTGTAAGATTGGGGTATGCTGATGAGTTGTAACTTTGGTTCTAATTGGAATATTTTAAAAATTCTTTCAGCTTTAGAAAGCTTATGCGCCATAGGGCGCACCTATAGGGGTTTCAATGCGCCATTCCCGATTTTAATGCGCTTATAGCGCAGGGCACGGCCCTCTCAATATCCCTGTATCAATCTATTGTATAAAGTGCCTCTACCGTAAAACCTCGCATAGAAGCCGCGGCAAGTACGCGAGCCAGATCGGCGATGCGGCTTATATGGGAGTATTATGACCATAACATAACTGTCTTAATAGGAGCTGTTGGGGTAGGGGGAGGGGGTATCTTCGCACCTCAACGCAGACCACCGCTAATGCTTGTCCGCATCCAAACAGTAACAATGAACCAATGGAGGGCGGGGGCTGGCCGCCACATACCTGTAGGCCTACCAGGTATGGTCCACGGCTATGTTACCAAGACAGGTGGTAAACACAGCCAATTAGGGCAGACATTATAGGGGCCTTTAGCAAACCTGACGTAGGCAATTAAAGTTAGATATATTCTATACTTTAATTATCATGCACTGCTACGTCTGCACTTGATGAGCTAGGCCCCTATGTTGAGTTTTCTAAAAGTCCCTACTGACTCCACATAAAACGTGGCTGAATAACACAACGCTCTGCCCTACTCCTGTCAATCCATGTGTGCTTCCCCCCCCCCCCACCACACCGAGCCCCCGGTACCACTGCTGAGCGTGAAAGCTATGAGGGACAGGACACCACTCACGTCTATCCAAATTGCTCGAGAAGGGGGGGGGACGGGGGTTAAAAAAGCTCTCAACACTCATAGTAGTCTCACACACTCAGACTCATACAAGCATATCCATAGCCGACACCCAAACTACAGACGGGGGCCGAGTCTACACATACAGGCCGTCATGAAGCCACACAGGGCCACGCTTTTCCCATGTGGGGCTATAGACTTTGATAGGCAAAAGTTTGGGGTTGGCTAATACGCGAGTTTTTCCCAGGGGTGATTCAGAGGCCCGATCCCTGCACTCTTTACACCTAGACAACACCATCCATATTATGGGGTTTAAAATATACCCCCTTACCACCGACTTTGGGTGTAGAATACCACTCTTTTAGCATAAAAACACTGACTTTTTGGCCCCTGAAAAAAAAACTTTTTTTAAAACGCAAACTTTCTCAGCTTATAAACACCCCTTTTTTCCACTACAAATAGCACCCTCCAGGGAACATCCCTGTTTTCTGATAAACTAATGAAAATGTCACCGAGATTGCCATGCAAATTTATGTTCAGAGGCCTTACACATAAATTTTGCCCTTTTTTGTTTTATTCATTGAGAAGATAGTAGGCCTATATTACCCCCCCCCCCAACCTTTCCTACTTTCCACGGAGATTTGGCTCCCCTATTAATGAATTTCACGGACGTGCAGAGTGCATTAGAAAGCACCCCTTTCTCAGCGTTTTCGTAACATGGAAGGTGTACATTTCCGTCCCAAGTGCAGGGCCCGGGTTTAGAGGGCCTCTGCGGCTTGTAGGATCGGGCCAAAGTCGGGGTGCAGCTTATAGGCGAGTTAGGCCCGGTCAGACTAGTAAAAATTACGATCCGATTTTGCTACGACTGCCGGAGTCGTGCATGCCAAACTCCCACGATTTTGAAATCGTATGATTTTTGCTGATTTTTTGCTGATTTTTTAGTCGTAACCCTATGCCAGACTGCACGATTTCTAGTCCCGATTTGGTAGGGACAAAATCGGGTCGTAGCTTTCCCGCTTCTGCGACTATAGTCTGACCGGGCCTTTAGGCTTATACGCGTGGTTTTACGGTACATGGGTCCTCTGATTTTTGGGTTCGTCACTGTGTCACTTTTTATGCATACGTAGGGCCCCCCAAGAAAAAAATTGTGTTCAGGTTACATGGCCTAAAAAAACATATGGTCCATAGGCCGGTTTTGGGATAAAGTTTGACAGTGGCAGTAAACCTTGAGACGAAAATAGACAGACAGTTAAGCTTGAGTTAAAAGTCGACAGCAGCAAGATCTAGGCCCATTTGGCATATGCATTGTGTACTTATTGGGGCGATTTTCTCACCATTTTATACTAAAATTGGTCCATTTTTACATCCAAATAGCCAACCAAAATTCGAAAATCTTCTTGGAGAAAACTCTCATCGGTTACACCCATAACCTGAACTTTGTAACCCCCCCCCCCCCCACACATACACACATCATATCATGGATGTGGGAGGGGGGGGGGGGGTCAGGTGCTTTAGGCTTATTGGTGGTGGGGAGGGTCAGAAGTTGATATAGTACTAATGAGTGTACACTCGTCCATTCAGCACTACAAGTTGTGTCCACTGGGCACAACTTTGATATTTTTCTGTGCCCAGTGGAATTAATCTGTGTCAGGGACACTGGAGACAAGGATTGTCAACCACCCTCCCCCCTTTCCACAACTACAAGAAAATAAATCAAAACGTTCTGCTTATGAGCTAGCACAAGGCGGGAACAGGCCTGTAGGCCGACTGTCACGCCACCTAGTGTATTGATGAGGAAACTGGGGATCCGACCTCACTCTCCCCCCAGAAAACAGTCTTGCAAACACCTTGGGCAAAGAAATGGACGGTTTTCTCACAAACTATGTTATGCCTGTGTATATTTCACAACAACAGTTACATAATAAGGACGGCCTGTTCTTCAAATACAGTTACAGGTAGCACACATTTAAAACTGACTTGCCAAGCCCCTCACACTACTTGCTCTCCAAGCATAACCCTACGATCTCCAATTCTCAGTCAATTGCAGAAAAAGTTTCTAGTCCTATACTCGTATTCAGAGTGAATTAGTTACATGGTTTGATACAATCTACTTGAGATATGATTATGAATAAGGTATATTAATCTGAAACACTTACCGTGGCAGTTGTGTCTTGAAAACAGCTTGAATACACAGGTATCTGTTATTGTCTACAAAACATTTGTAGCAGACGACACAGGCTGGTGTCTCATTGAATATGTAGGCTTTTATTAGTAATATTATACAACACATTTCGGTACATATACACACAATTAGATCATGTTATTAATCTAAAACAACTACTATATACCTATAGCAGCTTGAAATATGTTTACTCCAACATTTTCCGTAGCGAAAATGCGCCATCTCTGAGCGACGGATATTTCATGTGCGACTCAAAGCTGTGCGTCGTGCGTACGGCGTCCAGACGCAGTATGTGACGCTCCCGCCTAAACAATCAACCAGAGCACATGTGTGGAATCGAGTTAGGGCTTAGATTTTTTCAGGATGGTGCCACAAGAGCATGCATTTACTTGTGTAAATTCGTCATAGGTACGGGAGATTTGGTTTTCATTTTGTGTGCACCCGATTTTGACATAATTGTACAAAATTATCGCGGAAATCCAACTTTGGTAGAACATGGATTGGTTGGGATATTCTGGTTCCCACTGGCGTCAGCTTTTCAAATCTATAAAAATTAAAACGATGTGACGATTATTAAGCCCGTAATAGACAAAACAAGAAGGGGAATCCCCCAAGTGGATTTTCCCACGCTCGCATTTTTGGTGGCGTCACGCGGTTAGTGGCGCCCCTAGCGGCAGCCGCCGTGCCTACTTTGGCGTGGGGGGGGGGGGGGTGCCAAACGTTTCACGCGCTCTCAAAGGGGGGGGGGGCGTAAAAAATCTTCGCCCTTCCGAGCAAAATCTCACCACCCCCCTCCTCTGTAATTAATAATTAAATGAACACTGCCTTAGGGTGGGGGTAAAAAAGAATGTTGACCATGCAATGATCGGGGGGGGGGGCTGTAAAAAGATTTGATACATTTTTGGGGGGGGGGGAGGGGGGAGGGATCAAAAAAAATTTACCTGTCTTGAGCAAAAATGCCAATGTTACTTTATAATAGGTCGAGAAACCCACCTCTTATCTGCGTTCAGACAGTTCGAGCCTCTAATGTTACTATGCTTTAAAGGGGCCACAGCCAATTTTTAGCCCATGGAGGACGAGGGGGGGTTAAAATGTCAACCATTTGACGTCCGCGCGAAAACCTTCCCCCCTCCTGTTGTTAAATAATGATCACTCCCCGGATCACTTCCTTAGAGTACTAGGGGGCATTGTAGGCTTTAATTAGCTAAAACACATGGAAATATTGATGTCTCCCAATTGGCACAAAATATTGAATCAACATTGATATATGGTTGACAATGTTGATTCAACATTGATTCAACATTGATTCAACATTAGACTGAATTTTGTGCCCACTGGGCTAAAGCAATCTCAATTATTGATCATTTTTGCCAGGACCCAGGGGTAGGGATGTCATTGGTATCAAATTTTATAGGTTATCAGTTATCCACCATTTTTGTGTCGATTTAAGCAATATATCAATTATTCAATATAATAAAAAAAAAGGTAGGTTAGGCCACTCTATTTTTGTATTCTTTGGGTATAGAGTACAGAGGTCGAAATTAAAGAAATTTTGAGTGAAATAAAATTATTTTTTCACGTGTTACTCCCTCAAAACTGGTCTGATTTACACAAATTTATAAACTGATATGCTTTACGTAAAACAAAATTTAGTTTTTCACATTTTATTCCCTGAAAATCTTAATAATGGTCCGATTTACAAGCCGTAAAACTGACATGTAGACCAAAAAAAAATCCAAGATGGTGGCGTATCGATACCCATTGATTGTCAATTCAGTTATCTGATACATAAAATATAGCGATGTATTGATACTTGGGATACCAATGATATCCCTACCCAGGGGTAAGGTGCTTTCCTCCAGGTGAATGGTTTTTTTTAAATATGCCAAAATTAAATACACATTCCACGCTCAAGCTCTATGCGGACGATACATTATTAGTATATGAATATATGGACGTCGATGTCTTAGGTAAAAGAATGCAGGAAGATTTGGATCTTATATCAATATGGTGTAATCAGAATGGCCTTACGATCAACCCTGCCAAATCAAAAGTAATGTCATTTACTAAGAGTTTAACGACTGCGCCGCCCATTTTGAATCTGAAAATTGGGAGTTTTAGGCTTGAGCAGGTAGAGAAGTACAAGTATTTAGGAGTCACTTTTGACTATAGACTCTCATTCCAAGATCACTACAAGAGCATGGTTCAATCAATCAGGTGTAAAATATGGATTCTAGCTAATGTTAGGATTTGCCTTACTGAATTTGCTGCGCTTGCGGTATTCAAGGCAATGCTGCTACCATATTTCGACTACGGTCTGATATTTACCACAGCTCTAAACGTGACATGTTACCAAAGGCTCCATGTGTACAGCAACACCGCGTTGCGGATTTGCCTAAAAATAAGAGACCCAAGGGACATCAGGGTGAAAGAACTGTATGTGAAAACTGGCCTACTGCCTATGGACCTGCGCAGATACTACCTTCAAATGACAGTCTGTAACAGACTGGTGTTTGCAGGTCAATTAGACATTTCACCGAGTTTGGGTACCAGAGCAACTAGTGCTCCAACAATTATGCAAAATCACCCTAAGATAGAAGGCCTGATAAGAGACCCCATATACCAAATGATTGCCCATTGGAATGCCCTTGACCCGGCATTGAGGACAAAGACAACTTTAAAGTTGCAATCAAAACCAGACTGAAAGGTATATTTAAAAAACATTGGGTTGCTGATAGACCGTGGCTGCTATTCCAGGGCAGACCATTTTTGAAGGAACCGGGCTGAAAGGTGACCATAGAGTCAGGACAGATTGGTTTAAAAGATTCCCTGCCGTTGTTAATGGCAGGGAATCACTAGGCCAATCAAAGTGATAGTGTAGCACATACAACGGTAGAGACACTGCAGACCCAGGTAAGCCGTTGTTAATGGCAGGTTGTAAGGTAAGCCGTTGTTAATGGCAGGTTGTAAGGTAAGCCGTTGTTAATGGCAACCTTCAACCTATGACCTATAGTACATATAAAGTAATACATCTTGTAACATGGAGTTGGACAATTCCAAGGGGTTGTTGTTAATGACCCCAGGGTCCCGCTCCCCAGGTTCTGCTGTAGTGGTACTCATAGGAAATACACTACATGAAAATGATCATGTAGACAGACAAACTCGTAAAGGCCTAAGGGGTCGTTGTTAATGACCCCAGGGAGCCATAGATAGGTAATGTTGTTAATGGAACTCACAACAAATACCATGGACAGACACTTACATTACTGAAAATAGTCATGCTGATAGACAGACTCAGGGATGCCAATGTCGGTGACATTGGTATAACTGACAAGTGTTACTGTGTTAGCCTGATCTCCCTTAGTCAATGAGCTAGTCAGTGGCCACATGCCGATTCATAGACCCGACAGAGCCAAAAACCAAAAGACGAGAAAAACTGCAAGAGTACATCATCTATAATGTATCATACATCATCTCATAATCATTCTTGTTCTGTCCTGTACTCTATGTCCACTTTAATCATACTATTTTCTATTCAAAAATTCTTTGGTTGGCTCCTAGCTTAGATTAGACAGATAAATTAATCGTGACAAGCAAATGAACCCTATTTTACGACAATCGAAACATATGGGGTGCTAGTTGTCACGAGCTACCCCCTAGGGTCTTCATGGGAGATCAGCCCTGCTGAATGTTTGCCCTAGGTAAAAATAAAAACCGTTTTAAAAAAAAGAAAAAAGTATAGCCTAGTCTGAAGCCACGCCAATATATTTTTCTATAGAAACTGTCCCATAAAGACTTAGGGAGTGCTAATTTTTTAACAACAGAGGCGGGGGGGGGGGGGTAGTGTGATTGTGTGCGAAGCCTACCTATGCATACTTCATCCGTCATTTCCACTTTTGTTTCAGGTCAAAATTGGCACAGAAAGAGGAAAGTGCAGTGCCGGCCTCGACAAGTATGCCTGCTGGGGCGTCGTACTCCAACCTACAGCGACTGTTGAACAATCGATCACGACAAGAGGTGCTGCTGCTGCTGTTCATGTTCTTCCTTCTGATCGTCTACTGCGCTGTCTGTCTCCTCAGCATCAGGCCAATGCCACCCGCAGAATCATCACAGAAGGCAGACAAAAAAATGTGTAGAAATCAGACAATGGAAAAAAGGGCTAAGAGTTGGCCAAAAATTATCCACCAAACTTGGAAAGATAAGAATATCCCGGATAAGTTCCGCTCGATGCAGGAAAGTTGCAGAGTCAGGAACCCTGAGTATGAGTACAAGTTGTGGACAGATGCAGACTTGGAGGCCTTGATAAAGGAGCACTACCCATGGTTCTTAAAGACCTACCTCAGCTACCCCTACACCATAGAGAGAATAGACTCAGCCCGGCTCTTCATCGTGCACCATTACGGAGGGGTGTACCTGGATATAGACATAGAGTGTAAGGTGCGTTTCAGCACCATATACAACCAGATGCAGAAGCATGTTGGTGGGAAGCACATAGACGTGGCTCTAGCTCAGACTGACCCTCTCGGTATCACCAACAACATCCTCATGTCCCACCCTGACACGCCCTTCCTGGAGTTTGTCACGCATCGCCTGCTGGAGACTAATGGCTACTACTTCTCCCCCCACTGGACGGTCATGTTCAGTGCCGGCCCCTTGTTCCTCTACCGCAGCTACCTCCGCTACCCCTGTAAGGACGAGATACACCTCATCAGCACCCACGACCACGCCTCTGTCTACTTCAACCACGTCCAGGCACGCACGTGGCACAACTGGGACGGTCCCTTCATCACCTGGTTTGACTACCACGGCCGCACCCTGCTCAAGGTGCTAGCAGTGCTGCTACTGGGGGTGCTGGTGGGGAGTGTGGTGCGGAGGTGTAGGCGGCCCATAGCGGAGACACTCACCCTCACCCACAGGAGGTGGTCATCCGGAGACTCTGACACATGGAAAGTCACTTACGACTTAAACCTAAGATGAACAAGCTAGGACAATATAGTACTAGTCTAGAAATGAGGGTTTTAAAACAAAAAAGTGGTATTTTAACATGGGAAAGAATTCAGTGTAGTCAAATTCACCCTTGTTCTCAATGAACTAGCAATGACATTTTGCAGCATTATATAGCATATGTGTAACAGTTACATAACTATTTTAATAGAGTGTACTATAATTTTCTATAACATGTATACATATTCTTGAGCTATTTCTAAGGTGAGAAAGTCACTTACGACTTAAGACCTAAGATGAACAAGCTAGGACAATATAGTACTAGTCTAGAAATGAGGGTTTTAAAACAAAAAGTGGTATGTTATGGTAGGGAAACAATTCAGTGTAGTCAAATTCACCCTATTTTGCAGTGAACCGGCAATGACATCCTGCTGCATTATATAGCAGATGTGTCAAAGTTACACAACTATTTTAATAGAGTGTACTATAATTTTCTATAACATTATTGAGCCGTTCCTAAGGTGAGAAAGTTACTTATGACTAAAACTGAAGAGGAACAAGATTTAGAGCTAGAAATTAGGGTTTTAAAACAAACACACTGAAAAACTAAACATGTTTCCAGACTCTTCTACCTGACTGTCATGAAATAAACGAGTGAAAGGCTGTCTAACACATCAGGTTACCATCCCACAAATAGAATCTGGAGCTGGCAAATGTCGGGTTGTGCTAAGTGGGTCTTCTATCTGACAACTCCAGCTAGAAGACCTGCTTCCTTTTCACTTAGACAAGTCTGGAGACAAGTTTACTTTTTCAGTGCAGGGGTACTTTGCCATGCAAATGAATTCAATGTAGACAAATTTACTTTAATCTCTGATAAACCCAGTGTCTAATTTCTCAAGCGATTCATTCTTCATCCGGTGACATGGCCAAAAATAAATAAGGTCGGATTTTCACCTCAGTATATATATACAATGTATATATGTAAATTTGGTTTAACAATGTCAAAGTGTGTGAACACAGCATGTATGTATGAGTGCGGTTGGTTGGAATAGTGTGACAAAAAAATAAATGTTTAAGACCCTGTTTTAGTATCTGCTTTTCTTTCCCGTTGTTTTTAGACATTGAGGAAATGATGGTGTTTGGTCAAACAAATCTGGGGACATGCATCTATCCCATATGTTACAAAGTTTTTCAGCTCTATCACTGCATGTGCAATATCATATCTAAAAAAATACTGTCTCAAAGTTATATTTCTAGCATATTAATTTTTTTTCAATAAGCAGTGGAAGGCTCACTGTGCTATTCATAGAGGCTGAGCCAAACTTAGGAGAAATTGAAAATTACTGAAAACTACCTATTGAAAGAAAGTATTTTATAGAAGCCAACAAGGGGGGATGGGGATATGTACCATTTGGTTGACATATGGGGATATGTACCATTTGGTATGTACCATTTGGAAGTATCATAAGTAAATAACATGGCCATCCTAGTGACATGGGTCATTTCTTAAATTAGACATGGGACATTCATGGGCTTATAGTGACATGAATAGGAAACTCTTGTACCGAAATGCACCATTTCAAGCCTAGACATTTAAAATTCACAACGAGCAACTATACCAAATTAGTTGACATGTCTATTTTTAACAAAGGCTACCGAAGTTTAATGCGTCTGGTAGGGAACTGATTTATTGGGTGGCTGATTTCAGAATTTATGTCAGTTGAGAATGTAAAATATCTCAGACAAACGTCCTCCTACATGTGAAGAAAGACATAGACAACATATCCAGGATTCAGGTCTATAGCACTACCGTCTTGGATTTTTGAATTTATCAATATTTACAGAAATATTGCAATATTTCTGAGGGGAAAAAAATCCATGGAGAATTATAAAAATATATATGAGAATCTTGAAAAAAGCCTCCAGCTTGATGATTACATTATAATAAGAGTCTATACAAAAAAAAATTAAAAATTATCCACACGTTTTTTTTTTACCAAAGTACAAATTTAAAATGCATACATTCCCCTATTTAACTGGATCCTGCCCAGTCGGCATGTCTTTACCCATTAGTGTTAGTCGCACCAAATGGTCGAAAACTGCCTTTAGGAACCAAGCCTTTCGTTTACAGCTCTACATATTTATTTTTTTGGTGGGGGGGGGGGGGGGGCAAAGCCCGTTGTCCCCTGGCCCTCCAGTTCCACCATACCGGTACATTAAAGGATACTTAGGCCTAAGAAAAAGAAGTTTGTTGCTGGTAACATGACACCCAAAAAATAGAAAAAAAGGGGGCCATGTTACCTGCAACATATGGGCCATTCCTCAGGGTGGGGAGTAGTGGTGTTTTTGACGAATGTGGATCTCCCCCCCCCCCCCCCCCTCTTTCCCCATCTCAACCAAGCCCTAATAGTACAATCGATCTTTCACTTTATATACATAATTGACTCAGGGTTACCACCCAGAGTCTTATGCGACGCCTCATGAGGGGTCGCATCAAGATAGTGAGAATTCATTTTTCTCCTGCCATTTTTCACATCAATCCATCAATCTAGAAAAATGAAACTTGGACAAATGGATACATATGACACTCAGGATGATGTGACTTCAGTCATATATTTCAATTTTCACTTTAAATCACTTGAAAAATCGACAAACCAAAAACCCATCCAAAAAAAATAAAAAGCATGTCTGGCTGAAATAAACTGTTAAGTACTAGAATGACTTTTCGTCTACATTACAGTCCACACAACTCTAGTGCAAAGTGAATGGGAACTATCTTGCATTATAGGGTGAGACACTTTTTGTAAGACCTTTTTCTCTCTCCCAGCTCACACTTTCTTGAATTATCTTGAAATATATTAATACGTGGACACAATGGTTCATTGTTTGCTCTGAAAGATAGAAATGATGTGAGCTGAATTTCTAGTATTTCTCTCATCTTTTACCTCTATCTTACTTGAAATACCAAGATATAAGATATATTGCCAAACCGGGCAAAATCTGGGCATGTCCTGGGCAAATACATTTCAATCACTGCAAGATAATCCCAATGTCACAACCAAAGAGTGGCGCTACTGGTACTTCTCGTACTCCGCGAGATCTCAACGTGTACAGAGTGAAATTGTACCACCCATATGTTCGCCGTTTTTTGGCCGATCAACTTGCTTTTTTGATAGGGACAGAAGGCGGTACATGCCCGCAGCCTGCAACTGTCACCCACACCCACCTGCACACCCACTACCACCTGCTCTCCCACACCCACCTGCTCACCCACACCCACCTGCTGGCCTGAAATGGAATACCATACATGTATGACACATGACATTAGGGTACTTTTTAACAAGGAATTCATTTCTGATGCCAGAATTGACCAATGAATGATTATAAGGGAGGACTATATCTAAGTACATGATAAGCTACAGATCCAGCTTACCCTGAGTCATCTGTGAGGTCACTCACACGCTCAATCTTTCTTTTCAGATTCTGAAAGCCCAGACTACTGCCAATGTCACTCGCGTTTTCCAAGAGCCCTAGGTGTCACACATTGCCCTCGTTTTTTGATCTGCTCATGCAGTTTAAGCCCTCTATTTTAGTATAAATAAGCGTGTCTTGAGGAATGTTCATTTATAAGTTACAGGGGGAGGGGGCATGAACATTCGCAAACCCTCACGGGAGGGGTGGGGCGAGGAAGGTGGTGAAATATTACCGCCTATGGGAATTTAGGGAAAAAATAGGCCTTACTAAAGTTCAAAGTGGGGGGTGCAGAGGGGTCCCCCCCTCAGGTCGGAAAGTCGCCGAAATTAAGGGCCCCAGGTCACAAAGTCGCTTTTTTAGACCATTTATGCTATAGTCAATTTTTTTCCAAAAGTCGCAAGGTCGTTTTTATTTTTGTACCAGGTCGCCTGGAAAACAGCCCAGGTCGCCAGGTCGCTTTTGACCCCTCTGGAGCCACAAAGTGGGGGAGCAAAAATTCTCGGGCGCCTTAGCCTTAGACGCAGGGGGAGGGGGGGGGGGGCATGAGCTATTCCACACACTCTAACCCAGTAAACACAACTACGTTTCTTAAACGTCTTTTCACTACGTAATGTAACGTTCAAATGTAAGGGTTTATTTAAATAATTTGACGTAGAATAACGTAAATCAACGTTTAAAAAACGTATATATTACGTAATATGCAGGTTAAATAACGTAACCGGATTCACATAATCTAACGTTAGATGAACGTAGTATGTTGATACACCATGCTTATAACATATGGGTTCGAATCCTCTAACCTGCAGGACGTTTTAAGCAGCACATCCATTAGCCAAAAGGAATGTTGATGAATATGTGCTACACATCTATGCATTTCACATCATTAACAATGCAAGAAAACCTTGAAAAAACACCATAATCCATATGCTTTAAATGACAAGAAAAAAAGCTCTACCACAACAGGGGATCGAACTCTCATCCTACACATATCCAGTCCTGTGCTCTGCCTACCTAAGCGACCTGGCCACCTGGGCTGTTTTCCAGGCGACCTGGCGACCTGGTACAATAATTTAAGCGACGTGGCGACTTTTGGAAAAATATGTCTAAAAAAGCGACTTTGTGACGTCGGGCCCTTCATTTCGGCGACTTTCCGACCTGAGAGGGGGACCCCTCTGCACCCCCTATAGTGGGGCTCTTGATGGGGGGTCCCCATGTCCCATGTCGATTTTAATTAAGATATGCCCCATGTCGCTATATCGATTTTACCAAACACCAAGACACCTTGTGCCCCCTAGTGGCGTTTTCCACGGGCGGTGCTCTGCACCGGCCAGATAGCACACTGGGGTCGGCTAGGGATCCTTCAAGGCACAAAGGCTTGTGCAAGCTGGCACCACCTGTACCTCTGTACCCGAGCGTCATCACTGGCAGCAAAGGTTGTTAGGGTCTCCCCAAAATATATGGGGGAAGTGACGTGGTCATGGCCCCTCAGATATCAGCATGCAGTGTCCGAGGACAAGTTGGGGCCAGCTTAATTGGGGTTTGTGTCCTTATCGGCCCCCGCCGGTCGTCACAATATATACAGGGGTCTGTTACTGTAGGAATGTGTAGGGCCACAGTAGTTAACATGAAAAATAACCTAATAAAGCCACTCAAAAAAATAATATGGTTTCTCATCACCGCACGCATCATAAAAATCAGCCTCTTTTTGTTTTTGCTACATACTCAGAAAAGTCAGCATCATTGTCGCTAGAACTACCCTCACATGAAAGTCAGACACTGCCTGACTTTCATGTGAAGGTGGTTCTAGCGACAATGACGCTGACTTTTCTGTGTATGCAGTTTTTCATGAAAAATTTGATAACAATGGACAAATATTGGGATATTTGGTATCAAATTATGTTAAGCCCCCCCCCCCCCCCCCCCAATTACCTGTGTAATGCCTGTGTTATAAGGACTATGCTGGCCCACCTCCGTGGCCTCTACAAGGCCTACACAGGTGTGAAGTACTCGGGGAGTATTAGGGGGAGGGCGCTTATTATGTTGAATACAGTAGAATCCTGCTCCTCTTCATTTTTTAATCTATTTTGTGTGTAACAGAACCCTGTCCCAAGAACTTGCCTTATCAATAATGACCTACATCCATGATACCGACAGCTATATATCTTAGCCATTATATTTTTTTTAATTTTCTATATGACTCATCCTATCAGCTCCCGACCTACACTCATATCAGATAGCAGGCTACTCATCTGCATAATGAACACACCTGTAGTGTAACAAGGTAAGTCATTACTTAATGTTAATATGTCCGACCATGCGGTTAATTATGTTTCCGTATGAATGTGTATGTAAAATCAGGGATGGGGCTACTTGAGCGATTAATCTGTAACTGTGTGAGAATGTCCTGTGTCAATATTGGTCATGAAGGGGGCTGTAAGGTATACAGACGCGTTGAGGTCTGAGATACTGCTACCGGTGGTTCTAGACCTACATTCTGTATTGGCCCATATAAGCGCTTTGGCAGAAATTTTCTATTCTCTCCCCTTTATGACCCTGACATTTTCGTACCCTGACATTTTCGTACTTCCCCCCTCCCCGAAGGTGCCGAAAATTTCCGGCCTCCCCCTTTGAACTGTGGTAATGTGTGGGCTTTTTCGCGACCCCCTTCGAAGAGTGTGCCTCTACATGGGTAAAAATCGACACGGGCGACACAGCGACACGGCCCTTTTAGGTCCTTTTAAAAATCGACGAACACAGGAAAATCGGGGATAAAAATCGACCCACAGGGGTTTTTCTCTATGTTCTTATATAGCTAAAAATCGACACAATGATGGGTGTGGACCACCAAATTCGACATGGCGACATGACCATTTCTTATAATCGACAATCGACATGAGGCCTAGTGACATATGACATGAGGCCCAAAAACATAGTGACAGGCGACATGAGCAATTTTTAAAATCGACATGGGATATGAGCATTATTAAGCGACATTGACATGTGACATGGCCATTTTTTAAGATCGACATTCGACATGGGGACCCCCCATCCAGAGCCCCACAATGCCACTGCCCTACTGCTAAAATTCGACCCGGCGACACGGTCAAAATTGTGGGTACCCATGTACAGGCACAAGAGTGGTCACAATTTCCCTCCCACCCCAACCCACCATCCCCCTGTAATACAATAGTTTAACACTATTTGAGTTATTATGGACATGTATGTAGAAGGGGTACATTTCCAGTAGTATCGACCTACCTGTCATAATGTGGCATTGTGGTCCATTCAATCTGGGAGCTAGTTGACCGTGTCACCCAAGCACAAGCTGATAAATAGTAGTAAACCCCCTACGCATGTATATCACCTGATAACAATGATTAATATAAGTATTCTTCATAACAACGTGATCTTTCTTCTTGTGTTTCAGATGAACATCAGGTTTGTGTTTATCACTCTGGTGATACTACACATATCACCATGCTGCTCTGCTAGCACTGGTAAGTGATTTGTACTCCACTCGATACGAGTAGGTTATATTCTTTGATTTGATGGCGGTTTGATATGGCCAATGTTTTTTTGCAGGCCACAAAAGTAACTCAAAGCCAAAAAGTGACTGGAATTATTTATATATATATATATATATATATATATATATATATATATATATATATATATATATATATAATATATATATATATATATATATATAATATATATATATATATAACTTATCATTCACATTGAATTTGGACTGAACCTAACTGCTCGCCCACGCCCACACTCTCACATGCTCAAACTTTATAACATGCTTCCCTGAACTCTTTTTGGATAACTTTTGGAGCTACACGTCACAATGTCATCGTCTTCTTTTAATACATTTCCCCCCCTGTTTAATGTCTTCCAGATAGAATCTTTCTCCCTAATCCCCTATTCGTTATACCTCTTCCTGCTTACTAGCCCTGGCTTTTCGAGGCTTCATTTGCATGAGCAACCTTTTTGGCCATGTCTGTAATTTCAGACAAGGAGTGCAAAGTTCCCGGTCGTCTCGATAATGGCAGACTCATACTCAATGGGCGCGGTGTAGGCGGGAACTTCACCTATGAGTGTGATGAAGGGTTTTGGTTCACTGGGACCACACGGACATGTCAGCCAAACCTACAGTGGAGCGGCAAGAACGGTTCCTGTGAAGGTAAGGTATATACATGTAACAGGCAACACATACCGTAAAACCTCGCATATAAACCGTGGCTAAAACGCGAATCAGATCGGCTGTGCGGCTTATAGGATCGGCCCATGGTTGGGGTGCGGCTTATATGTGAGTTAGGCTTATACGCGAGGTTTTACGGTAGTATCCATTATATATCTATGAACACCACATGGGTCTTCTGCCTTAGTAGTGTGGCGATGTACCATTATTCGTAATTTCTTCTGTCATTCTTCTTTTATTATTGTGTCATGTTTACCATACAATTGTTCAGATTAAATGGCAACAGCATAAATATACATTAATTGTTCCCTTAATGGGGCCCTTGATGGCGGGGAGGGGGTCCCCATGTCGCATGTCGATTTTAAGAAAGGCTCATATCAAATGTCACTAAGGAAAACCCTATCCCAGCTAACAAAAAAAACGTTATTTTAACGTTAATCCAACGTTAATATTAGGTTGGAATAACGTTAGGAAATAACGTTAGATTGCAGTGAAAATCGTGGACTCAATCCAACGTTTTTTAAACGTTAGATTACAGTTAATTTAACGTTATTTTAACGTTATTACAACGTTGATTAACGTCGGATTACTGTGTAGAGGACAACGTTAAATTGCTGAACCTTAATATAACCTTTGTTTGCTACAGAATTTATCTTATAAACGTTTGTTTTAGGTACTAGTTCTAACCTTTATTTAACGTTAGATAAGTTTGGGAGGATGAAGGTTAACTGATTAACTCTGATTTAACCATTATTTGAGGTTTCTTGTTTTTCCAGATTTTATTAACCATCAATTCATCATATTTATTTCATCCTGTGTCCCAAGGTATTAGACAGGAGAGGGTTCAACAGCTTTCTTTCAGTACAGATGTATCAGCTTTAGAGCTGTTAGTACTCGTGTATATGCATTGATACATAGGTAGGTTTGGTTTGGGATATCTATATCTGTCCCTTAATGCTACAAAAAGGGTGTCATCATATGTCACACCCCAAAGGATACAACAAGTACTATTATACTGTATAATATTCTTATGAATATCCAACAAATATATTCTCAGATAGACTTATGATCCCCAGATTGATTTAACAGTTGTGTTCTGTCATAATTTGTACCTTATATGAGACAACTGCTATGTAGCATTACAACATTAGTACCATGATAAGCTAAACTGCCACCTGGTGAGGAAGACTGGAATCAGAGAAAAACGTTAATTTAACGTTATTTTAACGTTATTTTAACATTAAGTAAATCCCAATAGATTCTTGAGTGGAAAAGGCCATTTATTTTACTGATATGATACCATGGTATATTTTACGTACATGTATATGAAGTCCACAGATGAAAATCACATAAAAATGTGACACTTGCAGATTTATATATGATTGGAACTATGGTACCATAGGAATGTGTATGTTTACCATAGTGTTTCCAGTACTATAAACTGATGAGGATGAGATATGCCTAATTAGTCCAATTATTAATCGATTCTCCTCCCAAAATAGAACATATGTGTATGCAAGTACCTCGTGATTACCTAAATATCTAGATTTATGTTGCCTTTGAGAATTTATAGCCATTTCAATATGTCTATGGGGATTAGCACTAAGGTAGCATTTTATAGAATTCATAAAGCATAACGATGATATTTAGTCATAGTGATATGAAATCTAAAATATGTAAGGGGTAGACCATCGGATGTCAGCATTTTATGATAGGAAGTAGTCTAGATTCCTGGGACAAAGCATAAATAGATATTGGATTGGACGATAATAGGGAATACAAATAGCACATGGTGACAGAAAGGTTTCAGAAAAACGTTGAATAAACGTTAAAATAACGTTTCTCTCTGGAGGTTAATGAGCAAACGTTGATAGAATGTTGGGCAGAGACACATTATTTGCTGAACGTTTTTTTAACCTCAAATTAACATTGTCTTCTTGAGGTTAGTGGGAAAACGTTCATAAAACGTTCTTTCAACGTTTTCCATAGTACAGTAAGCAGATTAACCATTGGATAACGTTGATCAACGTTCAATTAACGTTCTTTGTTACCTGGGATGTCACTTGTGTCAATTTAAATTTAAATTTCAATAGTATTGATTCATATCAAATTCAAGTTTCAATTACATTGTTGATAATCCATGTTTTTTATACAATATACAGTTGTTGATCATACATTACACAGTCTTCTGATCCTGAATGAACTGTTATGAAGCACCAGTTGAATTAAGCCACCCCTATTTATTATGTTTTATACATTTGTATTTGATAGTTATAATGATGATTTTACACATTCTAATAATCATGTAGAATTTAAATCCAGTTTTATATGATTATCATTATATCTATTGTTATATTCTATAACATGGCCACAATTGCATTTTTACGTCTATAAATAAATGTATATGTTTGTACTACAAATTTTACATTTTCTCAACATTTTGATCATAAATATGTGATCAACACCCGTTACTTCCCTGGAAACAAATTCCCGTGAATTCCCCCTGAATAAAACAGGTTGAACTGGGGTCAGACCCGGGATTAACCCAGGAATTATTCCCGTAATATCACGGGGATTCTGTGAGCAAAAATTCTAGTAAAGAGGATTGCATGGGTTCGAATCCCATTACTAATAGACCTGAATGGTTTTTGTAGATGTGTCCTGTGTGGTTTATTTAAAATATTTGTATAAAAATCTATACATACTGGTAGATTACTTCTGATTTCTTCCAACCATTAACAGCATTAGATATGCACATCCTGACTGGGAAGTGAACCATCCACCTTTAGATCCATAGTCCCGTCCCCTAAGCACTGACCTACCGGGGCATGTATTGGGAGAGGTACATAAACTGTGACTGGTGGTCAGTGTGCCATGACTCCTAGAGTATTTCATGACAAAGTGGATAGACAAGAGGGACCTTTAGCAACCACGTAAAAGCTCATTAAACGCAGATGTATCCTATGCCTTCAGCACTGCTACGTCTGCTTCCCTATGGTCAACCGGGGTGTAAATATAAGTAAACCAGGGAAGACTAGGGAAAAGGAAGGGATCAAGCAGGATAAATTTCTGCATGTAGCTAATGTGTGTAATCAGTTTCAATATTTCGTTCCAAAAAGAAATTTTTGTATGATTTATGTTAAAGCCATAATCTATAGACTATGCTTACTATTCAGCTTTATTTGCTTTTCACCACATTTTCTGGTGATTCAAAAGTAGATTATATCATTCATATATTATTTAAAACCTTCAGGAAGATGTTAACTAGTACAATACAATTTACCAGTGTATCTGCCTTCAATGGATTTTTGAAGGCTACAATATTAGGAATATTATATTATAGTAAAGCGTTCCATAAACAGGACATTAAGTAATATTGTTTATTAGGCCCCACAGCAAGACAATTTTGAAACTTTTAGAACCAACATTTTTAGAGCCCAAGCTCCTTACACTGCCTGCAGAGAACAAGGGAGCACCATCCAAGAACATTTTGAATATCTAGAAATGGTGCATTCTGATGAACTCCAATATTTATCATGTCATTATTAAAGGCCCATGTCCCATGTTGAATCTAAGAAACAGCCCATGTCCCATGTTACTTAGATGACCATGTGCCATAAGGATTTTAAGAAATGGACATGTCACCATGTCGGACTTAAGAAATGGCCATGTCAAATTTAGGGGTCTAGGGCCATCTTAATGTTTAGTTGAATATGAAGAGCACGACTTGAGAAATTCCAGATATGTTAGAGAGACAGCCTCGGGCTCTCCAGGTCCAGTGCCGCCGTTAGGTGGTGCTGGGCCTGGACAAGTTTGTATCTAATGACAACTATCCTACTTAAAAAATGATCCGGAATCCTGGATCATTTTTTAATGAGATAGCCCAACCACTGATTGGTTACCCATGGCCACATGATCATGAATGACATAGATGTGTTGTAACTCCATTCTCTATTTTAAGTAATCATTTCAACTTTATTCACCAGATGACGAGACTTGTGACAGCGAATTTTCCTGAGTGTAGTTCCTCATAGTATCAAGTTCCTTACTTTAACATGAATGTATATGTGTATATCAACAATTTATGTTATCTAAACCCATGTGAGCATGAAAGCAGGATTGCTTTACAATATATGTAAGAACAGAGGAACAATTAAACCATTCGGTGAAATAAAGTTAATGACTGTACCGGTCAGTTAAACTGTTGTTTGGCACAGATATTATATATACAGTTTGCTGACATAAAATAAGCCTTCAATAGTGACAAGTCTTGTTGAAAGTATAATGGTGTATATAAGAGTGTCAGTATTATTTCAGTATAGCTCCGGTCTTCAAACTCATAACACATCGGGGGGAAAGACCGACAGTACTATCACTTTAAAAAACTACACATTCCGGTTAGAGATGACTTTAATGCACTGTATGACCTTTGCAGTGGTACGATGTACGATCGACCTGGACAATCCCCCACACGGTAAAATCAAGTACAACAAACGTGGCTACCAGGACACAGCTGAGGTGGAATGTGACGTAGGCTACAACTTCACCCGTCCAGAATACAACACAGTACGGTGCCAGAATAATAATACCTGGACTGCTATCAATGGTGACTGCCAAGGTAGGGATAATTTATGATACCATATTTCTGTTGGTAAGCTTCTTTCTTAAAATATGTTAATAAATGATATTGTACGATGAAATGTTAGACTAGAGACCACCAAAAAGACATTTGCAAAATACCCCGTTTCTAAGTGTCTAAATATTTGATACAAATTATGTCAGTGAAAAAGTACAAAATCTGGCTGTCAGAAATCAAACTCTTAAACAATAAAGCGTTGATTAAAGTAGACGTTTGTTTACTTTATGGTCTACACATTTCCAATGGTAAGTCATTGGCAGCTACCTTGTACACTGAACATTCTGGGGGTTAGTCAATGCTAATATATCTTAGTCAAAACCACTAACTTATCAGCATTATTAAATCGAACTAAGATTTTGCTAAACTATGACTAACTTTTTACTAACCAGCTACCCACAGGAACTCCACACCAGATGACAGCACAAGCAAATCATGAGATATTTATCTATATGATAAGATTGTAATTGCACTTCTCATCATGCTTAGAGGTCACCTTTTCTAATTTTGAATATGATATGGGGTGTAACATAATGTATGCATGTATCTACTTAGCCAGATTAAAAAAAACAACTGATCAACCTATTCCAATGAGGATTTCTGAATAGGACACCTTTTTTGTGTTATTGAAAAATGCATATATCAAAGACAGACTCAAGTCTCTATATGGCCAATTCTAGAGGACAATAATTGTTATGTAGACAAACTGGCTTCAATGGATGGAGTTACCATTGCACAGGTAACTCATGATGTGGTTGTTGCATATTACCCAGGGCCATGCCACTGACTGGAAAACATTGGAAAAGAAGGTTGACATTTGTCGTTGGCATAATGTTGGGCCAATATTGAGCCTATGGCGACATTTACAGTTTAAGTATAAATGAATGGCCAAAAAGCACTTGGGACATTAGCGAGGTTTAGATATACTTTACCTGTAACGTGTACGGCATTTCTGCAGACGTACACATTGCCATACACGTTGTAACATAAACACTGACCCACATCATGCCAACGTTGGAACGTATCTTTGCTTGCTGGGAAGCGTTCTATTCATGTCACTTCCTAAATTTCAGAGATTATGTGTTCCCGGCCAAGCACTCCACCTTATGCGTATATCGAGGGGAAGTTAAATCTACGCGTAAACAGCACAGCGAAACTAGCCTGTAAAGAAGGCTACTGGTACAACGGGACCGCTGTGAGGGTGTGTCAACTAGATGGACAGTGGCACGGCACAGAAGGGTCCTGTCAAGGTTTTACAATTTTTATTCTTGTAAATAGATTAATTAAAAGTCAAATATTAATTACAATTTTTGCTAGATTAATTGCCACGAATTAACTACTTGCTGAACACATATGGTCTGGCGCATGTGTTCTAGGTTCTTGGTCAGGCCAAATAAAAAAAAAGGTTTGTTTCAGGTTACCCGACCCTACCTAGCAAAACAGGGCCGACCCTAGAAATTTTTATGCAATTTTGAAAAAATATTTATATTTTGGGTCATTTTGGGGCTATTTAAGGGTCGATCTGGTAGTTCATGAGTCGAGGCGGTCGTCGGCGAGTCGGCATTGTAGTTCGTGAGTCGATTTCTGGGTACTTTTCAGGCTAAAGTAAAAAAAAATGAAATAAAATAAAATAAAAATCCGACCTACCTACCCTAGATTTTCAGACCATGTAACCTGAAACACACCTCTTTTTTTTTTGGCCTCATTAACATTAAAAAGTTTAAACAAACCAGAAATATGCTGAGGGCCCATTTGTAGCAACTACCAGGGCTGTTTGCCTGGTATTATTCTTCGTGTCATATTTGAAAGGTGAGAATTCCCAGTTAGTTTCACCATTTTATGATAAAACCACATGCATGAAGAAGGGTAGACACACTCATTGTTACAGGTAATTCAATTCAATTAATGTCTAATAATCATAATAATCCTAATTATGATATAAATTTCTTAAATTCTCCCAGTAGAGGTTAGCATACTTTCCCTGTCAACAGGAATTTAGTCCATTCATTTGCGATGGTTCAGTATCATTTGTCAGATTTAAACGGTATTCCATTGGGCGGTGAGATTTCGCGCGGGGCACGCAAAAAATGTTCACCCTCCCTGGGTCGACATTTTTTACCCTCCCCCGGCAGCCGGAAAATCGCACGCCTCTTTGTAGCATAGTAACACACGGGCTTTTTCCCTCAAAACAGGTTGAATTTTTTTGACCCCCCAAGAGGGGTCTAAATCTTTTACCCCCCCCCGGGTCAAGGGGTCCAAATTTTTTACCCCCCCCCCCAAATCCCACCCCTGTTGTTAAACAAGAAAAATGTGGCTTTGACCACAGTCGGGTTTGCTGGCGCACCCGACCGTGGTCAAAGCCCCATTTTTCTTGCATCCGCCACGTGGCAACAAAATGTCCTGACATGATTTGTATATTGTATCATAATGAATGATTTTTTTTCCTGGAAAAGACTAGTTTTCGTGGAAGTAGGAATTAATTCTGGTCTATTATTGAAAAGTAAATATGTTGAGTACTTTACCAAGTCACTTGGATTATAGGTCTAGGCCTACCATTTCAAATTCGAAAACGTTTGAAAACATCAGTAATTTTAAATAATAGTCTACCATTTATTTGATTTTTCTTTTTTAATATCTTTGTTTTTCATGAAGTAGGGCTATTGACACATTGAGATCATATATATATATTTACTATATTTGTAACAAAACCTTCTCTGAATCATTTGTTAGTAAGTTGTAGGCCTTCCTGGTAGGTCTATATAGTCTGGGAGCCTTCTTCTCTACTCCCATGGCACTCCAGAGTCTGAGAGGCTTATAAATGTAGTGCTAGATAGAGAATTGGCAAGTGGCCGATTAGTGAGCTCTGGAGACTAAAGTCTTAGGCCTATTACCACGCCCCTATGCTAACCTTGTGTCCTGTGTCTGAGGGTGACTGGACTCTTGGTCAGCCTTTCGATAGGATGACAATTTGTCACCAGAGACGAGAGACGGCATTGTCAGCGTATCAAGCGATGACCGGGCCCCCTGTTTCCGACAACTGTAGGAATATATCTGTTTATCCCACTCGAGGTGGGCTTTGACATAAATATCAAGCCATCAAATATCAGATCGATATTTGATGTTGTCAAGTGATATTTGATGTTGTCAAGTATCTTTACTATGTTGTCAAGGTAGTAAAAACAGGGCGCCCTGATTGGCTGTTGTAGTGTCAATGAAATTACGTCACAAAGTTATCTCCGCTTAAATTCGTCAAAAATGCACATGATATGGAGGACTCGAATTTCAAGTCAGATTAAAGCTGTAAACCCCCTAAAGTATAGTAAAACGTGTATTTACTATCTGAATCGGCATCGGCGACAACAACAACTGCCAGTTTCCCTTAGTTACATGACCCAGTTCCGTTTCTAAGGGCCGCACGCGTTGGGGCCCTGAATGGGGTTCCGTAGGGGCATGCATTATCATGCATCAGCGTGCATTATTTGATAATTAGACTTCGAAATTTGATTTGATAGTTTTCAACATTGACCCTTGTCCCCTTTTCTCGTGGGATAAAGATAGAATTTGGTTGTTGGTGGGTCCTCTCGTCGATATCTGCTTGTGTGCACGGCACCTCTCGAGCCCCCTGCGGGGCCTCTCGAGGTGCCGTGCACACAAGCAGATATCGACTCGAGGACCCGCCAACAACCAAATTCTATCAATTTATCACATTCGATTTGGTGTTTGAATCAAATATCAAGGCATCAAATATCGGATCGATATTTGATGTTGTCAAGTGATATCTGATGTTGTTAAGCAAGTTTACTATGTTGTCAAGGTTGTAAAAACAGGGCGCCCTGATTGGACTACAGCATGAATGAAAGTTGCGTCACAAATTTGTTATACTTGTTTCAAGGCCCCACGAGACTGGGGTGTATATTGCTAATTTTCGGGTAAATTCCAGCAAATTTACACTTACAAACAACTTTACTTAGGCAGTTTGACCCATATTTTTCGATTCTCCAGTCAAATCTCAACTATTCTCACCACAAAGGGCCGTAAAATGGCTTTTACCGGCCGTATCGGCAGCGCTGACATCAACAAATGAGGCTCTCCCTTGGTTACGACTGATGGGGCCCCATGGGGGCACTGATAGGAGATCTTGTTTATGGTAATTTGTTGACAAAAATGTCATGTTTGTGTGCGATTAATGCTTTATGTTTGCTGGATATGGTTATATATAATAACCTTGATATTCTGTAACTTTTTTCTCGTGTGATTAACATAGAATTTGGTGGTTGGCGGGTCCTCGAGTCGATATCTGCTGTTGGACACGGGACCTCTCGAGCCCCCTGCGGGGCCTCTCGAGGTGCTGTGGCCAATAGCAGATATCGACTCGAGGACCCGCCAACCACCAAATTCTAACAATAGATCTCCTTTCCCACAGGCAACCTCTCCCCCCCTCTCCCCGCCCAAAAATTATTTTCATTATCGCAGGCTGCCTTGTGACGTCATGGCGCTGCCCATGACGTTATTTTCATGGACACAATCTGTCCTGGTGACGTCACAGTGCCCCATGCGGCACCCGTGGGAAAACGAAAACATTAATAGGGTTTGCCGGCGCCGCCTAAAGGCGGCACCAGGTCGCTTTGCTCCCGGGCCGCTGGCGCGGCTGGCAAACCCGAAAAAAATGAGCACTCCCTAAGCTGCAAATAGCTGTCATATGAAACGGCTTAATGTCACGTTATGGGTCTTTACAGAAATGTATGGGGAAATCTTAATGGTAATAATTGATATCGAAGCAATTCATATGCTTTCTCTTCTACCTTATAGAAATACGTTGTAAAGGCACTCCAACTGTTCAAAATGGGGATGTATCTCGGCCTGTCAATACTAGTTACAAAAGTACCCTTACTGTCAAGTGCAAGACAGGATTCGTCATTGACGGTTCTAGTACATTGGTATGTGGGAACGACGGGAAGTGGACTTCTGGTTATTGTAAGACAATACCAAACCGTAAGTATATACCAGTTATCAGAGAATACCTGAGATATACCGGCTATATGTGGCTTTTTTCTTCTTTTTCTTTTCATACAATAGAACCTTTTTTTAAAACTCAAATTAAGTTGTGAGTCTAGTAAAACAATATTTAAACACAGCTGTAACATAGGAATGGCAGACTATGTTACTTTTAGAATTTGTTAGGACCTCTACAACTTCAGCTAATAAACGGGATTTTACATTCATATTCTGCATTATTCTATACATCTCAGAAGTGTACCGTCTTGGCCGGATCAGTCCTTGATCCGACCCGGACGGTACCACCTGGTTGTTTCCCTGTCTGGTTACTAGCCCGGCCCGTGTGAAGCTCGCCCGGCCCAGTTTGCTCGTCTGGCATGGTTACAGCCCGAACTGCACAGTTCAATCTGCCCTTCCGGCACAGATGACCAACTCGGCCCGGATGGACAGATGTTGCCACCGGTGGCGGCCTGCTATATAAGGCAGGCCTCTGCCGGTCACTGGTAGTTCCCAATGGGAGCTCCACCTATGAGGTACAACGTGGACACCTCTTATAGGTAGCAGCTACTGACGACTCACTGACAGAACCCTGGGTTGGATCCTGCCCCCCAGATGACCACAAAAAAATGTAGTTTTTACCCACTGAGTGACTTATTTTCTCTTATTCAAAAGATTTTAATTTCTTAAACCTCTGTTCACCATATTATAATTATATCGATCAGAAACTAGAATAACTATGACCATCAAAGTTATTTTGGAATTGTTTTCTTGCCCTAAAAAGTAGATAAGCAATTGTAGTCCTACACAGTCATGGTAATTAAAGATGTAAAAATATATTTTCAATAATGACAATTGAGCTTTCCCCAATGGCTAGCGCTTCAAAACTTCCATTCCTCCCTTAGAGCAATATGGGATTGGTGTTGTGATTGGTGTTGTGATTGGTGTTGTGTTTGGTGCTACCGTCGTGATTGCTTTGATAGTGGTTTTGATACATAAATGCAGAAATGATAGGCGAAAAAGGTAAGAAAACACATATATCCTTTTCATTTATTCCTGTAGAATTATGAAAATGACATATTGCAATGTAATGCTGTAGTGGTCTTTGTTTAGTTAAGTTTGATCCTAACCGGGGATCGAACTCGGTCATAACAAGCGTGATATCATTTTTCTAATAGCAAAATGAGGAAAATTTCAATTAAACTCATACACCGTTCAATGTGAAGTTGCTTAGACTCTTCATCAAAGAGCGTTTTCAGTACAATATGTTAGTTCACATTTGATTTTGCATCATGAGTTCTCAAATAAATAAATAAATAAACACGTAAAAGGGGGAAAAAAGTAATGTTGGTAATATAAATATAAAAAACTCAGACTTAAAGTTTTGTTAACGCTTTTGTTTATTTAGGAAGGATGAGGCTGAATTAGGTCTGATGTCAGCGCATGAAGGTATGGGCTTTGGCACAATGTAAGACATATCCATGTGTGAATGAATGCATGTAGCACAGTACCTGTTGTAGATTTAAGTTAATCCAGGTAAATAAATGTGTATAAACATTTTGTAAAAATAATCCCAGAAATTTTAATGTATTTTAGAACTTGAATATGAACTGGAACTTATTGAGACAGCGTTTGCTCTTTTTCAGAGATGACACACTTTTTTTCATTGAAGACCAGAAAAGATACACGCTTTGTACTAAATGCTAACCTCACCTCTGAGACTGATTCCAGTTCATTCCGCTCTAATATCAGTGAACAGGTAATTTGGGTAATTTTTTAATGATGCAGTAATAAAGTCTCTCCCTCTCCCCATAATCAACCAACATATGTCCAAGAGTGGCGGGATTATTTTGTGTTATGAACGGGAATTCCCAATATTTAGGAGTGATCACGTTTTAACAACAAACGGGTGAAGGTAAAAAATGTCTACCCCTCTTCAGCGGGGGGGGGGGGGGGGGGGGGGATACCTCACATATTTTCAGTGGAAAAGCCTCCACATCACTATGCTTCAAAAGTTTCAGGGAAGCTGATCATTGAACTGCCTGGCAGGAGGGGGGGGGGAAGAAACATATACCGAAGTCGGTGGAGTGGGCTTATAGGCGAGATGGGCTTAAAATTGGGGCAGACTTATATATGGGGGTTGGCTTAGCTTATAGATGGGGTTGGCTTATAGGTGGGGTGGGCTTGTAGGTAGGGTTGGCTTATAGGTGGGGTAGGCTTGTAGCGAGAAGGAGTCAGCAGGTACAGGAAGGGGAGAAACTGGCGAGAGGAGAAATAAGTCACGTTTTACATATTTGCCATCATCAAAAATCCCTTTTGGCATAAGGTTATATCACATTTCACCACTTATTGTTGTAAATCAAATATTGATTAAGATTTACAATACGATATTTGATGTCGTATGATATATAAATGCAATATGATATTGCATTTATACCATTGTAAAACAACATCATTGTTGTATCCTCCTTTGATTGGGAATGTAGCTGCTTATATTATAAATGCAACTATTCCAGATCACGACAGCCATCAAGAGCAAAGGTATGGACGGGGAAGAGAATGATAATGTGGAGGAACCAACAGTGATTATCCAATGTATCAGGTAAACCTTTATGATTCTTATTCCATACCCACGGTGAAGACTTGTGCAACACGTATAAAGTTAATTTGAAAATAACAAATCAATTGACACACGTTTAGAACATTTGAAGGGGCAAGCCGACCCTATATCGATTAAACACTGCATCTGAAATATAATCGCCTGATAGTGAGAGCCAGCTACGGACCTGCTGGAAGGAGGGGGGGAAAGCATATTGTTGTATATCAGAGCCTTTAACACAAGCCTAATCCTTTTTCCATTTCTATTTAAGTGTAAAGGGAATGGTATTTTTCAAAGTCCAATGTCGGCTGACAGAACCAGAACTAATTGATGCACTTAAACAACTGCCGAGCGGTAAAGATGGTGTGGTGCATCAAAGCCTGCGATTCAGAGGTATGTGTTTAGACATGGAAGTCCCAAAATAGTGTTTTTTGAGTTTATATTGCATTTATTGTCACTATGTGATGTTCATAAATACAGTATTTGTCATTGTGATTGTGCTCATGAAATCGCAACAAGTGGATAGTCTTTGACCGAGTGACGTCTTTGACCAGCAAAGGTTAAAAAGGCTGAAATGTTGACTGTGTAAACAGAAATTCCGGGAAAAGGTTAATCAATATTTCGATTTGGTTATAATTAAAGGCTGACCCAGTTAGGTACAGTAACACATAATATATGTTCATATACCATTAGTACTTTCATTTCGTTGTGACATCTTTGATCATTGAGTAAAACGTTATTTTATCATAGTATAAATATATTGAGTGGTTTATTTTTTCATTATGTTTAAGTATGTTTATTGACTATATAAAGGATGTAGGCCTTTATATGGGTATATGCTGGAGTACAGTCGGCGCCCCTCTGTTAATGTGATCCGGTGGAGGCGCGGGAGTTGGTTCTCATGCCACCCTCCAGGTGGTGTATAGGTAGTGCGCCCGCCGCCGCGGTGCCCGGCTACAGTCGGTTTCAAAACTTTATGTGTTATTATGTGAATAAAAAGGGCAGGTTTAGCCAGCCAGTGTGCAATATGCGCCAGTTAATTATATTGTGTTTGTCCTCCTTTATGTAACGTAGATAGTATATACCTCATAATTGTCCAGTAAAAAGATTTTTTTCCCACCCCTCCTTCCCCCTGTAAAAATTGAAATCATTGTGTATTGGTCAAAGACGTCATCCGGTCAAAGACGTCACCCAGTCAAAGACGTCACCCAGTCAAAGACTATCCAATTGTTATTATATCATGAGACTAAACCATAGACTACTTGTTCTAGATCTATCAATTGGAATATGAAAATCTCTTGCCAAATTCCTGGTGGCTTAATAATGCTTATTGTACCGTCGCGTTTAAGCTCCAGGTTTTAGATAAGCACCTGTCTTGAAAAAGCGCTGGAGGGGTATTGAAAACGTTCTTAATGACTAAAATAGGATCTCAAATAAGCGTCTGCCTTGTATAACAGAGATGTAAGTGGTCAGCAATTTCCCTGAAATTAGGGATTTCAAAGAGCATTCCACTGTTAAAATATGTTCTGAATATAGCGGTTTATGGGTAATTGGGTACCTTTTCAGGGATTTTATCGATACCCAACTTATATCTCTGGTATAAGCACAGGGGGTATATAGATATAGAGCTCCAAATCTATTCCGCATTAGCGAGATGATCACTGCACAGCGCCATTTTGTCTGGTACCAGTACTTATTCCTCTGTAAACCATAGCAGCCTGCTGGTCAGCTGAAGCTGGTTCCTGTCATATCCAAAATCTGAAGTTTTAGGGGCCATAAACCTTTCAGATATAGGCCTCTATTGTGGGTCCTTATTTCATCTCTTCAGATTGGGGGAGTGGTTAGGACTCTGGCCTACTAATCTAACGAACATGAGTTCAAATCCATGTCCGGCTATTTCATTCAGACACAATTTTAAAATGTATTTTGATCGTGACAGTATACAAGATACATATTTATACGTGTAGTGTAATCTAAAATGATTTAGTTACGTTTTGTTGTTGTAAATACTACATGTATTACTATTTTTAACTAACTGGGTAAAAACATGTAGCCTTGGCATGGATTTGAACTTATGACCCCTGCATTGGTTTGCCAGTGTCCTTACCACTCCCCCAATCCTAACAGGTGACATAAAGAATATTCAAATACAACTGATTCAAAAGTTTATGACCCCTAAAACTCTGATTTTGGACATGACAGGAACCAGCTTCAGCTAAAGGTCTCACCAGGTAGAATTACTGCATCTCGCTAGTGCGGAATAAGTGCCTGACGCTTAAACACAATAGTATGATATGGGTATTGCAGAATAGAATTTCTTTGGCCACACTAGTGTAACGAGATCGTTTGTGGGCTGCTTTAGATTGTATTGCCAAAGGTACCATGAAAGAATTTTGATCAAAACGATGCCCTCAGCAAATACCATTGTTAAACTTATCAACTCCATATTAGAATTGACTTAAAAAATGATCTAATTAATGGAAATATATATTCAAGTACATATACAACCCTTGGAATGGTTCTCTCTATCAGATCTACTTTATTAAGAAAAGATTTCAGTGTAGGATGACATTTGAATGCCTCCTACACTGACCTTTAGAAATGCCCCTTTTCTTCATCAAAGCGACCATCTGTAAAAAAATGTCTTGTTTTGGTTAATTTAGTGCACGTTTTATTTATTATTAAACTCTTATTTCCTATTCCGCAAAACACTCCAGAGCTGGGGGCTGATGTTATGCATCTTATCTCATTTTGATATTTGCTCTTTTAGATAACAATGGTAGCTTTTTTCTCATTTTAGAACGTGAGTCACAGGAAATCGCAGCCAAGATAATTGATCGCAACCAAACAGCTACTGAGGATGTTGACAGGCGCATCAATGTGCAGACTCAGTTTGTTCCACTCGACACTTCCCTGGTTCCATTACCTGAACAACAGGATCAGGTGGAGAACAGTGATGCTAGAGACTTTGAGAAAAACGTCCTTATTACTGAACAGGATAACTTCACATTAGTATCAGGAATAGCTGGCATTGGTAAGACGACCATTATCCATCATCTCATGTGGCGTTGGGCTCATGGTGAATGGGCAACACATCTCAAGTTCATCTTCCTCCTGAATATACGGACTTTGATAAACCTTGGTTCAGGACAAAATCTCTCATCTATCCTAAGTCACTGCGCTGTGTACAGATCGGGACTCAACAACTGGGGAAAAGAGTGGCTGGAGGCTAATCAACTGAACATCGGTTTTGTTCTTGGTGAGTGTAATATAAACATACGATTAAATCTATAGACGTGAGTGCACACAACCACACAATATCTATGGTAAGATGAATTGTAAGTAACATATTGTGCAATAACTGTCTAAATATTACGATTGCATTTAATTGAATGTATACTTATGGATGATATATTGTGTACAATAAATGAACTCTAGTTCCCCATTCTACTACACTTGCCAGTTGCTTTTATTCTGTACCTATTCTTGACAATGTCGCAACATATAAAATTGATAATGTTAAATTGCTCTGAATTCAAATTCTACATCTTTCCAATTTATAAATACTGCTATGAGTCAATGCATTTCCCTAGATGGCCTGGACGAAATCGATGACTTCACAGGACGGCATGCAAGAGCAAAAGAATGGGAACGCACACACGCATTGAATGTGGTATTTTCACTACTCAAGCGGCTGTTCCTACCAGCAGCAACTCTGATCATCGCATCACGGTAATACTTTGCGACTTTTGCTTCTTGATAACCTAATTGGCATTATATATATATGTCTATATAAATATATATATATACATATATATATATATAGTGTAGCGGGCAGGAGAGGGGTCGGCCGGTCGGGCACCCCTGCCACTGCACTCTCGGACAAGATGGTTCGGGCCGAGAGTTTCTCGGCCGGGACCATGTCAGCCGAAGCGGAGTTGTCCGAGACGCTGTTCGGATGGGCTCGCCTCGAACACTGGGGGCGGGTATATAAAGGGACGCACCCCGGTAGTTGGACAGTTGTTGATGATCTTCATTAATAAAGGATCTCTTGGGAAACCGCTGGCTGTTGTGTTCTCCATGATATGCACATAATATCTTTAAATTGGTGACTGCAGTGATCTACAAAAGCATACACACCCATGGACATAGAAGGATGCTGCAGTTGAGTTTCAGGAACCCAGGAACGGAGGCACGGGGAGGCCTGGCGGAAGGAGGAAACTTGGTGGAATGCACAGATGAAGATATTTTTCTCCGGAGGGACCGGGGCGGAGATCGCACGCTGGAGATGTGGGGGATGACGCGGCCCGGCTCCGCAGCTGGTGGGAGAGGACGGACGGGCGGCACAGGTTGTCTGGCAGGGCACCATGGTCGATGGAGTCAGCGGGAGCAGGCAGGGATCTTCCACACCCTGGGGAAGCGACGAGAAAGAGAGAAGAGAGGAGGGCGCCAGACCAGGGCACGGCAGGAGTACCGGCCACGCGGGAACGAGTGGTCCAGCAGCGGGGGATGGTGGGAGGACTGAATGTGACAATGCCTAATACGCCGGCGGGGGCCGGCGGCCGGCGGGGGCCGGCGGCCGGCTGCAGTTGATGCCGTCGAACTGCGACGGCACAACGGACCTGAACGAGTCCACGGACGCTGGAAGATGCGCTGTAAGCGAGAATGGGGTCACTAACGACCCGGAGAAGGTGAAGGCAGTATGGACTGGCTCCGGCCACAGCTTCCTAGGGCTGGCAGGGTACTAGCGCGCCTTCGTCAAGGACTTTGCTTCCATCACCAAGCCCCTATCCGCGGTGACAGAGAAGGACTGATGGTTCGCCTGGTCGGACGAGTGCGAAACGGCATTCGTACAACTCAAAACATTACTAAAGTCAGCGTCGATACTGAGCTACCCGGAGGCCAAGGCGGAGCTGATCCTAGATAAAGACGCCAGCAACTATGGGTTGGGAGCAGTCCTCTGCCAGAACCAGGGGGGACAGGAAAGCTGATACCGGGCTGTGGAGCAACGAGACGTCAACCACATAAGGGTGCCCATCGAGCCTAAGAGGCCGGCCTTCCCCCCCAAGACGGCCGAGAACAGAGTGAGGGACGGGGTTGGGCACCCCTGCTGCTGCACTCTCGGACAAGATGGTTTGGGCCGAGAGTTTCTTGGCCGGGACCGAAGGCGGAGTCGTCCAAGGGCCCCATGACAATTGGCCCTCAGGAACATCGGCCGCATGTCTATTAGCCCTGAGGAATATCAGCCCCATGACGAATGGCACCCTGACTATAGGCCCACCTGACTGTGGGCCATTTGCCTAACGTCCGGACCACCTGACGTCCGGACCACCTAACGTCCGGACCACCTAACGTCCGGACCACCGAACTTCATGTATAACCTGCACCCTGACATTGTGAGAACCCTTTAATAAACACCTGTGTTTGAATAAACATATGGTATGTTATGACAGTGTTAGGGATTGTTATTGCTTGGCTGAAAAGGGTAAAATAAGAGAGCAGACCTTTAAACTTTTTTTATAATACAACCTGATTTTCACCGTCCTGGTAGCATATTGTAAATAAAAAAGTGAGTAAAGTTAAGTGAATATGAGAGCCTCTACAGTGGTTCATTTACTGTCTTGACTGCTGGAGTCGACAGAAAAGAGGAGGTGGGGTAAAACTTATGATAGGTCTATGCAAATATATATATACTGTAAAACCTCGGCTATAAGCCGAATTTTATTTGGCGTTCTTATTTTGAGCCCCAAACTCCCATTCGGCTTATAGGCGAGGTTTTAATAATGTAGAAACATAGTGAAAACAAATTTCAAGCTTTTTTGTTATAAGCCGAATTTTTACTTCCAAACTCACATTCGGCTTATAGCCAAGGTCGGCTTATAGCCAAAGTTTTACGATATATATAAATGGGCACTGGACACAGCAATTTATCGAGCCCTGCATGACGTTACTGGCAAGGTCCGGACGTTAGATGGTCCGGACATTAGATGGTCCGGACATTAGGTGGTCCGGACGTTAGGTGGTCCGGAGGTTAGGTGGTCCGGAGGTTAGGTGGTCCGGAGGTTAGGTGGTCCGGAGGTTAGGTGGTCCGGACGTTAGAGGCATGGCCTATTGTCCGGAGGGCTAACAGTCTTTGGGGCCGATTGTCATATGGCCAGGGGGGCTAATCATCATGTGGCTAAAATGCTGAGGGAACAGGGCCTGTTGTCCTAGGGCCGATTGTCAGGAGGGCCCCTGACCCTGACACCGACCAGAACAACCGTGGGTCTGTGACTCAGGCGAGTTAGAGGATGGGCAGATGGGCAATGACCAATTGAAGGCCGTCAAACCACCTGTTGCCGACAAAATTGCACACTAATTATCTGTATGCTTAAGAGGTTAGTCAGTAATGGCTATCCCAGGTTTGTACTCATCTAGCAGTAGTCAAAAATGACTAAGGAAAAACAAAAATATGACTTTTGCCTTACTCAAAAAGACCAGCCCTAGAGTATATAGCTAATGTGACAATATTAACTGATCCTGGCTGGTTGTTTAGGGACCAAAACAATGACTCACTAGGTTTATCACTTATTACTAAGTTGTTAGCCAGTACTAACTAACTTCTGGAGCATAAAGAATCTCAGTGTAGTACCAGAGGGCCTCTCAGTAATGGTGGAGGGGGCTATGGCAGTGCTGCAGCGTGCAAGAGAAAACAGGCCATGGCAACTGTGTTAATAAGCGTTAAAACTGATGATGAGCTGAGCAGGGCAACACTGGGCTATTGGATCATGTTTTAAGATATTGCTAACAGAACTGGGGTATGTAATTAGGGTGGGACCACTTAGCTGCTCCCCTGTGGGACGAGGGCAATAGTTTGTGCTTCCCAAGGCTGGCTGTCCTGTCTTCAATTCGCATGTATAGGCTTCTGAATTCCTTACAATATAGGAAACAGCAAGGTCAATATCTCCTTTTAACATGACTGTAAACATGTTGTTACCCGTTTTCCTTGCAGGCCGTTTGATGCTTTGACATGCCTGAGGCCGACAAGAAAAATAAAGGTTGACGGGTTAACTCCTCAGCTTAAGAGAGTGCTTGTTGAAAGATTTGTGGAAAGTGAAATGCAAAAAGTTGTGATAAAGGCGATTGAAGAATCACCTCTCTTAACAGCGCTGTCTTCCATCACCTACTTCTGTGCAGCTCTTTGCACGATTCTCACGGATAAGGCTACCCAAAGACTGACTACATACACTGAGGTGATCGTATTCATCATGAAGGTAAGACCGTTATTTCATAGTATACCGTAATTCACAGCATATTCAGGAAAAATAAGCAACAAGGAAAAGCTGAACAGAACAATCTCTATATGCTCAATGTTGTCCCAATACCGTGGAAAATTATTTAAGCAGTTGTTGAAGTATTTTTCACTTTCTTTCTTAGGAATTTATGGAGAGGTCATGGAAACAGGATAACATCTATATATTGAAAGAAGTATCTTCCAGTCTTTCTTCAATGAGTCACTTGGCTTATAATGGCCACAGGAAACAAGAATTGCCCCAGCTGGAATTTTCAAGCCACGATATCAAGCTGATCTTTGAACATGATAGATCATCTGGAGAGCCTTCTGAAAATGGAGAACATGATAGGCCAAATGAATGGCCATCTGGAAATCCTATCTTGGATCATGGTAGGCCAAACTGTAAATAGTTGGTTACCATTTTTGTAGGTGTAAAATGATTGTGTGGTGTACCTACAATTACTATTTACAGTGCATATGTATAGGAAGTGTGTCAATTCTGATAATGTGCCCTAAAACTCCAATCATATTTCAGCATTTATATCAAAATTGATCCTTCTCCAATCTTCACATTTTCTTAGTTCAAAGTGCACAGAAAGCTGGATACCTCTGTACATCCAAGATTGTGGATGGGGACAATGTTTCTGTCAATGTCGAATTTGTCCACGAGTACATCCAAGAACTTCTCGCCATGGCATGGCTGTTGACGCTGGGTCGGGATGAACTGGAGAAGGTACTGACACAATCAACCAACTCCAAAATGGCACTGCTCGCTCTGTACGGACTTGCTTACGACAAGCATCCACAGGTCTGTGAATTCAGGAAAGCAGTAAGTGGGACAGACGAGATTAATACAGAAATGCGTGTTGTTCTTCAACAACACATCCTGGTGAGCATGAAATACACACATGTGTACCCTTGGTATATCTCCATCCATTTTCAGCAATATATATGTACAGTTTTATAGTATGATTCCCGACATATGCGAGAATCAGCACCAACTTACCAATAATTGAGATAAAAGGGAACCTGTTGGATATTGCCCTGCAACATGATATTGTGACGCAACAATGTAATCAACCCTGATATCGATAGTTAGTTTCACCTCTACAATAAAACCAAAATTACTGAGGATAAAAGCGTTTATTTATAGAGTTTCTATAAAAAATTCAATTGATATGTGCATTCAAACCCCCGTCATTAGAAGAGGGCTGCGTATTTATATCAATCAAAACCAAGCGCCCAAGAGCATTTACCCCAACTTCAAACCAGATATTTTTCATATGTATTATAGAAAGATCTGGTATGGCCACTATATAATAGGGATATTCCGACAGAGTCAGTACACCCTACACCCCCCAAATGGATCAATCCATTCTGGCTATGACCTCATAGGGTCATTGACCAATAGGGGAGCAGAATCAATAGGAAGTGGCATCCATTACAGTGCATTCTGGAGATAAACAAATCCGGAGGGGTATATAGGAAGACACACAGAGCGACTACGGCCTCTTGGAACCTTGGTAGTGAGTGAGTACCGCCACGTCTAACCAGATACGTTTATTTATAAAGAAAACAAAAACTGTTTTAACCTGAAACGTGTCCTTGCAGAGCATGCCTGACAGACTGCAAAAGCTGCAATTGGTAAATGAGAGTCAGTCATCAGAACTTGCAGAACTAGTTGGGAAACATCTATTCCCCGAGAAGGAGGTTACCCTTTGTGAGAAGATGATGGCAGCAGACGTTCTTGCCTTGACGTTTCTGTTGGAAAATCATTCGGCCCAAGGGGTTACAGTAACGTAAGTTTTGATACTACATTTTATATTTGTGTGTATTCAAGTCAAATCTGTTCTTTATTTCCGAATTCCAATGCTGTAGAACTGTTTAATTACATATATGATACTACCGTAAATGCCCCCTTATAACCCGCATCTCGCGTATAACCCGCACCCCGACTTTGAGAGACCCACACCTGGGGAATATCACCATTCTAGTACTGTACTTTACTTACAAAATCCCTCGTATTACCCGCACCTAGACTTTGAGAATATCATGTAACCTGCACTGGAGGCGTGGTTTGCGTATAAGCCGTGGGTTGTACACAGGAATTTACGGTAAATTGAATTTAGAACACAGATCCCCATTTTTTTCAGATCAGCCATTAAGATAAAGCAATTGTAACTGCGCGTGACCCTCCACGATGCAGATTAAATAAAGGGTATAGAGGGTCCCCCCCCCAGGGTGGAAAGTCACGTAAAGCTACTTTTTATAGACCATCTGCACTATAGCCAAATTTATCCAAAAGCCGCCAAGTCGCTGTAAACATTATTGTACCAGGTCGCCAGATTGCCTGGAAAACAGCCCAGGTTATAACTCTTGACCTCTCTGCATCCACAAACAAAAACATCTACAAAACATCTACAAAACCTCTCAAATTCAGGGATTTGAAACCTTATTAAGTGTATGATGTCCCTTTTTTTCAAAAATGGGGAGGTGTAAGGCAGTTTTGTAAATCCAATCGAATATAAATGTAGCCAGGGAGTAAATATCAAAATAGGATATCGGTTTATTAGTAGGTTCAGCTTATCAGAGGGGTTTAAATGTAGTTAAATGCCTTGTCATTTTCAGCTTGGATGATGTCGGCTTGGACTCGATCAAACTCAAGGAATTCACCAACTTCCTGCGATGCAGCAGCAGAATCAAAACGGTCATGTAAGAGAGAAACTTTTCAATTAAAAAAATGACTGTATCAAAAAACATTAATATGCTTTGTCTTTGCCATGTGACCCACCATCCATTGCACATTTTGTATGTATACTCATTAATTAGATATAACGCTATAAGGATGACCAACACAACTAGTCATAAATATCTGTAGTGTGCACCTGTTTTTTTCCTGCATATTTCTTTCAATATGTAGTTTATACATGTGGGCACACAAACACATGTGCGGCGAGGTTAGATAATATCACACAGAAAGGTAAAGGAGTCAACTGTGTCTCACACGTGGCTCTGGCAAAAATAGAGAGTCAAACAGCTATTGACTCTGCTTGTATGAGAGATCATCTTGAGTTGACACTGATAGTACAAAGTCAACTGAAGTTCAACCTTCTTATAAACAGAGTCATTGGCAGTTTGACTCTCTATTTTACCAGAGCCACGTGGGAGACACAGTTGACTCCTTTACCTTTCTGTGTGATTGATTTACAATAGTAGGGATGCGCTGTGTTCTTCAAGATGAATAAAGATTTCAGGACAAATAAATGTTGTAGCTTCCAACTTCCACATAAAATATTGTTGTATTATCACCTTGCAGACTTGAGGACTCCGAGATTGACAATGAAAGTGTGAACCTTCTTGCAGATGCCCTCAGTAACAACCAGACCTTGGAGCGTCTAGAGTATGTATAGATGGTTTTAAACACATCTCAATAACCAAGCCTACTTCAAAATTCATACCCAGAGGGTAAAGAGCTGAAAGCCATTCATTGCCAAGCATTCCTGGAATTTAAACCAATGGCTGTGTCTCACGAACATGGGTCAATGTTTTTGTCTATGACCGGGTACGCAGCCCAATACTAAATCGACATTACTCTTGGACGATTACTATGGTCAGCTTAAATGAGAGCGCTTAATAGTTTATAGCAGACTTAACCTGTTATTGTCTGTATCTTTATCAGGACTGTTCATATAGCATACATATAACATATAACCGATGTATGACACTTATACCTACTCAGGTTGCCATGGACTACACTGGACGATGCGGGGGTGACTGCTCTAATCAAAGCGCTGAAGGAGAACACTCATGCAAGTGTAAAGTAGGTATCAATTATTTATAATTGGTGTTAAAATTAGGGTCAGGTGTTAATATTTATTGTAATTTTGGATGCATAAGGTCATGTTAAAGGTGACACAACACTTGAATATGTAACAATATGAAATTTAAGAATATTTAAAACTAAATAGTGTATTACACTAGTCAATGTGGTATTTCATTGCAGTCTTGTCAACGGCTCACAAATTCAAAAACATTTGGGTGACCATCTCTGAATACCTTCTTCTTTTGTAACTCATGTCACTTATGTAAAATACATCTGCTATACACCATAGTGACCCAACCCAAGCCGCGAGTATTGCCTCTCATTCTAGGGAATAGTTCATAATATGTGAATGAAATACCCGTTTTTTTTAAGGATCCATCGTACCAACTGCATTCCCATCAATGAGGATAAGATCATGCAGCTTCAAAGCAGATTCATTGTAAACAAAGGTCACAGACGCAGCCCACAAAATGTTGGATAGGTAGACTGGTCGTGAAGGGGCCTTACTGATGGATTACCTGAACTAAGTGACACATACTATGACATGACTATCGCCGGAATCGGCCTAGAAATCAGCCAGAAACACTCAAATCTGCCAACAGTTGTATAATAATATAATATTATATGCTCTGGGCCAATTATATCCGGAAAAGAATCCTGGCCCTGTTAAGAAAACGGGCCACATCTCTGTTAAAAAAGTAACATGAACAGGTTTTTATTGATTTATCTTGTATAAGTTCTTCAATGCTGGGTTCACTATCTGTGGTATGATTGGAGTAATAAAATGCATTATTTAATGATATGACGACATATAAAATAATACAGTTTGATTTATACAAGATAATTACCGGAAATTCTTGGTTAGAAGCCGCGGCTAGTACGAGAAGAAGCCCATTGCGGCTTATATATACAAGGATTTTTGCCAGTATAATACAGTCCTACAGTTGATATAATCTGGACCTCTGTGCGGCGTATAGGATCCCCTTAACCTCAGGGTGCGGCTTTTACATGAGAATCTTTGGTACACACATTATGTTTTACAATGATAACACAATTTGTGGTAATTGATGATTTGATAATAATACAGAAAAAAGTGAAATGATGACATGATATTGATGTAGGTGGGGGAGACAAATAAAGAGATTGATGATCAAGTTCAAGTTTCAAGGATTCTTCTTGTTCTTTAGTCTTGAGACGGCTTACTTCAACTATTTTGGATAGCGAGTCCTTCAATGTATGCATGCCTGTGAATATCCATTGAATAAATCAAGATTATTATCCAAAATATTTTTGTTTAATTTCTGCATGTTTTCCCTATTATACACAGCCAAAAATAATTATCTCATGTCAAGAAATTAAAATTATTAAACCTGACTGGCAGACAAACCACTTGTTTTAAGAAAAAAATATTTTCTTAAAACAAGAGGTTTGTCCGCCAGTCGAATTTGATAATCTTATTTTCTTGAAATGAGATAATTATTTTTGGCTGTGTAAACGTCACAGGCCAGTAAACTAATTGACAACTCCTTAACAGATAGTCTATGGGTCCGAAATTCTTTTTTTTGGTAAATTCGCACAGAAAATGACAATGAGTAACAGATTATGCTCAACACATATTACATTGAATAGGCCAGGATATTGTTAATAACTTTGGATGATTAATACAGAAAGACCACCTTTGCCCTACTGTTCTGCTGGAGGGGATGGGGGTCTTTGCTCATATAATTGTTTTAATTTTCCATAGCACTCTGTAGGGTGTTTACCCGTACCACTGCCCAGTGGGCACAGAACATTGAATCAACATTGACAAATGGTTGTCAATGTTGATTCAATGTTGATGCAACGTTGATTTAATGTTGACTTGAATTTTGTGCCCACTGGGTGAGAGCCGCAAAACGTACCTTTTCTCTACTCCAGTGCAATATTTCTTTTTTTTTGTGGGAAATTTATGGAATCTGAAAAATATTCAAATACCCCGGGCCATGAAATCCAATGCTTTAGGCTATTCGCTCATGCATAGGCCTACCTGAATATTGCAACCATTATAAGCATAAATACCATCATTCTGAGCTACATTAGGAAAGGTTTCAAAAATCATCAAGGATACACTGAAGGCTGTACCATTGACTGAAGAGACACCCTGGTATCTGATAAGTGGGTAACATCATGCCGCTTCCTAAGAGTGGTGGCCTCACATCTATGAGGAACAAAGTGTAGGCAAAATTACTGCAATTACTCTCACATATGCTGAGATACAATCATTTGTACAAACATCAGTTTGGCTTTATACCCGAATAATCAACAACAGATACTATCTTCGGGCTCACGCTAGAACTGTACAATGCACTAAACATGTCAAATCCGGTGGAGATTCTTGGATCTATCCAGAGAGAGACAAGAACACGTCTTCTGACATTTTGGGATGCCAACTAGTAGCTTCTTTAATTGCGCATGTACAAACATATGATATATACGCCAATTGGCAGGTCCTTGTTTTGCCGCCTCGATTTGCCGCAAACAAGAGTGGTATTTTCTACATATTTCTGGACCTGCAGGAGGCTTTCAACACAGTCAGCCAAGTAGTTTTAATCCACAAATTATGTGACTATAGACTGGATGAAACTGTGGTAGGCTAGTTTTTGATGATATCTATCAAAGACAACAATGTACAACTGCCAACAACCAGATAAGTACAGAAAATATGTAGCATGTGGGGTGACCCAGGGATGAGTCGTGGGGCCACTACAAGTGCATACATGTGCTGACGATCTCACTATCCTGCACGGATCCACCAGCTACTACAAACTGACAATGACATTTTTTTTAGAATTTTCGTACCATATAAAAAACTCAAACTTAGAAAACTCGGAGATGGAATTGATAACAAACAATAACACAGGGCATTATGTTCCTGAAAATTGATAATGAAATACATGAGAGCTGATGAGCAGCTGATGGTGGCAATGTCCTTCAAAAACAATCTGCCTTTCTAAATAATGTGGGCTCTTTAAATGAATAGGGTGACGTGGGTATTTGCTAAAATCGTCATGGCGACCATCACCTCCCCCCAATCAAGCTTTATGGACTGTGCCTGATTGTGCCTTGTAAACTTGTTAAGTCTGACCTAGACTCACCATTGAATCTATATATGAAGTATTTCCTACAGATAAGATACTACAGGTCTCCCAGCAGAATCTCCAATCCGTTTGTACTTGCACTACCGTAAAACCTCGCGTATAAGCCTAACTCGCTTCTTATCCGCACTTAGAGTTGGGGCCGATGCTATAATCCGCACTGACTGTCTGATTTTAGTACTGTACTATGGTAGTAAAAACTTGCATATAAGCCGCACCCTGACCCTGGGCCGATTGTATAAACCCGACTGCCGATCTGATTCGCGTACTAGCCGCGGCCAAAAAGTGAAAACTTACTTATGCCATACTGCTGGAATACTCACTTATACTCATTTATGAGTTGATCCAAATATGATATAAATATGAGCAAATGTTGTTTTAGAAATATTGGCCACGTTTTTGTGGTAGAATGTGAGATAATTGTAAGAACTATGTTTTGCGTAAGAATACAGCACTGTGTGATGCAGATAGGAGAGCAGCCAAGTAGTACCGTTTTTACCCCTTCTTCCACAGAAGATTTTCATACATTTTGGCAGAGCCTTATTCGAGACTGTGCTGGGAGAGTAACAGATAAGGTATACAAGCAGGTGCTTATCAATGAAGTATACTCCTACCGACTCTGACATCTATATAGACCTAACCTATCAACAAGCTTTACCTGTACCACTGAGATCTTATAAGCTGAGACAAGACATACACACATCTCATCGAATCAGCATGCAAGGTAGGGTTATTTGTTTAGATACGAGGAAACTATACTTATTTTGTTCTCTTTTTTAAGATTTAAATTTCATACCTTTCTATATGTTCGCATGCATCTATAATTGGATACATTTTCTTGTCAATCTCATTTCATATTTGAATATATGAGATACATTTTCAAATCAAATCTGAAGCAATGTCCAAATTCACTTCATAATATTTTGGGGGTCTCCAATATCAATATTTTATATCAGTTCATAGATAATAGATGACAGTTTAACGAGATCCATAATATAGAGTATCTTCAAACTTATAGACAAAGCTATTGTCTTGGTAAACCACTATATCTTAATTTTAGTGCTCCTACTTGTTCCAACGTCGGTATAACATACAGTTCGGCTGCATAAACTTCTGACTAAATATACAAATCTCTAAGCTTTGCAATAGGTGACACTGTATTTTGTATCCCAGATATATGATCTAAGTGAATTGAGGGAGTTGTTATTTTTATACAACGGGAAGAGGAAGGGAGAGCTCATTGGTAGATTTAGGGGGTGCGGGGTCCCTCTGAGGGGACGGCGTGACCATAAAGTGTCACCCCCTTTTCCGTGAAAATGTCAAAATAATAGGTCAAAATCATCATGGATTGTTTGGAACCCCTCCTTGTACTGCAGAGCAGGCTGAGGCAGATGGCCAAAGGTCCTTCAAAAAATGCTTTGGGCAAAAATATCAAAGGTATGTTTTAGGCCACCTGACCCTAGGTTGAAAAAAGGGCCGACTCTAGAAAGTTTTTGAAGATTCTGGTGATTTTTTGTTTCTTCGCTACATGCCAGTTATTTATGGTTTCATAATCCCCCCCCCCAAAATTTTTTTATTTATAACCAGAAAATCTCAAGTCTTGGTGTAATGCTGTACTATAGTGGCCCAGAAGGGCCAAAAGGATAGAAAAGTGGAAATCAAAAAGTGAAAAGTGGAAATCAAAAAGTGTAAAGCACAAATCAAAAAGTGGAAAGTGCAAATCAAAAAGTGAAAAGTGAAAACCAAAAAGTGAAAACCAAAAAGTGAAAAGTGGTTTCAAGTTTAAGGTTTGAGGTTTCCACTTTCAGAGTCACACTGTCAACAGCTTGTGACTGGTATCTTTTAGTATTGGGGTATGGTTTTAAGGGAAATTGGCAGATTTGGCGAGGAAAAAAGGTCAGAAATGAAAAAAAAACTATTTTCACAGAAAATGGCCCAATTTGGCGAGAAATCTCAAAAGATGCGTTTTACGGGAAATATTCAGATTTGGCGAGAAAAAAGTGAGTTTATGATAAAAGGGCTGATTTGGCGGAAAAAAGGGATCAGAATTGCAATAATAAAGTGATTTTCGGGAAATTAGCAGGTTTGGTGAAAAGAATTCTGACCATTTTTTGCAATTCTGACCTTCTTTTTTTCTTTGCCAAATTGGACATCTTCCCAGAAAATTGACTATGTTAAACAATTTTTCTCTCCCCTAAAATCTTTCAGTGGGATTTGCATTTAAACAAAATGTGTAAATGTTCAATTTTGAATATACAGAGTTGTGTCCACATCCTCCTGCTCCCAAACATGGAAGTGTGATATCATATGCAAAAGGTGTCGCAAAATTCTCCTGTCAGGAGGGCTACTACTACAATGGTACAACCACACGGGAGTGTTTAACGAATGGGACTTGGACAGGAACGAATGGTACTTGTGTACGAGGTTCTACTACTCATGGTAAGTAGTACTTTTATACAACAAGTTTCTTAAACCATAACAACCATGACAACTATATTATTGATAAGGGAGTGGTTATTTTCTAAACAATGAGGGGTAATCATGGAGGAGTTGGGGTAGGGATCTAAAATAAATACCGTAAATTCTCGCATACTACCCGCAGGTTGTACGCAAACCCTTTCTCCTAAACTGATAGTTATCTACAGTGCGCTTAAGGTTGGTCACAACACCTAACTCAAAATCAATGGAACTTCTTGAATCCCCCCCTCCAAGGTAGCCCAGTTAACAAATAACGGGAGTTTTCACGAAATTATTGGGGATTATGTGGGTAGAATTGCTCGTGACTTCATGAGATTAAATTAGTGATTTTACATTTGTAATCCCATAAAATCACGGTTTTTAACCCAGTGAATTAGTAGAACATGGGTTCAAACTCTCAGGCTCACTCTCTTTTAATTTAATAGATAGAGAGCCTGAGCCTATGCTCTCCTCTCTTCATGTTCCTTGTCTGTGAAAAATCTTCATACTGATACTATTGGTTTCTTAAGCGATCAACATCTTGCTTACCCTACATTATTCAGATATATATTAACAAACTTTACTACTATTGTTAAACATTTTTCTTTATTATCTTATCCAGTCACATGGGCGCCACATATATTTTGACATTCTGTTTAATTACTTGCTGCCATACTTGCTTTTCAATAATGAGACCTTGAATGTGGGCCCCGTTGGCAGAACGGTCAGCCGAACCTGGTGAAGATGTAATAATGCATTCACATCTACCCAAATAAAACCTTTAAAAATAAAAAACCCACAAGGATCTACACGTCCAAAACTAGACACTAGATTTTGGCTTGAGCCATCTCATGTATGATGTTTTAGAAGTCATGACAAGATGTTTTGATATTACAAATAGGCTAATGAGTCACCTTTTAAATATAAAAAGTAAATTTAAACTGTTTATGAGCCGAAATCTATCAAATACAAATACTCTGGTTTATTCTAGATCCAATGTCAGAACCTCCTGTAAAACGGATTATCGGAGCACTGTCAGTCGGTATACTTTTGGTTACGTGCTTGGTTTTGGTATATGTTCTACACAGAACACGGAACACAAATAGGTATGTTTTATTTTTCAACACATGAAGAATGTCACATTCCCTCATTTCAGTCACAACAGATAAGATAGTGGATACCGTATAACCTTGCATATAGGCTGCAGCTACTACGCAAGTCAGATCGGCTTTTAGGATCGGCCCCAAGTGGGGGTGTGGCTTATAGACACGATTTTATGTATACTGTAAACGTATATATTTTTGCGTGTATACATTTTCGCGATTTTGCTAAAAAGTGCATTTTCACGAGTAATTAAATTCACGCTTTTTGGAATATGGTAGTAGTATGGCTATATTGTATATATATTCGCTCTGTACATCTTTTTGCGATTTAAAAAAATCGTGAAAATCGCGAAAATATGTACAGCGCGAAAATGTCTACATTTACAGTACTACATTACTAAAGTCACCATAATCAGATGCTCTGATAGGCTTATAAATACGATTTTCTTAAGTTAGGGGGGCGTTCATTATTCATGGCAGGGAGGGGGGATGTGCGTTTTCTCGTAAATGAATGGTTACCGTAAAACCTCGCGTATAAGCCTAACTCGCGTATAAGCCGCACCCCGAGTTTGTGCCGATGCTATAAGCCGCACAGCCGATCTGACTATCGTGACATTTAGAACTGTACCATAGCAACAAAAACTCGCGTATAAGCCACACCCTGACCCTGGGCCGATGCTATAAGCCGCACCGCCGATCTGACTTGCGTACTAGCCGCGGCTTATACGCGAGGTTTTACAGTATTTTTTTTTTTAAACCTCTCCAAATGGGTAAAATAGAATACACCCTCTCTTTCCCCAATAGGTTGGAAAAAGACCCTCTCCCCCTCCGACCTTTCATATGCCTTTAAAGTCTTCCACTATTGCTAGCTGTGGATGGGTCATTCCTGACTGTAGGTTACCTAGCTGTCTTCAAGGTTCTGGGGTAAGGCCTTCCCTCTGTGTGGGCAGTAGTGCTTGGCTTTCTTTGTGCTAGAGGAGAAATGCCCCCTCCCCTTCATTCGCACAACCCCCTCCCTGGGAAATGAAGCTGTACAACATGGGACTGAATCAGCATGGATCAATTGGAATATTCACTTGACGCTTTGATAGTTTTAGTTTCATTTTCTTGATAGCGGTTATAACGGTCCAAGAAAGAAACATGAGATGAGGATACATCAAGTACCACTGATGGAAATACTACCAACGAGACCAGGTAAGCTCGAATAGCCGCACATAAAATCTGAAGTACTCATTTGATTATTAACATATATATATATATATATACATGTATATATATATATATATATATATATATATATATATATATATATATATATATATATATATATATATATATATATATATATAAATATATAATAGTTGATGGAAGAAAATCTAAGTGAAAAGATGACTGTGTGAAAAGTCAATAGGCAACTAATCCATGCAGTGTATAGCCTTATTGAACCAGTTTATTCAAACATACATTCGAATATAATAGTCATATCAATATAAAACATGTCATTATTTATTGTACAGCATATTTCCGGTGTTCTGTGTGCCTGAGAGAGAGATTTGATGCATGTAATTCAGCACCAAATTCCACTGAATACATAACCTTCACATCAATTTTATGCCAACAGGTATTTCTTTTCTTATTTATTTATATTTTTAATGTAGTCATTCACAGCACAAATTGGATCCATATAAATTTCATTTAGTGTTTGATTCTTAATGACATCATGCTTGTTGTGACCACGTTGCAAATGAATTCTGAGGCTGCTTCTAGCAAATTTTTGTTGTTGTTAAAATTGGTTGAGGATATTATTATGCTCAAATGCTGCTAAAACCAATGTTTTATGGTATCACACTGTTAGATAACCACCATATCTTTATGTTTCTTTTTCGAACTAGCTAGCCTACATGATGCATTAAGTGCATTCCATAATTCGACTCCACGATAGACTGAGCTCTTCTAAAGCCACGTTTTACCTTGCCCAGTCCTTTGATGGAAATAATATACCATGCTGAATACTTATTCACTGTGGATATTGAGATATGTATTTCAACTTTTGGAAATACCTTTTGGCTGAATGATAAACAGAATCTTTGTCATGACGTTGATCCAAATAAAAGTATAAAACCTCAAAACTTCTTCAAACATATTAGTAATAGATACACAGAGAAAACAAAGAGTAAAATCACTGTGCCTCCCGACTTGATCACTGAAGAAACTCTTCCAGGACTATAAAGTGACTCCCTAACATTAGCAAGACTCTACAATACCTCTATAATGACTGCTATTCTAAGACTCCCTAATGATTGGGAGTCACTTTAGAGACGTGGGGAGAGTTACCTCAGTGATCAAGTCCAGACTCCGATTTGGGAGTCACTGTAATTCTACTTTTCTCTGTATATTACAAGAATTTGCATAATAAAGTCTACTTCTTTTTCAGGTCAAATCTGCCTTAGAGATGCTGACACGAACAGATGAAGCACCATGGGTTAACGTGACTTGTATAAGGTAAGGCATGCACTCAAGTTTGCAAATTATTTGCCAAAGTAAATAATGACTCGATGGTGATCCCATTCCTCTCTGGGATTGTTTTTGGCTCTGTCACTAGTGCTGTCACTCTTCTGTCACGTGTGTCTTGTCTTTTGTGCAGACAGTTTCCCACATCTCAAATCTCTTTACAGGTATTCTGTCTTTCTGTCCTCTGCTCCTCCTAGTACATGACAATACACATGAATTATCATGGAATCATGATGCTTCATCTAATGCCCATATTCTATGTGGTGCTGCCTGCCTGATCTGAATTTTTAGTAGGGTGCTAATTAGATGCCTGCATCTTTGAAACTATAGAAGTCAGTTGAGGAACTACCCTAACCACAAAATTCCCACGGAACTACAGTTGCCCTCCCCCCGACTAGTAACCTGGGATAATTCAAATTAGGACAGTGCATGTGATTTGTAACACCGTTATTTATAGCTAATATCATTAGCAAAGTTGCTGTCCATATTTAATGAAATATGCCTATTGCTGGCAAAAGTTTTACATGTTTGGTACATTACTAGCTCTGTTATCAGTGAGGACCAACACCAAACAGTTATAATGACGAGAGGATATGTACAACATCTATATGCAATGCACTGTATTTGACACTGTTGGTATAGATAAGTAGCAATATATGCCTTTTGATAAGAAGCCATCAGACATACAGGAAAATAAACCAAATACCAAATTGTCTTTAGTCAATTCGGGGAGGGGGGCTGTTCTTTCAGAATGTCAATACCTGTATATCCTAGAAAGGAAGAGCCCAACCAAACTGTAATAACAATAATATCCTTAATTTGGCAAAAGAATAGCTTAAATAGTAAAAATCTGATTTGGAGCTGTATCCTTTGTCATGATGCACCCCCCAAAAGTATTATTTGAGAAACTATCATGTTCATGAAATCCCTACGGGATTCCAACTGCTCCCCTATTAATATGAGCGACGCAAAATAAAGTACATTGTACATATTGTAGGCAGCCAGTACATAGGGAAATAGAAAAAAAGGTTACATTAATGCAACTGTGTGTCTATTAGAAGAGAACCTTTTCCCCTGAAGTGTCTTTCAGATTGACCATCAGGGTTTCGGCTATTTGGTTGTCCCATGTTATATGGCACTGGTTTGCATATTTATGTGATATTCATGAGATTGAAGGTGTCCTTATTGTCGGCTCTGGCTAAATTGTTTACTACAGCAATCAGATGAACCTCGATCTTCTCTCTTTAGAGAGTTTAAACATATGCCAGGGGAATTATGCTCTTTTTGGATTGGAAACTATGTATCAGGCAAGTGCACATCCCAGTGGGCACAGACCATTGAATCAACATTGATAAATGGTTGTCAATATTTATTCAATGTTGGATCAACGTGGATTCAACGTTGGACAGAATTTTGTGCCCACTGGGATCGACTAAAAGTAGATATCTTACACATCACATATCTTTTCAATCGTTTCCATTTAACTTTCACAGCAAACAGAAACAAATGGTTTTCCTTGAAATCAAATGTTCAAACGCCATTACAGAAGATGACATTAGAAAGCAATTGGTTTCACCATACAGCAACACACCTGAGAAACGAAGATATCATATACGTCCAGGCAGTGTTCATTTCAAAGGTAAGTTCTACAATGGGACTTTTTCACCTATAGATCTAACATTGGCTATTCATTGGCATTGGGTATTTACCAGGCATTGGTGAATTAATTGCTAAACTAAAATTACTGATACAGTAATAATACTATAATAAGCCAATACTAAACAAGCAAGTAATATACAGTAACTCTGCCTGCAGAAGTATATGGCATGCAAACAGAACCGAAATCCCAATATTTAAAAATTACTGTGTTGGGAAATGATTGTGGAGTTCACTCCTGTGGCGCCAACGAAAGGTAAGCCAACAGTAGACCAGGTGCCTACTGTTAGTTTACACCCACTGTTGACGAGTGTAATCTATAAGGTGGTGCAACTGAGCCGCTAGTCTGATGTCATTTGGACTCAGTCTCAAGTATATAGGTGTAACGGACCCTAACTTAGACACTAGATCGGAAGAAAGAGTCAAGGCAGTTCGGGTACGGTGTAGCAGGTTGCAAAAGTGACTTTATTTCTTAATGAAAACATGTTCCGTTTGATCCGAGTTCTAAATCCGGATAGCTTAGTAAGTGAGTCTGAAACCGATATCACCAAATGAGCCGCCTACAGCCTAAGGCAAGCTGGCAAGTTCCTCTGGACGTCGGTTATATTTAGGTGGCCAGACCTGGCATGCATGCGCAGTCCAGGCCACCTATAGTGCCCCTGTCCGTACCCAGGAGCAGGGACAGGTATCGCCACCTGTTGGAGACTCCCAGGTGTTTGGAACAGGGTTTGGAACCATCGCTCAGCAGAACGCACCTATATATGTTATAGTAAATATATACAGGCCCCTACATATGCAACGGAGGTCAGGGACCTTGGCAGTCTTGCACTCACACAGGAGAAACACCAAAATCACCCCCACCTAGATACCCAACATCGGCTGCCCCAATAGTAGTTAAGGGCCTGTTACACGGACATCATCTGAAGGCATCCTTAGTTGTACATTGTACTAGACAAACTTGAGTTGTGGCGTTAGTGACATCTTTCTGTCCTAGGTAGTTGAATTCAGCAGGCATAAACAATGCGCCGATTGTCGGTGCCACTGATAGCCTAGCATTGCCAAAGCCCAGTCCATGGAGACAAGGGCCTTCGACAGTCTTCTACTAACAACAATCCAAGATGGACCTACTTCTGACATACTTTCCTATGTTGCTGAGCAGCGATGCATTTTAGGTTATATTGACATGAGGCCAGCCCAGCTAACAAAAAAACCCGTTATTTTACGCCAAAAAAAGTTTTATAACTTTATATAACATTAGGTCATAATATTGAGCCATAGAGAAACGTTATATTAGTACAGTGGCCCAGGCGGGCCAAAAAGTGAAATTCCATTTCAGAAATGAAAATTGAAATGAAAATTCATTTTTTGAAAATTGAAATGAAAATTCAGTTTTTGATATGAGAATTCATTTTTCAAAATGAAAATTGAAATGAAAATTCACTTTTCAAAGTGAAAATTAAAATGGAAATTAACTTTCACATCTCAATTTCAATTTTACTATCACATTTGCAAGTGAGAAATCACTACTGTCAAGGTGTCAACTTTCAACACACAGTAACATGCAGCCATTTGTAGGGTTACAGTGAATTTTCATTTCAGAAATGGGTGCTGTCAAACTGTCAACTGTCAAGAACAGCTTGTGACAGGTATCCTTTAGCATTGACATGAAGCCCTACAAAGGGTGTAGTGTGGGGGCGACGGGACAATATAGGGGAATGGGGTAATATTTGTTTAAGCTTATAGCTTATTTGGTGAGAAAAGTTCAAAATGCAAAAAACTCCCCTAATTGGCCCAATTTGGCGAGAGAAAAGGCAAAAAACTGAAAAAAGTGAAATTCCCCCTAAAAGGCCCAATTTGGCGACAAGAAAGGTAAAAAAATGGAAAAAGTGAAATTTCCCCAAAAAGACCTAATTTGGTGAGAAAAAAGGTCAATACGGATAATTGTGAAATTTCCCTAAATAGGCCCAATTTGACGAGAAAAAAGGTCAAAAGTGGAAAAAAAGTGTAATTTCCCTTTAAAAAAACCTGATTTGGCACGGGCACTATCAATAGAAACATCATTGCTACACTTTACATTAGAGTTCAGTGTCTTTATTGCTATTCATACGCAAATGCATTAATAAATAATAAGGAATTCATGTTCCACAATCTTATTATATTTATCTGCATATGACACGGGTTGCCATATTATATTTTCAGACAAGGTAGCAACATATCTTACGATTGGAATAATTCAGAAACGACAAGTGAAAGATTCTGACATAGATAAATCACTTGATCTTGAGGATGAGTATGTCCGACTTCAGCTTTCCTGCACTCATGATATGCCAAGAAATGAAATTGAGTTTTCTGATAGATATTTCCCAAGAGAGTTGGAACAGAAATATGAGCCTCTCATAGATGAAGATATCGTCATGCCTGGCGAAAGAGAAAAATCTATACTAATATGTGGTCTAGCAGGTATTGGCAAGACAACCCTGGTAGAACGCTTATTGTGGAGATGGGCACATGGTGAATGGGCGACACATCTCAAGGCCATCTTTCTCCTGAACCTACGGGTTTTAGCAGCTATACCACAACTTGTTGGCTTACCTGATATGTTGAATCGGTTTAGTGTTTACTACAAAGGGTCCGAGGGGTCCTGTGTCACGTCACAATGGTTGAAACTTAATGAAAGCAGCATCGGATTCTTTTGCGGTATGTTACAGATCTTCCATAATTAGAATATTTTTTATTCCATTTTATTGCATAGATTGCACTGTGCATATAATCATACTCATGTTTCATCTCCTATAAACATCTTACTTCATAGAGATTCTTAAGAATCCTATTTTTGCATCCTGTTGTCTATGAGTATGCTCTATATCTGTAGATGGGTTTGATGAAATCAATAGCGATCCCATTGCATCAGATTGGACCGAACAAAAACGAACGGCATTGGACTGGTGTCTATTGCTCATTAACAGGAGACATATGCAAAAGTCAACAATACTAGTTACATCGAGGTATGGTCTATCATATCTCGTTTTTTAATTTTCCATTTCAGTCACTTAGTCTAAAATTAGTAGACAAATTGTATTTGTTGACATTAATTTTGTGATGGGATTTCGGTAGCATGTCGACAGAACAGGACAAGTAGAAAAGCCAAGTTTGTGCTGTCCATTTCAGGCCTCTTGCTACCCTGAAGACTCTGAAAACGGATCTGACAGTCGAGCTCATTGGTCTGACTGGTGACCGTGTAAAAGAGTTTGTTGAAAAGAATGTGCAACATGCTAAGAGAGCCATGGTGAAACATACCTTGTTGAACAGCCCCATCCTCCTCTCTGTTTCGGTGATCACCTTCTATTGTGCAGCTCTTTGTCAAGTCCTCCAAGATGACATCAGTATAACTGAAAAACTTACCACATACACACAGATCACTGCCTTCATATTGCAGGTTGGTCTCCATTCTTTGTTGTGAGGAGGGCTAGCCTCTGAGAGTCTTTTTTCCTTTTCCCTTTGCTCCCGCTTGTCCGAGAATTCGTCCAGAGCCAACTCGTAGGTACTGTTTTTTTTGGTTTGTTTTTTTAAACTTTAGATTTCTTGACCTTTTTGTAGAATTTCTCTTCAATTACTCACGCCCCTAACCCCCGCTTTCCTCTAATCTCCTACTTCCTCACCCTCCGACTACTCACTCCCTTAATTCCCCTTCCCTCACTGCCTGATTCCTCCATTTCCCTATTCCCTTCCATAAGAACACCCATAACCCCTGATACATTTTCCCCACTCCCCTTCTTCATCAATGTTTATTCCTCTTGTCTCATTCCCTTATTCCCCTACTCCTTCACTCCCCTTCTCCCTCATTCTCTACTGCCTTATAACCCGTCATAATCCTACCACCTCACTCCAATTCAATGCCAATAGATATTTGCCAAAAGCTGAAGATGTGAATTTGAACTGTTGTAAGTGGTGTACTGAAACGAGTTTTTGATTTTCACTTTTTGATTTTGTTTTATCTTGACCCTTGTTAGCCACTGTAATACATAGGCAGAGTTTCACGAGTTTTAGTCTGTTAACTAGGTTATTTCAGGAGTTGAATGTCAGGCTGTATTTTATGAGTGAAATAACCCATCCAAGAGACTAAAACTAGTGTTCCTTTGACAAGATGAAATAGCACTGGCGGCTTCTTTACATTTATGGTAAGGAGGTTCACTTAGGGCAGAAGCTGGGCATCATACAGTGTTATAATATATAAATTGTACCTTTTCAGATGTACATGCACAGATCTACGAAGGAGTCAACTACAAACGATGTTCATGGGGGAGTTTCCTCTGGTCTCTGCATGATGGCTCTCAATGGACTTATTCAGCGATCAAAGAAAGGAGTGGCTCAACTAATGTTTGATGACGATGACATTAGGAAACATGGTTTGACAGAAGAGGATGGTAAGCAAGGACTGATACAACTACTATTTACCTAAAAATAAGAAGTTCTACAATTAATTAGCTGCACGCATAGTCTATTGTGATGTCATTGCACATACCAGTATGACAAGATGCTCTGTCCGTACGACAGGCTTCGTGAGTGCTGCCTAGGATCATATCAAAAACCGTGAAGCAGAGTGTGATATGATCCAAGGCAGCACGAGTGAAGAAACCAGAGTGCGGATTGATTTGAGTGGATCACCATATTTACTTTATGTGATTTCTTTCATTGATAGTCTCCCTTAATGTTGGCAAACTACAGAGCAAGTTCTTTGGAAGTCATACCCTAACCGTAAAGTGGCATAATCACCAAGCGTATCCCACTCACAATTCTAGTACTGTTCTAATCTACTATGTGGTTAAGTGCGAGTGGTGAGAATGCCCCTTTAACTAGTGTAATTCTCAGTGTTTACTTATTTATTTATTTATTTTATTTTTTAATGTAATTTTTATATTATTCTAATAAACAGACATTTAAAGAATTATAACCTTTTTGATGACGTCACCATTCTGAGCATGGCTTGGGATAACATGAATCAGTTTCTCCATTGCAGTGTGGAGAACAACAGCGCTAGTACTTAAGCATAATAACTTTTTCTCTCCACATAAAAGGAATTTCGAAAGTCTAAATTTTCATTACAGTAAAGAAGGCAAGACAGGCCGGCATCTTCGTACATACTCAAGTTCCAGATGTGAGCAGTACAAGTGTCCTGGGCGAGTTTGTCCACCTCTCCATCCAGGAGTTTCTTGCGATGGCAGGCTTACTAATGCAGTCGGACCCTGAGAAAATCAAACAGGCTCTAAGTTCATTGTCCACGTCAGGTCAATTCAACATGGCACTCATGTTTCTCTATGGACTCGCTTTTAACAGAACAAATGCAACCATAGAGAGACTTTGTGCAGCCATTGGTGGCAGTCCTGAGGTCAGCGATGAAACTCGTCGACTTCTGCAGGAGAAGATCCTTGTAAGCCACCAGTACTTCTATTTGGTAGATTTGCATAACTCATTTATAAAATAATTTGGTTTTGCATTAGTGACAAGGAATGAATGCTTCTATATATAATTAAATAATGCAGAATACATCATAAGGGCCCTTTGTTACTTAATTGGTGTATTACATAACTGCGAGCTCTGTTGTGATTATAATGTTTTGATGCTTTTCAATTACAGGCGTATTCAGCAGACCATGAAATTCACAATGATGGGTTATGCAGTATTTTGAAGTACTTGAGGTTTGATTCTGATGGTTTTTAAACTACAAATTGTGATTGATCTTTTCCAGACCGTTCCTGACAAGCTACCGGTATTATCAATGATCCATGAAAGCCAATCTTCTGAACTAGCACGAACAGTTGGGGAGCAACTCTTCAAGGATAGAGTCACCATAGAAAACACCAAGTTGACTGTAGTTGACGTGTATGCAATTACTTTTCTTCTAAAGCACTGCAATACCGTTACAGCAATTGAGTAAGTACGCCAATTGTTTTTCAATTTTAAAAGGGAAGTACCTACAGCTTGTCTGTCCCCGGTGAAAGATCAGATTGGTTGATATCCTTTAGAGTAGGTAGTTCCTCCTTTGTTTGATTACATACAATTTTGGAACGATTTCTTCCTTTTGCACTTTCCCATAGTAACAAAGCAATAAAACGCAAACTGAACATAAAGTTGAAAACCCATGAATCAGCTATCCTGTACATTTTCAGCTTCCGATTAGTTAATATTGATGTGATTGGTCTGAAAGAGCTTGCACAATTTCTTGAGAGGAACAGCAACATCACATCCTTGAGGTAAATGAAATCCCTTTATATCTATCGCACAATTATACAATTATAATACAGTATTTAAATCAAAGTGTGCTTCTCCATCTTTGTGATGCCTCGTATTGATTTGTTGTATTGTTGTTTTGATATTCCTACTGGGGGAATCACTCACCAGAATTCGCCATATTCCATCATGTGGCAGCTAACCATTTTTTATTCTTCCATATTCTATGCATCTAAAAAAAGACGACAAAGGCCAAAGCTGTAATGTGACTTAGTGTCCGGAATACTCTAGGCCCACAGCCCACAGCCCTCAGACCTATGGAACACAGGCTCCAAGCCCTCAGGCCCTTCAGATTTTGGCCCACCCTGCTTTTAGGCCACCCTGACTACAGGCTGTAGGCATCAATCTCACGTCCAATCCATTTGTCCACAACCACTGTAGGTGAGGCTCCACTACCCGATTTTATTCACAAATCGGTGCAATTCTCACGAATCTGACTCAGTTTATATGTAGAATTGCAATTACATACCTTAAGCAGGGAGGTAATATAGACCCTGCCGTAGGTTTATGTTTACAAACAATATATATGTTTATAAACAAGTGGAAAATAGAATTGCTATATAACATGATTTAGACCCGATTTGGGTCCCGATTTTGCATCTCAGGTCGATTTTGACTCCCGATCTCATGTCAAACCAGTTTGATTTTCATTGGCATGATCTGCAATCCCATTTATCATAAATTTATGCACAATTTACACTGAAAATGAATGGCTAAATCGGCCATATGTATTTCTGTAGGCCGTTGTTTATGCCTGAGAAAACTATACAGACCTGTATGATCGGCTCGTGAGAATTACCCAAAAAATCGGGTAGTGGAGCCCCAGCATATGACATTCAAATTTCTCCCATCCACCCCCTTTCTATTGTCCAATCCCCACTCCCCCTCTCTGACGTCCAACCAACGCTTGCACATCCTACACTCTCTCGCACATAAGCTCAGACTCCACTAGGGCGAAACACCTACCTACGAAACAGAGCGTTGTTTAAGGTCCTTTCTTCTCAAATTTTTTGCCCTGTTTCGCTGTATTTCGCCCTGAAAGTTCCCAAGAACAGGGCGACATTCAGGGCGACACTACCGCGAAATGTAACGAAATGCAGTGAAATGTATCGAAATGTGCCAGAACAAAACATTAAAAAGATCACCATGTTTCGCAAGTACCTGTGTCGCCCTAGTGGAGTCTGGGCTATACACCCCTGACCTTAGGCCAGACCATATGTCCAATGCAATACAAGTAAGGCCCATACGTCCACCACCCTATCATACGCCATCACCTACATCCACCTTCCAGGTGTGGATTGAGGGGGGGGGGGGGTAAAAATAGTATTTATTTTTAAATGACCATATTTTTGACGACATCCGCCCCTCCCCTATTTAGACAATGAGCCAGAGTGATGGATGTGATGAGGTGGTGGAAAGTTGTGGATGTATGATGGATTATGGCCTCTTGGCAGGGGCCCTTGGGTCCGGTTGCCAAAAGACCGGGGGCCTGAATACCGGAGTACCTGAAGGGCTAAAGGCAGGGTGTCTATTCAAACTCCATGTACCATGTGGCTCTACATTTGAGCGGGTCACTGTGATACATTTGATTAGCATGTCACTGCATTACTTTTTGTGCATCTATAAATATACCAGGGACTCTCTAAGGCCTAATGAGATCACGCCTATAGGAAAGTCTTTGACCGGGTGCCATCTTTGACTGGGTACCATCTTTGACTGGCTGCCATCTTTGACCGGCTTTATAGAAAACGGTTTATTTTGGCAGATGAAGAAATAAATGGACTGAAAAGGTTAATGGATGTTATAACGCTTTAAATTAGCAATTAGTAGCCCATTTTATTTGCATGTGCCCTAAATAAAACGTTTTATATTCGGCCAGTCTAAGATGGCACCCAAAGACTTTCACAACGGCCCGATCTCATGAAACCAGCCCTAATCTTATCGTGTCTGTTGACAATCGTCGCTGTGTCGATTTTTACACATCTAGGGGCACTGTCGTATTATATTGTTAAGCATTATCAATTTGTTATTATATGAATGCTCAGACTGGTTGACAATGAGATAGGAGATGAGAGTCTCAACTGCCTTGCAAGAACACTGCAGATGAACGGTACCCTGACAATGCTCTCGTAAGCAAACTGATTTCTTTTTCACCTTCACCTATTAAATGGAGGCCCTATAGCTTCTTTGAAATATTGGGACAGTCCTTCTCAATGATGCTAGGACCAGTCCACTTTTGTCAATAACACTCAATATTGTCCAATAAATTGGTCGATATCTTTGCTGAGACTGATATCCCTGGCCAATGGCCATAATAAATTATAATGGATACCTCTTTCATAAGGTTTCACAAATTTGTCAGGGATCTTCAATGAAGCATGTAAATGATTTGAAACTCATTCCAAATACGTACCTCTTCTCTAAGTTTAGAGGTGCAGGCCACTCATTTCGGTTTTGTGATCTGTTATCATATTGAGGTGTACATTATGTTTTATGAATTCACTGTATCCAATTGATTAAACTCTAGACTTCAAAGCTCAATGATGACTGATATTGGTGTGGAATGTCTCGCACGTGCCCTGGGAATCAACAAAACGTTGCAAGAGTTAATGTAAGTTAAATGATATTACTATAATAAACTTTAACAGTTTCTGCTGATCATTGCATGACTTCTTACTCGTAAATCCGTCTGTGCTGTTAACTGTTAATACGGGCTTCAGTCATTCAATCTATTCAAGACTCCTTTGGGGTTTTAGCTTTTATTTGGCTTCTATCCCCAATCTAAGTTATTCCCTTTACTCATCCCCCTATTATCCGAGTCGGACAAGGCCTTCCAGTCACCTTCATGTCAGGTCTATCAATATATCTATCTATATCTATCTATATATATGTATGTATATATATGCATAGTAAGTGTAAGTACACAAAAAACTTCTGTTTATTTATTTCTTTACTTACGCCATAGTTTGAAAAGCAGCTGTATAACTGATCGTGGTGCAGCATCCCTTGCAGCGGTGCTCAAGAAAAACTTGGATTTGAGAAAACTAAGGTGATGTAGACAGAAAAATTAGCTGTCAAAAGCTGTCAAAAGTAGAAACAAAATTCAATGGACCAATCTTTGGAAAACTCATTCAGAAAGACAGACGTGTTCGACTTAAATAGCACCGTAAAAGACTACTGTATGTTTTACTATAAAATTTCAAATAGTTTAATTAGGGTTGAACTTTTTATTTTTATTTCAATTGTGCATTCTAATAATGTTATTTCTACTTATTACCTCTAGAATTGCCAGTTCAAGGATCACTGATGAGGGTTTGAAACAACTGGCCAGTGCACTAGCAGAAAACACATCACTCACAGATCTGATGTAAGTCTATGCCAACATAATATGTATCAATAAAACTAGGCACTCTGGAGGCTCATTCAGAACGACTGACATGGTCGTAGGCAAATGGTGACGTGACAAATCCTGTTTTACGACCAATAGTAAAATCTATTTCACAAGATTTCCTATACAAATGTATAGAAAATTAATGTAAATAGCACATTCTGCCAGCTATAAATACCCTAGTCAATTGCAAATATTGCAATATTGACGAAAATCTCAATATGATGACTGACGAGTCTGTTCTGAAAGAGCCTCCAGACAGATTATCGCTGACCAACGAATTAGGGAAAGATAGCCTGGTAACAAGGTTTACTTTTATCATGGCAGTTACAACATTGTCATAGCATAAATCCTTAAATCACACATTAATCTTACTTTAAAATATTTAATCATGTATATTTCAGCCTGCCCTTGACAACAGCCAAGATAGAGGGTGGAAAAACAATGCTTGATGCCTTGAATAAAAACTTGGACGTCACAATACAGTAAGATGATTACATATATATCATTTGCAATATGGCAGTCCTAATCAGTTAAACTCTAGATTTCTCCAATACAACTTTCCCCAGTTGTTTACCGGCTACAATTGCATCTTAAACAAGAGAGATGCACCAAAAGTATCACAAGTCATAAGTTTTTAATTTCATTGGATCTACGCCCTCCCCCCCCCCCCCCCCAACTCATAATACAACACTGACGTTTGGTTGAACTCTGTGAAAAAGGGCTTATAAAAATGAAATCGTAAGTAAGCACCTGAAGTTATAAGAATAAAGCCAACCTTATGCCATAGATCGTGTTTCCATCACTTTACTAATGTACTACGTATTAGGGGTATAATAGTGATATTATCTGACGTTTCAGGCTGTTGGCTTTTGAATCACAAGGGGCCTTGAGGGAAGAGGTCACAGGTCAGCAGAGGATTAAACTTGATTTTATCAAGACACCGTCAATAGAAAGGCCAGTCATGTCGACACACCTAGAATATAATGCCTACAGGTCATCGAGCTAGCATTGGGATTTGGTGGAGTATTAAGCTCCTTACACATTTTTATGGCTGATGTTTGTAGTAAGGTGGACATACCTAGTACTAATAGCTGCATGGACAATCACTCTTCATTACCTAAAACGGTGAAGTGGTTGGCTCACACTTTGGAGAACCCAAGTACCATGCAAACACCTCTCAGACTGTGATCGTTTGGCTTGGATAGTGAAATCAATGCATAACATCTTAATCACTAGATCACATTCCAAACTCTTTGATGACGACCATCTTGATAGACTTCACAGAGCATCTATCAGTGCCAGAACTATATGAGTGTCATCGCGCACCAACCCCAACATCCGGGTCTCCTGACGGGCAGATCGCCCATCCTCTACCATTAAAATGTGGCTAAACATGCAAATACCTCATTGTAGCTTAATCTAAAATGGTAAATATCGGTAGTAAATGCCATAGTCCATAAATGTCCATGGTTTGTTTCGTATTCCTGTTGTGAATCTTCTCCAAAAGTCTATAATTCCTGGTTAGAACTATAAATAAGGTAGGAATAGGTATAATAAATCCAAAACAGTGTAAAGGTACCAGGTGAAAAGTGTTTCACCAGATGTGGGATTTGAACCCGCACTTCCTTCGTCCAGATTCCAACGTGCTACCGCTACACCAATCCGACTCCTACTGATCACAGCTGGTAACCTGTACATGTCAGTCTGGGAGCCTATAGGGCGTACCACTTTATTTGATTACCACTTGATTGGCACTTGATTGAGCCCTTGATTGGCACTTGATAGGCACTTGATTGACACTCGAATGGCACTTGATTGAGCCTTGATTGGCACTTGATTGAGCCTTAATTGGCACTTGATTTAGCCTTGATTGAGCTTTGATTGGAACTTGATTGAGCCTTGATTGGCATTTGATTGGCACTTGACTGTACTTGATTGACACTTGATTGGCACTTGATTGAGCCTAGATTGGCACTTGATTGGCCCTAGATTAGCACTTGATTGAACCTTGTTGGGCACTTGATTGGCACTTGATTGGCACTTGATTGGCACTTGATTGACACTTGATTGGCACTTGATTGAGATGTGATTGGCACTTGATTGATACTTTATTTAGACTTGATAGTTTTCAAAGGATACATGGAGTGAACTTCAGTGCTTATAGATACCTGTCACAAGCTGTTGTTCCTGAATTGACAGTTGACAGTTGACAGTAAGTGACTGAAGTTGGAGTTTTCACTTTCAACTTTGACATTTGCATTGTTTTTGGTTTGATGTAGTGTTGAAAGATAGCAGTCACAAGTTGCTTCACTTGAATTGACAGTTTACAGGTGACAGTAAGTGGTTGAACTTGCAGTTTTCACTTTCAACTCAAGTTGATTTTTTGCAAGTTGAAGTGAATTTGCAATTTCAAAATTTACAAAAATATTTGACCCTTCTGGGCCACTTTAGTACAGGTAGTTATGATTACAATCAACCTCAGGACCATTGAAATGTGTGTTGCTAGGCAGATTATCAATAAGAATAGCTGTTGCTTTGCTACCAGTGGTATAAGCAACAAACCAATAGAACCATTGAATTCCTTGGGTCCATATCAGGGGGGGGTAGGTATGATTATAATCAACCTCGGGACCATCGAAATAGGTGTTGCTAGGTAGATAAACAATTAGAATAGCTGGACCTATCAAAGGTTGATTTATATTATTGTTGTCACATAGCATAAATTTGTGTTGTGACTCCTTAATCCAAGATGGCGGCACAATCCAAGATGGCAGCGCCCGTTCTGACTTCTGGCAAAGTGCAAACATCATATACCTCGTCCTGGTGGTACCTGGCGGCAACACCAGGTGGCTACGCCACCACTTTGGCATAAAAAAAAATGTAGGCATAGGTACCAGTTCCTAGATGATCCAAGGACATTAACTCTGATCAATTGAATATAGTTAGATCGACACAATTAGTGTAGACTGTAAGTGTCATTTCATGAAAAAGTATGTCAATTTATTCTACCAAAGTTATTTTGTATCCTTGGAACATCACAATTTGGAAAAATGCGGGTGTGAATGTTTTTGTAAAGATTAAAGGTCATCTAGGGGTCATTGAAAAAAATTTGCATTTAAATGTAGAAAACATGTATTAATGGTAGTTGTAATGATAATTAAGCACACAGATCTTTTGGAAATATAAACTATGATTTAAACTTTTATCTTATTAATTATTTGAAAAAATATTGATATAATTTATTATAAAATTTGACCACGGCCGGGTTTGCAAGGTCATAGGCATAGGCATAGGCATAGGCCTACTGGGATACCGTATCCAGGCCTAGTATTGGCCAGGTGGGTGTAGAGTCTATATGTGTCTATGCTGTGATGTTCATGCGCATTGGGGGCGTGGTCAGCAAAGACAAAGCCTATAGCCAAGGGCCTCTGCCTTCGCTAAAAGGTAAATCTAGACCTAACCTACCTTGGCTTAGGGAGTGGCCAGTTGGCCTATTTAACAACATTTAACACGCCCCGCGCTCCTGGGCTTGGAACAATCTTGAAAATAGCCGGGAGTGAGAGGCAAGGAATCAACATACCAGTAGCCTAGTAAAGATTGTGTTGTGACGTGCCCTCATCACCTAGAAATGCGTCATGAATTCAGCGGCGTGTCTAGACTGCAGCGAGCATTTTGGTGATGTCACCTTTGTGACAGGGCGCTTACGTAAATGAGTGTTTTTCAGAAAGATGCAGTACGGTACATGACTAATCAAATTTGGTTTTGGTCATTGTGTCATAATGCATGTGTGTGTCCAGATCACTTTAATATATATACAATTTAGATTCCTGACACTGTTCTATTGTTAAAATCCCTTGTGACGTCACAGTGCCCCATGTGGCGGCGCCAACGAAAAAGGAAAACATTAATAGGGTTTGCCTATGCCGCCTAAAGGCGGCACAGGTCACTACGTTTCCGGGCCGCTGGCACGGCAGGCAAACCCGAAAAAAAAGTGTGTTACTATATATTCATAGTAATTCGAACTGTACCTTAGCACCCACACATTGTGGTGATATCAATTATGCTTCACTCCTTGAGTGTAAATGGTTGGAGAGAAAATATAATGTAATAATTAATGATTTTGATCAAGCATTTTTAGAATCCTCTGTGCACATCATAACAGTTCTACTTATAGGAACATTTCCTTGTTGTAAAATCTCCTTTCAAGCAATTGCACATCATAGATCTTCAACTTTAATCTCTTCAACGTGTGACATAAGAGTAAGTCTGCCTGTGTTATCTTTAACCAACCTACCAATGAGGCGTTTTTTTCTGTACAAGCTCCTCTACTTCACCTTCCAGACAACAGTGGTCACGACACTGAGACACCTCCATGCCAGTTCTGTTCAGCGATCTTCCAAGGTTTATCCGTCTCATGTTAATGTATTATGCATGTAGCATTAATTATTCCCACTTGAGAAACAAAGTCATTGATTGCTAGTATTAATGTTATTGTTCTATATTGATTTTTGATAGATTTTATGATCTTCATGTTTCTAAACAAGAATTGTGGTTGTTCCTGCTTAAATGTGGCAACAATCGCAATTCTTGCATTCTAAGGAACTTAATGTCTTCATGGTTGGTATGTTTGAAGGGGACCCATTCAAGACATCAAATAGGCGGGAGGTGTTATTAGGCGGAAGGAGAATATTACTTCAAATATGGTACAGATCCAGCAGCCAAGATGCAACAAATTGAATGCATCTATTTAGTGAAGCCTATTATTAATTTCTATGCATTTTCTCCACCTATTTTTTCTTTGGTGAAAATGAAGAATATATGAACTTTAATTTCAAACTCAATTAGTCAAGGTATTAGTCAGATTTCTTCACAAAATTCTTTTTTTGCAGTATTTTGGGGTCAAAATATGGTAATCTCACGGCAATTAGTCAATTTCTAGGCATTTTTGGACATTTTCATCACAATGTAGAGTTCGTCTTTATGTGATTCGATAAATAAGGACGCGAACCGCAGTTTTCTTTTTGAGATGCAAAGAAAGGTTTATTGGAGCTTTTCCCTGTACAGTCAATCTAAAAAGGTTCATTCGAGTCGTTCGCTAATGAGGATATGCTTTCAGTTAATCAATCATGGACGGAGACCTGAAGAGGTCTGCCGGGGCAAGGGGGTGAGGGCAGTATTTATACTGGTTTCCTCCGATCGGGGTGCCCCCTGGCTCTGGCCACGCGAACTTACACAGTAGGTGTTTGACTATATAATATTAGTGCCCCTACACCACCCCCCTTAGACAACACATACGCTTCCCATAAATATATGTACAACTTATACAACATATAAACTCGTAAAACCCAGTTATTAATAAGCGTAATGTAAATGTCTATGAACACAATAGGGTATGGTTCCACAGGAAACAGAAACTAATATTATTTTACAAGGAACGTTGTAATAACTAAACAACTAGATATTCGAACGGCTAGACACATTTCGAATCATAACACATAGTTCCGGTTTACAATATAGCATATCATCTTAACAGATTTCCATATTAGAAACAACTCTTACGTCTTTATCATCACATCTCAAACAAAGTAATCAAAAAAACAAAAAAACTGACGATCCTGGCAGCCATCCTAACTGTTTGTATCAATTCAGTTAGGCACAATGTTCTTTCGCAAGAACACGGGTTGTTGGTGCTCTCCACTTCTTACTCCTATCCTGTCCCAAACTGGACAGGCACGTTCTTTCGAACGGGTCGGTGGCACTCTCCTCTTCTTTCAGCTTCCGGTATTCTGTTTCTAACTGAACAGATACGTTCTTTCGAACGGGTTGGTGGTGCTCTCCTCTTCTTATATTCATAGCTCGATCTTCTTTGTCTTTCCATATCTTTAGGTACTGCAGTGAGTCATGGATTTCCTTCCTTGATGATGTACGCGTTCAGAGCACCATGTCGGATTCCGCAATCCTCTTTCAAATAACCCTCACTCATGATTTAACTCATAAGTCTCATTCGCAGTCACCCTGTTTCTTTAGCAGTTCCAGGGCTGACTCCTGAGTGCAGTCCCAATCGTCTATAAACACCCCGAACACTTGTTGGAACTTGACGTTCATTGCCTCATTCCGGTCAGTGCTCTCCAGCAGCCTTTTCTTACTCAAGGCAGTCTGAGATGCGGCCAATTTCAGCTCATTACGGACCTTGGCAGTTTCCGCCGCCAAGGTTGCCTCGTTCTGCTCTTCCAACTTCTTTCTGTTGGTGCTCTCGATATCCACCACCGACCTCGCGAACAAGTTCGCCACCCCTTGGTTGTATTTCACAGCGAGCTCTCTGTGCATCCTGAAATGTGTCGACCGCTGCTTGAGCGGTCTCACATGCCACTTTATCTGCTGGATCGAAATGCAGATCCACCGGTCTGGTGCTCAGGCGCAATCCGTTATCTGGCACCTGAGACATGACAGGTTCTTTCCGAGAGGTCACCTCTGGTGTGGCCAATCCGGGGTAATCCTCCTCATTTGTATTCGAACCCGGTGACTTCAGTGAGCTAAGCCATGCTGCCGGGCTCTTTCCGTTTTTCTTTAGTGGATCTGGAGTCCCTACTAACAGACCGAGGTACTTTGAAATCGGCCTTTTCAGGCGACTTCGAACGGGTTTCCTTCCCCCCCCCTCTCGCCGGGCTACGGCTGGCCCGTCTTTTCTCATCTATCTTGGCTTTTGGCGGATCTCCCCGAAAGTCACAAACCCTCGAGAAGAGCTCCTCGGACATCTTGAATTTGCCCCTAGCTTTCACTAGGGCAATCCGGCCACTCAACTTCCCATTCTTAGCATCCTGTACATAGGAAAATGCTTCAGTCTTTACTGTTATTTTCTTGAAGTCAGCCGTTGTCATTCGGTTGTACTCCCTCAGAACTAGTTTGTGCAGGGTCATTATTCGTTCCCTCGCGGCACTCATTCCGGGGCTGTGACAATATTTATAATGTCTGATCATCACCCCCCTTCTCGGTGTAACGCAACCGTCGCAGGTTGCGCTGTCCCTCTGTCCATCCCGATTGGCTCCTTTCCGTAATCCTCCAAGCAGATGGTAAATGGGCAATACCTTTCTTGATCCTTCAGATACCAACAGATTCCCTATAAAATAGTAGCCAGTTCGGGGGAATGGCTGCGTACTCCATAGGGGTCAAGAACTGCCGTACACAGTCTCTGGTGTCCTTATGCTAACACTTTTGATCTCCTTTCAGAATTCGAGCGTGTACATGCACCTCCCTTCCTTCATATCGTGATGTGAACCCGTCCAAATTAGGTTCGGTCAGCGGGGTTTCTTTCTTTAATGTTCCATCATCGATGTCCATTCCTATAATTCCTTCCCCTTCCGAGTCTCGCTCATTCAGTACACTTTCTTCAATCTTTGTGACTGGCGACATCGCCTCAGTCCCTTCCATAAACATTTCGGATACCTCAGTGAGAGCCGATCGTTCAGTTTGAGCGCCAGACGCCGAGGCCATCCTGACACTCTTCTTTCGGTAAAATATAGACACTAGTAGGTACCAGGACCCTCTCAACGGGCTCCTGGCTTCACCACCCACCTTTTATACTCCGACGCTCAGGAAATACAACTTTTTTTGTGCGCTCCGGTACTCCACTTGTTCTCGCTCCGGCGAAGCGTAAACAAATATGGCAGATTGATGACCCGCGTCGACCTCTGCGAATGCGGGTGGCTCTCGCGAGATACTGCGCATTTCCCGAGACTTCATCCGTTCCCGCGCTTGCAAAAAGTAAACAACCCTTCACTCACCCGCACGCCACGCATTACGATCAGGTAATTATAGTCCTGATACCCTCACTCCCCTGTCAAATTCAGCTCGAGTATTTATGGATTATATACGTTTACAGGTAAGTTCTTGTATTTCTGACTTCTTTGTGATTGTTCCTATACGTAAGACAGATAATCCGGTTCCCCGAATAATTTGGACAACACTTAACTGATTACATAGTTGTGTTTCAGGTTAGGTAACAGCACCCCTCAACCTCAATCTCGGGCTGCGACGAACCCCCTCCGGATTCCCTTTATACCCGACAGTCGGAGTGGTTTTATTCCGTCCCCTCTGGGCCACAGCTGGGGCAGTCCTGCTCTTTCTGTCTACACCTGCCAAGACTTTCTTAGTCTTTCCTGATGTTATAGGATTTTTAATCTTTCGCACCATTGCTCCCGGTACTTCTCTTGGTCTACCCAGACCCCTCTTCTCGATTACTCTATCCAAATCTCTCCTCATCTCTTGCTTCTCCTCCTCTACCATCTTGAACATTTCAGTGGAATACTCCTTCCCTTTCCATGGTTTCAGACGGGCTACGTTGGACTTCTGATTCCTTCCGAACGTATCCCTCATCAATACTGTATCGTCACTCACTCGCTAGGTAATCCTCCACGGACCATCCCAATTATCTCTCAGCTTGATCCCCACCAGAGGGTCGTGGTATCTTGCTACTAAGTCCCCTACTGCAAACCGCCGAACTTTCAGATTGGTATCATAGCCCACCTTTTGCCATTTAGCTGTTTTCCCTAACTCATTCCTTACTAATTCGTAGGCTTTATGAAACTGCTCTTTCAACGCCTCCACAAACATCATCTGACATGGGACATCTGGATTCATTCCAACGACCCCGAACACTAAATCCGCGGGCATTATCAAATCCTCCCCATACACTAATAGATTGGGAGAACAGTTCGTGCTTGCATGTACCGTACTGTTATAAGCGTGGCAAACAAAGTCACATTGTTCATCCCAATCGTCCATCTCTTGATTTATCAAACTCTTCAGCACCTGTATAAGGGTACAATTGAACCTTTCAACCTGGCCATCACTTTGTGGTCGGTACGGATTGATGCGGGTCTTGCAAATGGCCAATTGATGACACATTTCCTGCCATAGATTCGATTCGAACTCCCTCCCCTGATCACTGTGTAACATGAGGGGCACCCCTAAATACAGTATCCATCCTTTTACTAACATTCTGGGTATCACTTTCTTGGTGAAATTCTCTCACCCTCAACCAGCGTAATGTCTGACTCTCTACCATGGTGACATAGTCACCGAGGGAATCATGCATCAATCCCAAAGTCGGAGGGGAGTATTTTTCCGAAAAAAACCTCTAAAATTCAGACTGTGGTGTGAAATGGACTGGATAAAATTCAGTCCATAATAAATAAGTCTGCACTAGGACTTACTCAAGTCTACAGCTGGGTGGTCTCCCACCAAGCACTGACCTTGACCCAACACATAGACCTATCACAGGCCTAGTTTTGGGACACACCTTAGCAACAAAATAAACACTGACCTGGATTAGCTCTGGGTTGGTCACATGGCACTCTGTGAGTTGTAGAGGGAAATCTATCCCCTGGTTTTGTGTCATATTCGGTCAAGCAAGGGTCCTCCCAACACCTCGTCAGCAAGTCCGCCCGGACATTTTACTAACATTCTGGCACACGTTGCCGCCTTGTGATCTTTCATCGGGAACACTTTCGTATATTTCGTATAGTAATCTGTTACCACCATCATACATGTGTTTCCCTCCGGAGTTGTCACAAATCCAGTAATTATATCCACTGCCACTCTCGCGAATCAAACTCCAAACAATTCCTGGGTTAGAGGCATTTTACCCAACCCCGGGCCTGGTTTGCTCGTGCAACATTTCGGACAGGTGTCAATCCATCTTAGCAGATCCGTACTCATACCCGGCCAGTAGTACATCCTAGCCAATCGTTCCATGGACCTTTTCTTCCCGAAATGGCCACTAGTCCGATGTCCATGGCAAAAGAACATTATATCCCTTCGCATGGCGGTAGGAATAAAGATCTGCCTTGACTTATTCCCCAACGCACTCGTCTTCCACCTATAAATCATTCCATCCACAACTTCTAACTCTGTCCATTGAGCTATCAGTCGTCTCATCTCCCGGTTTTCCAATGATATCACTTGACGAGTTGGGACCCTTCCCTCCTGCAATAATGTCTTCAGACGGATGCAATTCGAGTCCTCCTCCTGAAAATCCTTGATAGAGTCTGTCCCCCACTCCAGTACAAGAGGTTCGAGATCTCTAAAAGGCTTCCTTACTCCTGCCAGGATAGCATTGTGCTTAGCACAATCATCACATCCGACGTTCTGACACTTTCTCACAGGGATTCATGACAAAACATCTGCATTTATATGCTTGGTCCCTTTCCTATGCTGAATTTGGCTATGATCCAGTCCGAACTCCGACAGGTGTGCTAGCCACCGCCCTATCATTCCTTCCGCATCCTTAAAATTCAATAACCATCTCAGAGAGGAATGATCTGTCCGTAAAGTAAAATCTGATCCCCACAGGAAATGCTTATATTTCTTTGTGTATACTACCACAGCCAATAATTCTCTCTTCATTGTACAATAATTTCTTTGGGCCTTACTCATAGTATTGCTTGCGAATGCTATACGGACTTCTACTCCCCCTTGGACTTGAGACAAAGCCGCCCCTATGCTGTCATTGCTGGCATCAGTGTCTAATATGAAATGTCCATCCGCAGTGGGGTATTTCAACACAGGTGTTTCTAAAAACAGCCGTTTAATCATTTCGAATGATTCCCCTTGTTCCTTCCCCCAAGGGAATTTCTCCTTACGCCTCCCCGGGGTCCAGTGCGACAGACATTGTATAGGATAACTTATCTGGGAATACCCCGGTAGGAAATCTCGATAATAAGAGCAAAACCCTAAAAAGGATCTCACCTCCTTCGGACTCCTGGGGATGCTCCAATCAGTCACTGTCTTAACCTTTTCGGGATCGGCCTTCACCCCTTCCATAGAGATGATCCGCCCCAAGTGGTTAATACTTTTCTGGAACATATTGCACTTCTTAGGCTTCAGCTTCAATCCATTCGAGATTATCCGCTGTAACACCAACTTCAAGTTTCCCAGGCATTCATCAAATGTCTTCCCGAATATTATTACATCATGCAAGTACACCAGACATTTCTTCCATAGCAAATCACTCAGTAAAGTTTCCATCATTGCTTCGAACGTGGCTGGAGTATTACACAATCTGAATGGCATCACGTTGTATTGGTACAACGCAACGTGACTCGAAAATGCGGTCTTCTCCTTATCCTCCTCTTTCATCCCCACCTGCCAATAGCCAGACTGCAAATCAATCGTACAAAACCATTTGTTTCCTCCTAGGGAATCGATGGTCTCATCTATCTGGGGGAGCGGATACAAATTCTTTTTAGTTAGGCCATTCAGTTTCCGGTAGCAATGCAGAATCTAATACTCCCATCCTTCTTGGTCACCATACACACCGGACTACTCCAAGGACTGGTACTAGGAGTTATTACCCCCTCCGCCAGCATTTTCGTAATCTCCTCCTCCGCTACCACCTTCTTCGCTAGCGGAAGACGACGGTACGGTATCTTCACAGGACAGGCTCCTTCCGTATTGATGGAATGTAGTACTTTATCCGTTCGTCCCAGCGGTTCGCCAGGGCGTGCAAAAGCTGGGCCATATTCCATCAACATATTCCTCAAGGCATTTTTCTGCCCCTCTGTCTCCACCCCTGCTCTCTCTGACAATGCTGCCAAACCTTCCTCCATTCCTTCACTAGTCAAGGCTACCCCGGCCCCTTTTTCGAAGCTACTGGTGACCGCTTCCAGGGAAATCACTTCTCCCACTACAGTGCCTTTCTCTAGGTAGACGGTTTTCGAACCCGGATTTGTGATCGGGGCTACTCCCCATGCGATATTCCCTAACAGGGTATCGGCCAATTCCAATCCCTTCTTTCCCAACGTCATCATGTTTGGTTCGAATACTCCTGGGACCCCCCTCTTCATCCTGCTCGAAGCGATTAAGACATCACACGCCATCCCGGGAGGTATCTTCACCGTCTGTACCACAATCGCTACACCACTGACTTCTCGAGCCAGGCATTGTATCCTGTCCTTATAGGGATTAGTCAATTTTAGCACTCCACTGACGGGATCTAACCTCGCCCCATATAAGGAAGCGAAATCCATCCCTATGATCCCTACCAAACGTCTGTATCTTGCTTCCGTCGGCCGCACATGCATTTACCCTCGTTGTGAGGTCATCATCCATGTTCGACACCAGATCGAAGAACCTCTTTGACATAGCGGAGTGGCTAGCCCCGGTATCCAATAAAAATTCCCCCAATCTGCCATTCACCGACACGGACACACACCATCTCTTTCCTCCCATCATCGAGGGATTACTTGCGAACCTCTTGATGTCGTCTGTCATATCAAGATCAAATCCGAATCTGCGGTCTGCTTTGGATTGAGACCCAGTCAGGTCTGTTTTCCGTGCGGGACAACCCTCTGTCTTCTCCATATGGGTACTTAATTAGGTAGTGTTCGACTATATGCCTCATGTATCATTCCTGCCCCTACATTTCTAATGATTAGTTCTATCAGTGGACATTAAGGAAGGTGTATGAACATAAAGAATTATAGGTTTAGAGTGTATGATGGGATATGTTCAATTTGAACGTCATTTAATAAGTTGTTTTTCATTTGTTGACGTTTTCATTCTTATCCTGATCTAGAGTTGCAGGTTCATCGATGACAGATGCAGGTGCAACTGGCTAGTGCCCTAGCTCAAAAAAAGCACTCACAAATTTGAAGTAAGTCTATGTCCACCCAATGTCGATAAACCTATTGTCAATATTCGTCAAAACTCAACTCAATTGATGTGAAAAATATATTTTACAATGATTAAATGAGGCCAAAAAAAAGGTGTGTTTCAGGTTACCCGACCCGACCCGATTTTTTTGAAATAATAATTATATTTCAAGTATTTTTTTGGCTATTTCAAAGTCAATTTGATAGTCCACGAGTTGACACTGTTGTCTGCGAGTGGGTGCTGGTATTTGCGAGTCAATTTTTGGCTACTTCTCAGGCCAAAGCAAAAAAAAAGAATTAAGAAAATCCAACAATTCCGACCTACCTTACCTAGATTTTCAGACTATGTAACCTGAAAAACACCTTCTTTTTGAGCCTCATCAATTTTAATGGGATTAGTCAATGGGACTGCAGTATTCATAATAAAATAAAGCTAAGCACTTGCAGATCAATAATGGTTGACCAATCAGAACGATACACATTAGTGTTACCTTCTTTAATTCTTGTGTTCGTTAGACGCCAGGGGGAAGCAAGGGCCGGGTTCGCGCACCAATCCCGGGAGTGCCCTAGTCATCTGAAGCTAGACTGAAGTCATTCATGTGTAGGTCTAGTCTGGTCTAGTGTCCATATGGAAGGCCAGTGGACCATACATTTGCCAATTGCTAATTGCCAATTGCCAACTTATGGGTCAATAGAAATGTATGGATAAACAGAATGAAGATAAATATATATACATGTGAGGGTTTGTGGTTATTCTAGTTTAAGGAACAACGAGAACGGCAGTTTCCAGGTGCGAGAATAACAGACTTTTATTACAAAAGTGAATCACATTCCTGAACAGGGGAACACTCAGTGTGAAATCAGCACACAAATATAATCAGGTTTCTATACGAATATAGGAAACAGTCGGTATAGCATTAGTATACAACGTTGTCCACACAGTTGGACATAGTGAAGTCTATCGTCAGTCGGGCCTGCACTGACTACCTTCCCAGGTAAACACACGGGTCTTATATAACCACAGGTCCTTTGATCACGTGGCCAGGTGGGAGGGTAGGCTACCCACCTGAGAGCGGCACATGGCAACCTAGAGAGGACCCGAGTCCTCTCCGGGGAACTGTGTGTGCTAGCTCCAGGTAGAGAAGCCAAGTAAACAGTAGACGTTACCCAGAAATACTGTGTATGAGATTAATATGTTACCTTATGCCCCTACAAATGTATTGCTATTATATTTACATATATTATCATATATCTATATGCATCATACATGTGTATATTTTTGGGCATGCATATCCAACTAATGGCAATTGGGAAATTGCAATTGGCAAAGATGTGGAGTACTGGCCTTCCCTAGTATGACCTTTAGGCATGCCTGAATATTGATATAACCCGACCTTGAACCCCCTTGACCGATCTGGAATGGACTGAAGCTAGACTATAGTTCACGTGCGAACCCGGCCTTAGTTTACTGAACTTCCCCTGAAGCTTGTACCTTGCAAGGTCTTACCGGAAGCTACATTCATGCTAGTTCAGTGTCTTAGTATAGTGTAGTATAGTTTGGCGCAGTAATTATACGTTCTGACCTTTCAGGCTATTGGCTGTTGAGTCGCAAGAGGCTTTGAGAAAAGAGATCTATATGCATCTAAAAAGATCAATGCAGACTTCATGAATTCTCCACCAACATACCAAAAGGCAGGGTCAAACCTGTTTACATCACTTGGATACTTTGACTAAAGATAGGCCGTTACATTGTGTCAGATTTAGAACTTTGTGGGGTGACATGAAGATGCTTCTATTGAAACTAAACACAGTTTTACTGTTTTCACTGCAATTCTTATATCTTTTCCTATATCCCATATATATCCCATATATATATTGACGGGATAGTTATCTACCGGATAACAGAGTATATTAGACAAAGGTGGCGGGAACCATTAGTACTGTATTCACTCACCAGGGGTTGCCTCTCACATATCTAGACAGCCTGTTTGGTCTTAGTCTCACTCTGTACCGGTCTGTTTGTTTGTTATTCATTTATTTAATCTGCATATACAATAGGGCCAGGCCCTGTTTCTGTCATGCAGCTCATGTGTATACATACTTATTAGTGACGTTATTCATAATAAATATACATTCAATGTCCTTAAAGGAATAGTTAACTTTAGGATGTAAAGATATATATGGCAAATAATCAAACATCACCAGCATGCGTGAGCATAGTAATGCTGTTGGGTCATTGCCTTTAGGCTGACATTTTTAGTTGATGGAATATGTATATACCTTAAAATCTGATGGATGATGTTATTCCAATCGGTTAGTGGAGAACTTTAAAGAAAAAATATGCCTTAAAATACATTCATAGGTAGAATCCAACGGGTATGGAGTGAGTGGTTAGCCTTACACACTGTATGTAATATACGACCAAATATTCTACATCAGGGGGGTGTAGTATGTCCTTATACATTTTCTTGTTCCACCTCTGGAATTTTTCCTTTTTCTTTGTATACCCTTACATCTTGGTTAAAATAATTCCAGAGGGTGGAAACTCGAAATTAATAACTTTTCCTGTAAAAGGGGTTCTATGTCACTTTTTTCCTTTTTTGTATAAATGGGCCGTTTATTCCTGGGAAATCATACTGGGAATTTAGGCAAAAGTGTATGTAACGTCTTGTGTCTCCTTCTACATAACCCCAATATAATATATATATATATATATATATATATATATATATATATATATATTGATGATACTTAACATGCACAACTCGATATGTTATCTGCTGAGTTTGCCGCCACCATTCTCTCTTATCGTATACAAGACAGAACGGGCATGATCTTATCAGCCGTATACTATTTATCTTAGTGCGTGAATCCTGATACACTAATCATATCAATGATGGTTGTTATTACCGATATCGGCCCCGATATATCCAACTGGGGGATGATTTATTCTAGCAATTCAATTGGAAGGATTAGGATGTCCTACGGCCCATATAGACATCCTCATGTGTATATCGTTTAAAGTGTATATGTAAGGCCCAATAACAGAATTTGTTAGTATGTTGCACAGTTCTGAAATTCTTATATGGTGCAACAGTTGCGGAATTGGGCAACAGTTTTGGATCAGTTTACACACACAGAAACGCATTTTAGGAAGCTACGCATGTGTTTACACATGGGACATGGGGCGTGGCAGGGGGGGGGGGGGCAGGTGAAGCTAGCTATATATCTCGTCCTATACATATCCCTTCCCTATATAGTCTACCCTTTCCTGTCTATTACTCTTAGAACTACTTACCCCTCGCCCCCGATACCCCTGAACGTCCAAGGACTACCACTGTACTAATATATCTTCACTCTTAAAAGTGTGACTTCCGGCCCATTTTGTTAAAATGGGTCACATATATACGTGCAACATGAATGAGATCGACAACATACTTCCAACATGCAATAGGTTCTTCCATGCTGTTCTCATCATTTAAAAATGTATACGGTATTTCGGAAAATCACTTGGTGAAAATAAAAATACTTTATAAACTAAAAAAAAGTATACTAGACACTCCAACACCTCCCCCAACCCGACCCTTACCTTAGGATCATCATTATCGTATATTGCAGAATAAATAATGATATGTATCTGACCTTTCAGGCTAATGGCTGTTGAATCACAAGGGGCCTTGAAGGAAAAGCTCTCAAAGCACCCGAGGATTAAAGCAGATTTTATGAAGTCTCCAACAAAAGACCAAAAAGAAAAGTCAAACTTGTCTGCATCTCTTGGATATCATAACTAAGTACAGGCTATTGCAGCACAGATTAAAAACGTTGTGAAGTAACATGAAAGCTTCTGGATCTGTTGGTTATGTTTCATTATCTGGCCATTGCGTTTTCTTTTGGCGGAAAGCTGTCCCTGATATTTGTTTTAAAGATCTTTATTTGCATTTGATTCATACGTCGTACATTCAGCCGATGTATCCTTCTTTGGTACATAAAGTGCTCGTCGGGAGTTTCCATATTGATAGTATACTACATTAATCCTTATTAATATATGGTAGTGAGGGGGGAAGTGACATATTAAGAAGTGAGGGGAACAGTGGCATAACCCAGGATCACAGACTGAAAATTTTGGATCCTTAAATCTCTTTTTTTTTGAGCTTTCAATGTATTAATTTCATAAATAATATTTGAAATACAACAAACTTCAAATCGGAAGTGCATATGATAATACAGCATTATTTAATCTCAGAGACAAACTAGTTTTGCAGGTAGACAAGTACCGTAAAACCTCGTGTATAAGCCTAACTCGCGTATAAGCCGCACCCTGACTCTGTGTCGATCCCATAAGCCGCACCAGCGATCTGTTTCGCGTACTAGCCTCGGCTTATACGCGAATTTTACGGTATATATATATAATTCTAGGCTTGCACTAGCCACTCGTCAATTCGCCTGGGGCGATAAAAAGTGGCAACTGACGAAAATATATTGTCAAACGACAGCTCATTTTCGCCAGATCTTACCCTGCTGGGAATATAAGTCTAAATGCCTTCAGAGCGCATCAATGTGCATATTAAATTTCAAAATTTGGTAGAAATCCAAAGATTCCAAGATACCTCCACTAAAAGTTCAATGTACAAATTGCGCTAGGCATGTAGGCTATATAGTTGGATACCTGGTGAATTTTCCTAGAAATTGACGAATGGAAAACTGGAGTATTTTCGCGAGGGAAAAATGAACCCTAGCGCGAGCCTAGTATATACATAATATATATATATGTGACATAGATTGGGATTAGGGACCAAAGTGCTCCCTTTTCGCAGATCCTGTCATTTATAATGTTCATATTATGATATATTATTTATATCTTTTTTCACCTCAAAGCTGACACATGCATTTTTGTAGGTTGAAAATGTAACTTCTTAAAATCAGACCACACTCCTGCATGTCCACCAACACTAAAGTTTAAGAATGTGTTTCAAAGATCTCTAGTTGATAAAAGAAAAAGAGAAAAGAAGCAATGGGGCCAAAAAGAATAAAAGGTGTCCAATAATTTCATGGTATTCCTAGTTAAAGTATGAATCGGTGAGTCGTCTTAATGACCCGCGAGTCGATATGGCAGTCCGTGACTCATTCAAGGTACCTCCAACATTCAAAAAAAAAAAAATTAAAAAAAATCCGACCTACCTACCCTAAATTTTTGGACCATGTTGCCTGAAACACACCTTTTTTTTTTTGGTCTGGGTATAACGGTCGGTGTGAAACCTTGTGCAACGCTGCTAATGTCAATAAATATAGTTTTTCACTGCATTTTTTCTATTGTTCCCTTGTCACTAGATTACACGTTTCTCGGTGTCGTTCATATCCATAATAAAAACAAGAAAAATGTGGATTTGACATAACCAGATATACAGGAAGTATAATAGAATAGATGTTTTGTTAGTTGTGATTATATATCATTTCATAGCATATTCATAAACGGTTGTTCTTTTTAATTTACCAAGCTGATTGTACCGATTCATGCAGATACAATACAGTCACTGTCTATTACATCCTACTTCACTTACTTGTAGCCATTGTCTCTTGGTATTGAACCGATAGCTAGAACGGCTACAATACAATTATTTATCATGATGTAATCACACAGGACATTATGTTGCCACATGGTGGATGGGAGACAAATGTCAAATCCACATTTTTGTGTAATGTCTGAAGTGTGGGGAGGAGAAGAGGCTTATTTTGATAAGGGTATTGAGTAACCTAATACTCTAGCTGACCATATGTCACCAGGTTACCAGGTGTGTTAAAGGCCCAGGTTATACATGAGGATGCCACTACTGGCGCTACTTCTTTCCCTTAATCTTTATTATTAAATGGTTTTTGTTAAATAAGGGATTCCATAGGCAGGGGTACCGTATCAGTCCACTTCTGGTGAATTGAGCTCGTATGAGGTGGCTTCCGGCCTTAGCACTGGGGCATGAATTTATGTACGTATAAATATGGCGGTGAGCGGGGGAAGGGTGGGGGGGGGGGGGGCGCAGCAGAGCAACTCTATATACCTCTGGGGGTATGTGTACTGGAGCCTCTGCAACAACCCATTACGTGACAGAAGTAGATCGGCGCTCACACCTGGTGACCCCTCAGCATATGGGGGGGAGGGTGGAATAATTATTAGATCCTTAGACTATTTAGAAGTGATTGGTGCCTAGGGACTTGTGTATTAAGAGGCATTGACGAGTGCCTATTTCTGGACATTGTGCTGTTATATTCAAGATGTCAACCTTATCATTAATGAGACAAGTGTAGGGGGTTATTATTCATCCAAACCTTATACATACCATGTACACCCCTTCTCACGCTCTTCCGCCTTGAATCGGGGCAATTCCACCTGCTTCAGGTACGGTTCGATCCGCCCTGATGGCTAATGCCACCTAACACCTTCTCGGGTCCCGGCGTCCTTGACCTTACCCTCCATACGACAAGGTATTGTGTCAGCCGTCACCTGGGATCCATTCCGTATGGGGATCCAGGTAGCCTTTTCCTATATCTGTCTGGGGGCTACATCATGTAATACAGACAGATACTGAAAAATTCTCAATGTAATACCTAAAGCTCACTGAGAATAATAATGTCTACTGGCCTACGACTTTTATATCTAAGTCTTAAATATGATATGATGGCCTAATACAATGGTACACATCATAAGCATTCTTACTAAGAGCAAGAGAACGTTTCCATAGATGGATTCAATGCAGTTCAGGGGGCATGCCTTTAATACATGTGTATGATAAACCATGGGTACCAACTAATACAAACACATTTTAAAGATAGACAGGTAATTTCCTAGGCCAAAAAGAAAGAAATTTGTTACTTTTTTGTATAGATATAAACGCATGCATGTCATGAAATGAGCCGTCCATAAAGTATGTCACGGCTGATGGGGGGGGGGGGGGAGGGGTCTTGGTCAGAGTGTGACAAACAACGATGAAAGTATGGAATAAAGTGTGACAAGGGGGTGGTGGGTATTGAAAATGGTCCATATTTGTGTGACATACTTTATGGATGGCCCCTAATACTAATGTCTTCATGTCAGAATAATGGTTTTGTTTGTGGAAATTGCTGTGGAGTATATGTGTGTAACAGTTATAAAGCTGAGATGATTCTTAATTACGCATTACAGCGACATTTAGAGTTAAGATAAAGAGATTGGTAAACATATGGAGTGTTTCATGTTTGATATGATAACTTCTATCCCTATTCCAATTTTAAGAATGACACTATGAAAGACTCATTGAAACACAGTCAGTATTCTTAAAAAACTAATCCCGTTATTACAGTAAAGTTCTGGGGAAATTAAGTGCTGGTCTGTCCCTCCTGCAGACTGGTATAGTCCAGTAGAGGTGTGTTTCTAGGCAGATAAACAATTATAACAGTCATTGCTAAGCAACCAGCGATATTGGCAACAAACCAATAGAATCATTGAATTCCTTGGGTCCAATTTAGGGGGGTAGGCAGTGCTAAAATAGTATTCTAAGCCATGTTTAGATCACAGAAGATGGAATTCTGATATTTTAGTGGCCATCTTGGATTTTGACGGCCATCTTGGATTGTTCACAACTTTTTTTTTACATGCACCATATGAACGCATATGAACTTATTTTTGGTACATGGAAAAGTATTGGAGTCATAGCATAGCATATATAAGACCGCTAAAGAATAATGTAACAGTTAGGGGTGCTAGCGGCAGAAGAGCAACGCGCCAGAGCTAGTTTTTGGCCTAACAAGCTGATTAGATCCAATAAATATACTTCAAAAAAATCTGAAAAGCCCATGATCAAAGCTTGCCGGTGGTATATGGCATACTTTAGTTATTTTTGGTGATGGGTGTTCAGTTAATCAGCCTTTAATGCTGCTGCACTATACCCACCAAAACCATCTTCAAAATCAAAGTCACAGACATCAAACTGCCAAAACCTTAGTACCGGCCTGATTACCCCCCCCCCCCCTCCCCCCGCAATATTACATCTACACACGGGACTTGACACAGCCTCCCCCCCCCCTCACACCAGTATTGATTTCCAATCAAACCACTACCCCCCCCCTCGCATATACCCCCCCCCCCCCTACTTCTTGGGACTGCTTGATTTCAGGAGCCTGAGTATGTATTGTATTGTTTATCTTAGTACAAATGACAAGGTTATATTATTTACAATTCAGTCACACAGATTAATTCAGTCCTGCGACATGTTTCTGTTAACTAAGCATGAATTTAAAAACCAAGTACACCAAGTACTTTGAGTATGTCATTTTTATTCAGTTAATCATGGAGAATGTGAATCATCATTATATGTGATAAAAGTAGGTACCACGGAGAGTTTGAAGAAACCCTTCCCTGAACAAAATTGTTATACTGGTTAGGAAGCTGATAAAGAATGTTGAAGAATGATAGTAACTATGTTAAGATCCGTTCAGTAGTTAATTTTATATGAATTTTCCAAAAATAAAAGTTTCAGCCATTTAGAATCTTTCATTTTCAATAGCCAATGGGCCAATTTCAGAGTGATAGTGATAGTATTAGTTTGATGACAATTCGCAGTTGAAAAAAGTGTTTCCCAATCAACTCTATATGGACATTGCATAAATATCTTCAGAATATGTTCAGACATATTTGTATTGAAATATAGTACCCTCTAGCACGGCAGAACTACCAATCCCTTACCACTGAAAATGGCCATTCTGCCATTTTGACCCCATACCAAGTTCAGGGAATACATACTTGAGGACGTTGGTATTACATGTAATGTATTTACATTTTACATAGAGCATGAATAATTTTTCTCAGATCATTTCCTTTGTGTGTCTTTTGAGTCATATTCGTTTAAAAATGGCAAGATCACTAATATCTACACTTGTCACAAATGCTATACTGCAAATTGTGCCATAGATTGTTAACTAGCAGTCCAATCCTCTTGTAATTTGAAACACATACTACCCATGACATGTCAACATCAATACCTTAATATTTTTTTATGGAAATTAACTTTGTTTTTTAAGCTTACCAGTATGCTATATAGGTTTGAGATTTCTGTACATAAATTTTCTTGGCCTCTGGAGGCTTGTAAAGGTTGACATATTTTCTCTGAGGATCGGCGATTTCGCCGCTATGACTCGCTTAATTTACGCGGTACCTAATAAGAGAAATATAGTTTTGTACCATGTATATAAAAGTCTTCAACACCTGACTAATCTATAGCGTATCAAACTATAGCATGAAGTTCTCTTTGTTAAATGCAGTCAAGCACAACTTGACGCCAGTTATTTATGTTGGTGACTGGCCCCTCAATGTGAGTTTGTGTAACTCAGTAAGCCTTTTCCAAATCTATTCATTCACTGCAGATCATATAGCAAATGAGGCTTCTCTATTTCTGCGTCTATGTGGTGTCAGTGGTAGTTTCCATCACGGTATTGGTAGAAATAATCTTGATTAATAGTTCAGGGTATTAGTTGTTTGATTATGAGGTTACTGGCATACCCGATATAATCCAATATTTACTATTTCGCATATCCAAAATGAACTATATTTATCCAATATAAATCATACTCATGCAGGAATGTTGATAGTATTTTTGCCAATGCGCCATTTTGGATGAATAAGGGTAGTTTAAAATAAAGAAGAATTGTGGACACTACTAATGTGCAGATGGGCTCACAGTTGGGCAATTTAATGTGCAATTAAAGGTATGAATGTGTGAAATGGCGTTGGGCGCGGCCCTCTCAATATCCCTGCTCATATATAATAAACTGTAGTTGGTCTAGTACTACTAGTGTGAACGCATGAGAACAAAAACCAGACAAGGTAAAATTAGACTTTAATATACGGCGACTTTATTGATGGAAAATGCTCAGGTATTACAGTGATCAGAACTGGATCTCAAATAATACAGGGAAATAACACTACAGCATAGAGTTAAACCCGGAGTGCAGGGTGGTGTTGCCTCGGCAGTCCCAAACCTGACTGCCTTCTCTGGGGAAGCAGTCCACCTTTTATACAGGCCTGTGGGGGTCACCTGACCACACCAGCAGAGCCAACTGGTGTTGTAGTTACGTAATACGTCGGTACCATCGGTACCCTCGGTACACAACCGTCTGTACCCTTGGTACACAACCGACGGTAGTAACAACATAGAATAGATATACAAATAACACAGCAGCCGTAGCTGCCTGTTACAAAACATTCATGGATTATATTGCGACTTTTATTTCCTCTGAACTGTATAGTTGATGATTTAGACAACGTTTCGACAATGCATACAAGGAGATGAACACAACAACAGGGGGGAGGGTGGAGATGAGGCACTGAGATTACTCCTGCACTGTATAAGATAAATGCAATTTTTACAGGTGTACCCTGTAAAACTCAACAGTGATTCATCGCTATTCTGAAAACAATGAAGCAATGAAGCAAAAATACATGTTTAGAATAATGGTAATTTTCAATCAATCTATATGTTTGACTCTTCAACAATTCAAACTTATAATAGGTTTGATGAAATAACCTGATCACTTAACAATATTCAGATGAAAGTAGTTGTATGGACATAGACAATCTTTTTGTGTAATGTACTATACATATATCTCTATTTCTGCAATCTCTGCCATGTAACAATCCTATAGAGCACTGTTGAAAGCTGCACATGGGGACGAACCTGCGGAGTCACTAGACGCCGCCCATTCTGTGCGTTATCTTAAAAAGCCCACTTTTCCAGTAATCTTAATAATGAAACCCCACTTTTCCCGTAATCTTAATAACAAACCTCAATCTAGTCCTAATAGGGGGGCTCTGACCCCCCAACCCCCGTTCTCCTTTTCCTTTTTTTCCACTTCTTTAAAAATGGTACTTTAACATTACGCTAACATTACGCCAGAATACGCACAGAATGGGTGGTGTCTAGTGACTCCGCAGGTTTGTCCCTTGTCGCGTCAAAGCTTGCTTATAGGCTATGGCTAATATGCAAGTCAGATCGCCGGTGTGGCTTATGGGGCCAGGACAAAGTCAAGGTGTGGCTTATACATGAGTTTTAGATGTATACTGCACTAATTAAGTCACCATAATCAGACCTGTGAGGCGTAAAGGATATTAGCACTGGCAAAAACACTGAATCTCTGCATATATTTAGAAAAGTGATTCCAAGTAAAATCAATGGTCATTCTACATAAAATTAATGTTGAATCTACGTAAATCTAAATGTGATTCTACGTAAGATTAATGGTGATTCTATCAAAATTAACAGTAACCGTCATCGTGAAAAAACTGTGAAAGTCATGTCACAAAAGTTGCCAATGAATTATCATTATTTTGTCAACATTTTTGTTAGTATGGAGTAAGGTCAAAGGTCATGGTCAAATATGATAACAATGATGATCAACGAGGGTCGGAGCAGAGTCAAACTTTGCTTTTTCTTTACAGTAAAACGCATTGCATCTTATACTTGTGTGTGACATGTCCACCAATATGAGAATCGTGTAGACACCCATATCATCATTGAATTTCGTTTCAGACCTACAAAACATAGCAGCATTACACTTTACACTCCGACAGTCTGTATGTTCCTTAAAATAATTATAGGGGAGATTTCTGTTCCTCAACATTTTTGTCAGTTTCAGATTAAATGAAATATTAATGACTCACTCTCACCAAATCAGTGCAACTAAAAAAGTGACGTACATGACCAGTGGACGTACATGATCGGTGGACGTACATGATCGGTGACGTACATGATCGGTGACGTACATGATCGGTGACGTACATGATCGGTGACGTACATGATCGGTGATTATTGACTGCCCCAGTCTTTCTGATCATCATATAACATAAGTAAACCTTACCAAGGTGTTCATATAATGTCTGTATTGGTATTTAAAATGGTTTAAATGTGTAAATGATTCTAGTAAGAGTATTTTACATGCCATTTCAATGCCGATCATGTACGTCATGTGACGTACATGATCGGTGACGTACATGATCAGTGATTATTGACTGCCCTACTCTTTCTGACCATAATAAAACATTTATAAACCTTACCAAGGTGTACATATAATGTCTGTCTTGGTATTTCAAATGGTTTAAATGTGTAGATGAGTCTAGTAAGAGTATTTTACATGACATTTCAATACCGATCATGTACGTCATGTGACGTACATGATCGGCCATTATTTATTGACTGCTTTAATTACCTTTTCTGACCATATTTAAAACATAAATCAATCAGAGTGAGGTGTACATATGATGTAGGTCTAAATATGTGTAATCATAGACAGGTCAAGCAGTGGGTAAATAGGAAATTTTACATGACATTCCAAGCCGATCATGTACGTCATGTGACGTACATGATCGGTTACACATTGAGCCCCCCCCTCCGGCCCCTATAAATATTTTGGGAGGTTTTTTTTTCTAATAAACTCCCCAAAGATACATTACAGCCTGTAGGTATGGTTGGGAGAGTTAAACATCGTAGTGCAGGGGGTAAAAGACGGATTCTGGACTCTGCCGATCATGTACGTCCGCCGATCATGTACGTCCACCGATCATGTACGTCACTTTTTTAGTTGCACTGATTTGGTGAGAGTGAGCCTAATACTATAGCTCCAGTCATGAAGTATAGGTAAAAAGTTTTAAAGTTCATCTACATCTTTTAGTTAAATGGCATTTATTTAATGACCAAATGGCAAATAAAAAACGCTTTGATACCAAGTTAAAGCTAAGACATCATGGAATATTAATTTTTCATTAGAGAAAACTGTTTGAAAAATTGTGGATTCTGTTGCCATGGCAACGAGGATTCTAAAATGTTGAAATTTCAAATTTTTCACTCTTTTATAAGGCAAAGTTGCCATGACAACCAGAGTGACACCTTTTAGCTAAATGTTTCAAGAAAGGTAGTTCAGAAACTAAATTATCTTTCAAATGAGACCATTGAGGGCATTGTATTTAGTCTGGTCAGTGAAAAAGACTCATTCAAAGTTGGTAGTGAAATGTTGAATTTTTGCATTTTTTTGCCATTTGGCTCAAAAGGGATGTTTCACCCCATTACTTTTACGGTATGATCAAACGTGCCAAAAACATGAAAATTTACTTGCACAAAATATTAAATGCTGACAGTGATGATGAAAACGGTACAGATTGGGGTCCCCTTAAGAAAATATGTGTGTATTGTAATAATAAGAGGTCTATATGTAATAAAAGTCAGCTGTTCTATGTGAAATGTATGACAAAATCATGATTTTTGGGGCTGAGCTTCTCAAAATCCCAGTCTAAAGTATATTTCTCGATCCAAAATGGCCGTCATTTGGAGGATTTATCCCGCATTATCAAGCATAATGTATCTATAACCAACAATTGATTGTTTCTAGTACAGCATGTCTAAAAAATATTACTATATTGCAAGACTGACAACAATATTAACCACAATTAGCCCTTATGAAGTATTGCTGAGTGTTCAATTCTCCCTGATTTAATGGTATTTATGGGTATAAATGCCCAGAAATGACACTTTCCCACCAATTATTAATGAGAAAAACATAAATTGCTCAACAATTATAGATATTTTACTTTATATCTATTGTATATATGCATGTATCAATTTCCTGGAACAAAAGAAAACCCTTTACAGCCTAATCTATGTGGGTATACTAGAGAGGCAAAGCAGGTGTATTCACTGGCCGTTTCTTGGTGACTGGAGCTATATGCTTGTAGAATTAACACTTACTTCAATTTTTTTTAAATCCAGACCTTCTGATTTACACACTTTTATTCATACACAGGCTATAAATATTCCGCTATGGTAGAAACGACCTCGTACCCTCAACCAGGTCCCGGCAATGCCGGTTTCCTTGGACAGGGCGATCTTCATGGGCGCTCAGGGTGTGAGCCATTGCAGCGTCCTCATACATGGCAGTCATTCAAGTATTCACATATAAAACGTAGAATTTAACTACGTAAATTTCATTCATGATATTTACAAAGACATGCAATGGAAAGAAAAATACATACTTTAAATGCTCATGTGTTTTAAAACAGTTTAAATCGCATTAGAAATGAGCAAAATGTCTTTATTTGACCAGATTAATAGAAAATTCATGATTGTGATTTTGTTGTCAAGTTTTGGAAAGATTCCACTCACGTGACATGAGAGATACATATCTCCTCTAGGTGAATCCAGAAGATCTAAGGTCTCCCTACTGGAGCAACTGAGGAGTAGTAGGGGGCGTGGGGGACGGGTGAACCGTCCCCGGGAATTAGGGTGGACTTTTAAACCCAGGGCGTCCCATCCTCCCGGTCGTTGCTTAGACCTGTCAACTAGAATGTTAAAGACACCATTTCTTTCATTGTACATATAAACATGAACGTTCATAGGTCCATGATATAAATAATATAGACATTTATATGTTGGTACAATATAAATAAATATGCTATGCTACTTCACGTGAGATTTATGAGAAATCATTTTCTACCCCATCCTCAGCTGGGTGTACTAGCTGGCACACCAAATGAATCTGTTTTTTATAACTAAAACTGGAAGCCTCCCTGGAAAAAGAGTGAGCCCCACAAACTACTGCCGACTCTGACCACAAACTTCTACCGACTCTGACAGCAAATGACTGCCGACTCTAACACAAACACAAATCAAAACAATTTGGACTGTATGAGGTCACTGCTAGGTAACATAGTGCCATCAAGAGGCTTAGTAGAGGTAATGATGATGTACTGCACGTTGTTTTATCAGTTTGGAGAAGTAGATAAACAGATAAGTAGGTCAATAGTTGCATAGCAGAGTAGAGTCCTGAGCACACTTATCCAACTTTCATTTGAACATGCTTTCTTCTTAACGCTTTCTTTCTTGCAAATCCTGTAGGACCAACATCCAGAACTTAGTTCATAATGCCCAGTCGATGGAGAGTGTTTTTGCGCAAGGCCTTGCTTTGATCAGCTGTGAGACTTTGCAGGCAACCTTCCACATGACAAATGGTTCCATTCTTTTTTAATGCATCTTGGACACCTTTCTTTCGAAGCATTGCTATATTTTCCTCCAAGTAATTGTGCACCAGAAAAGAAAAATATGCATAACCGGCACTAAATTGCAAATTTGAATACAGCATCAGTTCGACATCATCAAATAGCTCCTCAAAAATGTCCTCACACAAGTTTGTGTAATGTACAAGAATGTACTGAATCATCATTTCAATTGTCTGGACATTGTTGGTCCAGTCCTCTTGAAGCAGCTGGAAAATATTCTTTTGAAGATTCCTCAAGTACTTTTTTCTGCAGATGGCAATAATGTATAGTAGCCTTGTTCCAGAATCCAGTGTCAGGATGTAGCAAGCAGCAAAGTATTCAAAGATGGCTTTGTGAGTAAAGGAGTAATACATAACAAGAACTCCATCCGTACTCCGTCTCCTGTTAGATATCTGCAGGAAGATATGGTGTGCTGGAGAGACCTTGAAATGTGCCAGATGGGTCTCCGTGAACTCCCTCTCTCCTTTCAGTAGTGCCCAGAGGCACATTCGGTAGAAATCACGTGATTGCTGTTCTGTGACATTGTCTCCTGACCTTTGGAGATAATACTTCTCAAAACATCTCAAGAGTTTTGTGAAGTTGATCTTCTCATTACCTTCCAAACGCAGTACCCCTCTTGCTGCTAGACTACAGAAGATGTAAAGGTGTAGAGGATTGGTCAGCACCGGCAGCAAGTTCTCTTCGTGTTCCTGAACGTACTTGAGGATGTGGAATGGAGGGTTTTGATGAAGGCTGCACATCTCAATGTACTGCTTCACAAAGAGTAGACTCTGGCTAAAAGTGAATCCTGGAACAATTAGTAATCTGTCAAAGATATCTCGATCGAGTGGACACAGGCCTCTTCGGGCTGATATCAAGACTGTTGGGCCACCTGTCTTCCTACTTTGATGCACAAACCTTTTTACTTCCTCGATTGCTGCTGGGTTCCGAAGTTCGTTGATTGAGTCCATTAACAAAGCAACCCTGTTGCCATACATGATGTGATCCATGAGTATCTCTGTATCTCGGTCCTTACATCCAAGTGCATCCCGTATTCCATCCTTGACTGTGGTTGTTATATTGCGTGCTTGAAGATACACTATAGTCGTCCAAGGAAAGGGAGAAGATTTCAAGTATTGCTCATTATGTAGAAATTTGATGCTCCAGCGGTGGGCAATGTGTCTCATAAGTGTTGTCTTACCATCACCGGGATCACCACAGAGGCTTACCACAGCAGAAGACTTGTCATCAAAAGGCTCAAGGATCTGTTCAGTTGGGATAATTTTTCTGAAATAGAAAAAAATCCATCAGTGTCCTGCACTACAAAGTACAGAAGATTCGGAAATAACATGTTCCATCCCTTTAGTGATAAGGGGAATTACAAACCTCCCGAGCTAATTTGGGGTACATTTATATTTTTCATTTTTTCAGATTATGTGTGTTTGCAATGTCCATATAAATGCGTGTGTAGCTTTTTAAATCATTCATATTCTTGTCCAAGCATAGAATATAGGAGAAAACAAGGTGAGGGAACCCAAATTTCTATTAGAGACCTATTCTGACCATGATTTGCCCTAATTTTATGGATTTATAAGTCTCAGAATGATTATATCTAGTCTTTTATTGATTCTTTTTACACCCTGCAAGACATTCGGTCCTGCAAATTATCGATCCTACAGGACAGGTTAGGTTTTCCCAGGACCGAATACTTTTCATCGAAGAGTAATTTAGAAAAAATCATATCTTGCATAAAATGCAACCTGGGCAGTATATAATTCATATTCTTAGAAAAAAGTTTTAAAAGAGTGGGAAAGAGTCCGGCTTAAGGGAAATATTTTGATCAAGTATCAACTTTAGGTGAACATTAATCATCCGCTGGGCAGCCAATTCCTCAGGCGTCGATGTGGTGATGATCTTCCTAATTTGAACTTCTGGACCAGTCGATAATGGCAAGATATGGATTATCTGACACATTTGATTGGGTAGCTACATCTGGCCATGCAACATCTGACACCCTATAAACAATTGTTGGATAACATGTTGGTACACGACAAAGCCCACACATTGCAAATGTGTGCATTGAATTTTTTTATGTCCATAGTCGAGACCGTACATGATGTAATCTGTTTTCTCCTCAATAGTGCAGGAACTTTTCTTAAACTCTGGACAAGCATAAGACATACCCCCAGTCCACACTTCATCCAGAGAGGACTCAAAATCTACTGTGGCGTAATACCAAGTCTGATACTCTGACTGCATGAAAATGGACTTTCTGAGCAAGGAACGTAGACGTGTCTTGTGGTGATAATAATGAGAGAGCATATGCTCAAGACACTTTACACAACAAATATTTGGTGAACTCTTTTTTAAACAGTGACAAAATTCGTTATCATTGTAACTTAGTACCAATCAACACACACTAATTGCCACCGAGAGTCAATACAGTTGTCCACAACATGATTAGCAACTTCGTTTATTTGAAAGACGAGACACACACATCAACTAAAGTGACACGTGTTTGTTTCAGTACTTCATCTTTACACTCCCCACATCCTATAAATGCCGATGTGCATATGATTATTGCTTCATAAACGGTAGTCATTACTACTTGCTGTGGAATACACAAATACATTCTATAAGGATATTGTATCTCCTCAGGATAATCAGAAATAAAAGATCAATCAATCAATTAGAAGTACTGAAGCTGAAGACATTACCAGCTTTGCTCAACTAAATATTTTTTCAATCTTTTGATAATTTAATGTTTGCCCCCCTTTACTATAGAGCTAGTGGACTAGATATTCTCGCACCTGGAAACTGCCGTGATCGTTGTTCCTTAAACTAGAATAACTACGAACCACAACACTGGTGCCGTGACCAGTAGCAGTGAAGGTAGCAGAACAAGGTAATTGTTCGGGAATATGTTCGGGTTAAACTGAACAGGAAGTCCTTAGGTGGACGGACGGTGGTAGCCTGGGGGGCTCAGGCACAGAGCTGAGTGAGGGGGAGTTGGAATCGACTCGCCTGGAAGTGGCAGTGGTGAACCCTGTGGAAGGCTTGAAGCCATAGCAGAAGAAGAGGAAAGTGCAGGATCTTTCCTGGGTGGAACCCTATGTAGGGGATGAGAGATTCCAGAGGGAATATGACGAGCGATTGGCTCGGGAAGAGGATGACCTCTACTGGGAAAACGTCCGATTGGACAAACAGTCAATGGAGGATCAATATGCTGCATTGACTGATGAATTGTCATCCTTAGTAAAAGAAAGGGATGAGATCCTCTCTGAGAATCAGAGAACAAAGGGAGCTCTGATAGAGGAGAGGGAACGGTTGATAGAGGACAACCGATATATGAAAAAGAAGGTAGCTCAGGAATCGCATGAATTTCAAAAGATTCAAGCACGAATTGCTGAGAACCGGAAGGAGAATGAACACTCTAAGTCTCTTAAGGAGAAGTATGAGGAGGAGTTGAAACAATACTCTAGAGAGTGGTACGTCCTAAAACAAGGGACAGAGGAGCCCGAGAAGGGCAGAGACCGGTTGGTCAGGGAAAATGAATCCACCAGGATGCAAATCCTGGAGGAAACTGAAGAATTGGAAAGGAAACGGAAAGCTGAGGTGTAAGCTGTCTGTTCCCTGGAGGCCAGGAAAACTCTCCTGTAGGTTGAATTGACAAAGGCAATAGAACAGCAGGGGTGGAGGTTGGAAAGGAACAGATTCCAGCGTACATGCCGGAAACTGTTCTAGACAACACGCTTACTGGTAGTAAGGTGGAAGCATTACCTCAGTTTGATCCATTTATTAATGATAATGGATTGAGGAATGTGGAGGACTCTGTGTATAAAAGCAGAGGGAAAGATTTAAGAAGAGTGAATGTTACCGGGCGCTCTCTTGAACGGGACCAGTTAACTAGGACATTATTGGTCAAGTTAACAGGGAAATATCTCCAGAGGAGGAAGTGTCTCGACATTATAGAAATAAATTTCGAGATGAAGTGGTGAACCATAGTTATGGCTCATTGAATCCCTTTTCGGGGGATGACCCGGCTCAATATGGTAATCCGGGGGATTATGATAGCAAGGGCAATTATAAATATTGTCCGGATGCAACTTATTCATATCCACCGCCGACCGCTAAAACACACTCGGGAGTCAATAAGGACCCTGGGAACAGGTCGAGGGGTGATTTGAATAAGGGGTCCCAACAGGGAACAAAGGGAAGGTCAAATAGAGTGCCTAAAAGCACTCAGGGATTGCCCAGCTATCAAGGTCCACGCTTTGATGAGGGTACAGAATCTGATTCAGATAAATCTTCTGACGATGCACCCAAGATAAAGGTTCCTTTGAACCGGAGGGTCACAATGACCCCGGCGGGACATCGATTACACAATCGAGACCCTGCCATAGGCAATTTGGGGTTAGATTGCTCTAGCCGAGGTCAAGACGGTACAGACCTGTTGGCTTGGAGTAGACGCATGTCGGGTCAATTAGTGCATTCTAATTATGCTGCTAAGAGAACTGCGTGTGTCACTAAGCCTTACAGGGGTTTACGACCCTGGAAGGAGGAATATCAATCACTATTAGATGATTGTAAGTACAATTGCTGGAACAAGGATGAATCCTTGGGAGCATTTGTAATATGGTTGAGTGATGGCCCTGGTAAAATAGTGGTGGAAGAGTGGAGAGACACTTATGGGCCGGATGCTACATACGACCAATTGGAAGTATTAGCTTGTTATACTTTTGGGAAAATGGTGACAGTAGATCACTGGACTCTGTTTCAAAGGAGAACGCAGAAACCGAAGGAATCTGCCAAGATTTATGGGCTGGAATTGCAGCGATTGTTGCGGCAAGCTAGACCAGAATGGAGTAGGGATGCCGAATATTATATAGAGTCCCTATTTGTAAGGTTCATCAGTGGGTTGAGTGATCCGGATCACGCTAAGGTTTGTGGAAGAGCTTGGGAAGCTGGGTCTTCTCTAGCGGATTTGTTCATGGCGATTGATCAACATGACAAGAAGAAAATTCTATTGGCTGGTATGATACCCGCTAATAGGGGACAGCGCGTGTCTGGAATTGAACATTCCTTAGATGGAGACGATTCTTCCGGGGAAGAATCTGAAGAGGAGGAGAGAGTAGACGCCCTGAAATTCAAAGGACGTCAGAAGTCTAGCTCCACCTCAGCTCCCGGGAAGCCTCCTAGTAACAAAGGCTATTCGGAACCCCCCCGGAAACCCGACAATCGGGAATCTCAGACTGATGTCAGTCAGAAAACCCAGACCCCGGAGAAGACCACTCCGGATAAAACAAATGCGTCAGAAAACTCATTAAATACCTTAATGGAGTCCATGATTAAACGCATGAACAAAGTGTTTGAGAATCAAACCAGGCGCCGTCCTAGGGTCGATCGTAACACTGTCCAGTGTTACCGGTGTCAAGTAAAGGGGCACTTTGCGTCTGAATGCAAAGCTGAGAAACCTGTTCTAAGAAGTGAGGTTTCGGGAAATTAGAGGGGGTTACCGAGGATGGCAGGACGGTAACCCCTGAGGAAATAAGCTAGATTATCACCGACGTTGGCGGTGAAGATTCATTAGCAGTGAATGCGTCCAGCAAGAAGGGAGATGGGACCGTACATCCCGGAAACCATGAGGCTGGGGAGGCTGGTACAACAGGCGCCCAGGGGTGCGCGTATGGGAAACCTAGTGCCAGTTTAGAGGAGTCAATAACCGAAGAGTTGGTTAAGGTTGGAGGAACCAGGCTTCCCCCGGGTCATCCTTGTCTGGGACACCTGAAAGGATGTGGATTCGACCTGGCCACTGATAGTGACCTTCACCGGTTAACTAGGAATCCCTCAGTAACTGATGGGAAGAGATGGTACGTTTCCTGTTCTGTACAAGGAAAGACTGGGGAGTTTCTTATGGATACTGGAGCTAGCCACTCCATGATCTCTAGGAGATTCATCAGCTTATTGCCGAGTATGTGTGAGAACCTCACAATGAGGGTAAACACATGCACGGCCGATGGTACCAGAATGAGGACATTTGGACGGACTTTTCTGATAATCTCTGTGGCCGGGAAAGAATTTGTTTGGGCCCCGACCATAGCTGAGATTGAAGATGATGGTATTCTTGGGTTGGATTTTGCGGCGCTTTTCGGTGCGACTTTGAATCCGAAAAGTGGGAAGTTGAGAATTGAATACCCGTATGATATGACCATACTCTGTAAGTTGAGAGTGATGAGTAGTGTTGCTAGTGTGGCACAGACTGTGAAGATTCCCCCGGGAATGACCTGTGACGTGTTAGTCAGTTCAGGGAGGCTAATCCAGAGGGGATTAGCGGTAATCGAGCCGGATATGGCTGTATTATCCCGGAAGGGATTGGAATCTGCGGATACCCTAGTAGGGAATTCCAGATGGACAGTGACACCCATTTCCAACCCCGGAAACTCCACAGTATATCTTGAAAAAGGCACTGAAGTTGGGAAAGTGATACTTGCGGAGGCAGTCACCGGTAGCCACCAAGATCTGAGGTTAGAAGAAGGAGGGGAGGAGGAATTGCATGAGGAGTTAACTAAGTTGTTAACGGGATCATCCATAACGGATGAGAATGACCAGGAAGCTCTGAGGGCTATGCTGAAGAGATGCAGGCAAGCTTTTGCGGCCCCAGGGGAACCCCTGGGGAGAACTAATAAGGTATTGCATGAAATTAAAACCGGGGATAACCCCGCTTTTAAGATTCCTTATAGGAGGCTGCCCCTCAAAATGAAGATTGTAGCTGAGGAGGAGATAGCGAAAATGCTGAAGGATAATGTTATTGTTCCCAGCATGAGTCCTTGGTCCTCCCTTGTGTGTATGGTAACCAAGAAGGATGGTAGCATACGGTTCTGTATTGATTACCGGAAACTGAATGGGTTGACTAAGAAAAACTCCTATCCTCTTCCTAGGATATATGAGACGATTGATTCCCTGGGAGGGAATGAGTGGTTTTGTACACTGGACTTACAGTCCGGGTATTGGCAGGTAGGCATGAAGCCTGAGGATATGGAGAAAACTGCGTTTTCCAGCCATATCGGTTTGTTTGAATATAAGGTGATGCCATTCGGGTTATGTAATGCGCCAGCCACCTTTGAAGCCATGATGGAGACGCTGTTAAGTGATTTATTATGGCGGAAATGTCTGGTTTACTTAGATGACGTAATAGTGTTTGGAAAAACCTTTGCGGACTGTCTAAGCAATCTGGAGGAAGTCTTAAACCGAATCATGTCTAACGGTCTCAAATTGAAACCAAAGAAATGTAATCTGTTTAAGAAGGATATTAACTACCTAGGGCGGATTATTTCCACCGAGGGGGTTAAGGCAGATCCGGAAAAGATCAGGAGTGTGACTGAATGGGGAGTACCCAGGGGTCCTAAGGATGTGCGATCCTTCCTAGGATTTTGCTCATACTATAGGGATTTCCTGCCGGGGTATTCCTGGGTAGCCTATCCTATCCAGTGTTTGTCACACTGGACTCCCGGTAATAGGAAGGAAGAGTTCCCATGGGGGAAGGAACAGGACGCAGCTTTCTTAGCAATAAAAAAGTTGTTTGTAGAGACACCGGTGTTAAAGTATCCCACCCCGGATGGTCATTTTATATTGGATACAGATGCTAGTAATACAAGCATTGGGGCAGCCCTCAGTCAAGTCCAAGGCGGAGTGGAGGTTCCCATTGCCTTTGCTAGTAATACTATGAGTAAGACTCAGCAAAATTATTGTACCACCAAAAGGGAATTGTTGGCTGTGATAGTATATACTAAAAAGTTCAAACATTTTCTTTGGGGGTCAGATTTCACGTTGAGAACAGATCATTCCTCTTTGAGATGGTTATTGAATTTCAAAGATGCAGAGGGAATGATTGGACGTTGGCTAGCACACCTTTTCCAGTTCGATTTGGAGCAAAGTCAGATCCAGCATAGAGCTGGGGTAAAGCATGTAAATGCTGATGCACTCTCCCGACGTCCTATCAGGAAGTGTGAACACACCACCTGTGATGACCGTGGTCAGCACCAGGCTGTCATAGCCGGAGCAAGGATTCCCTTTGAGATCAAGGGAACTGGGGTTCTGGAATGGTCCATGGAAACCATCCGGAAGTTCCAGGAAAAGGAAGTAGTATAGTATGTATCGGAACAGGACTATGGTTAACTACTGTTTATTACTCAATCGACATGCAGCCAATCAGAGGTCTCCATTTGGTCACGTGACCGGAAGTGACCTACTTAGGGGATTAGTGGTGACGTCACGTGACCTAGTTAGCCAATCAGAGGCCGCCATTTGGTCACGTGACCGGAAGTGACGTCATATGACCTACTTATGGACCGGAAGTGACGTCATATGACCTACTTAGGGGACCGGAAGTGACGTCATATGACCTAATTTAGGATCATGTGACCGGAAGTGACCTGATGAGTCACGTGACCGGAAGTGACGTCACATGACCTAATGGCCAACCGGAAGTGAGTGACCTCATTGAGGATCACGTGACCGGAAGTGACCTGATTGATCACGTGACCGGAAGAAAAAGAAGAAGAAGAAGAAGAAGGGGTCACGCGCTTTAAAATGTGATTTTTTTTTTTCTTTTTGGAGGAGGAGGAGGAGGAGGAGGAGGATGAGGAGGAGGAGGAGGAGGAGGAGGAGAAGGAGAGGAGGAGGAGAAGGAGGAGGAGGCGAGTCTCTTATTTTTTTCGGTAAACCAATAAAAAACACTACGATATAAGTTTGTTTTTTTTTCATTTTTATTGTTTTACGAGCGACTGGAAGTGACTTATTGAACTAGGTAGAAGCGTTCTTTAGAGTGTATAAGGGGGGGAGGGGAGGGGAGGGAAGGGGAGGGGAGGGGAGGGGAGGGGAGGGGGGGAGGGGGGCCCCTTTAAGATGCATGGGGAGGGGGGCGCTTTTAGGATGCATGAGGCGGGTGGGGGGGGAGGGGGGAGGGGGGGAGGGGGGGAGGGGGGAGGGGGGCACTCTAGGGGGGTGGGGGGCACTCTAAGGGGCGTTTGTCTCTTTTAAGAAAAAAAGAAAAGAAAAGATTTCAATCGAGAGACACGCTTCTTCCTCTCGAGAGTTTTTTTGTTTTGTTTATCACGTGCCTCGATGAGGCGATCAGCTGCGACTGGAGGAAGTGACACTTTAAGAGGACACGCGTCTTAATTGTTATAATATTTTTTTTTACTTACTAATAAAGAAGACGTATGAAAATAAAACACAACAATTCACATGTCCGTCGTTCTCGTTGTTTCTTGCTTGATAAAGTCAAGTACTATCGCGATGCCGAGGTCAAACTTTCCCATGTCCTCAGTCAACACTCGAAGGAGTTCAAAAAGCGTACCGCCGGCACCGTCAGCTTCATCTTGCCACATTTTCAACACTCGGAAGGCCCACTCAGCGGGACTTCCTCCGTATTCGCATTCTTCAGCGATCTTATCTAACCTCTCAGGCGACAATTTTAAATGGTCCCCCACCTCTTTCCACCTGCTACCTAGACGTCGGCCGAGGGTGCCCAAGTGCTTATGCATCGCGCGCGAGTCGGGGTTTTCGAAATCCAACCCCTGTCTGTGGAGAAGGGACATCCACTGAGCCAACAGTTCCACGCGTCTAATGCGGGTGAAGACGCGACCGAGCTCTCCCCATCTATGACGATGCGGGGTTTCACCCCACCAGACTCGGAACATCGCCGTACACAGCTCCTCCGGTGTCTTGACACTGCGCTCTACTAGAGCATCCATACGGGCGGCGGTAACTTTTAAGCTACTGCCCAACTCTCTCCAAGATCCGCTCAACTCTTTACCTAGTTGAGGAAGCAAGGCGTCGCTATAGGCTAAGCGCCGCTGTCCTACCTCTCTGTTCTCCCCATCGGTCTGCCTCGCGCGTCTCACGTCGTCAAGCCGCATTAACTTTTTTTCAGGTGGACAAGGCGGTGAAGGCGAGCTTGAAAGTGGAATAGCTTGAGCCATCTCGTCTCGTCTTGGCGGCGGCGGCGGCGGCGGCGGCGGCGGTGGTGGCGGTGGTGGTGGTAGTAGACGTTACTGTGGTCAGAGGCGATATGGTTTTTTTCCAACAGAAATCAGAGCTTTTATACAGAGGGAGTTTAATCCTATTTCCAACAGCACTCCAGCTGTCTAGCGACCTGTCTGCATGACGCTTTTTCAGCCGCTCCGCTCCTTAAGAGCTTAGATGACGAGGGGTATGTCATCGCTATCCGTGGAGACCAGCTGAAAACAGTGTTTTTTCCTCATCCACAGCCTTACCTCCTACCCCCTACCTGAGGACGTCTCCCTCCCTCTGACATTCATTGTAACAAACGTCAGAGGTCAGGTGAAAATCGGATTTTTTCATGCACAGCCTTAGTCAGCTGTCACCCCTCCCTATTGAACTAGCCGGCCGCCGCCGGCCGGCCTGGTCTACTCACCACGGCAGGAGGCGGTGATTTTTTTTTTTGTCTTACACTTAAGTCGCTCACCACATGCACACGCCTTTACTCACAGACAGACACGTTCGTCTTAGGGGGTCATGCTTCACGCCACACGCCTCCTGTAGTTTTTTTTGTATACACACTCTAAGCTCATCACCGTTAATCCTTTATACAGCTAACGCGCGTTGAATTGCTGAACAGGGTGGTAAGTAGCTTAGCTCATGACAGTGGATCCCTCAAAAAAGAGGGGAAAGGGATCCAGCTGAAAACGTCATACCTTATGTCTTTTGTTTCTCTTTGTGAATGGCCGCCGGTCAGTCGGCGGCAGCAACCGCTTAATCCTTTATACAGCTAATGCGCGTTGAATTGCTGAACAGGGTGGTAAGTGGCTTAGCTCATGACAGTCGATCTCTCAAGAGGGGGGAAAGGGATCCAGCTGAAAACGTCATGCCTTATGTGTTTTGTTTCTCTTTGTGAATGGCCGCCGGTCAGCCGGCGGCAGCTGAACAGGGGCAGTAAGTAGCTTAGCTCTAGAAGCGAGAAGGCGTATATAAGGGGCCTGGAAACCTCCATTCACTCACTCATTCTTTTGCTGCTCTCTACAGTCACCACCATGAGCAAAAGACAACACCTAGCGCCGTCCAAGGATCTAAGCAAGTTCAAGAACAAGAAGACTACGCGGAACAGCGCTCGTTTAGCGTCAGTGCCTCCTCTTGCTACTGAAAATGAGACTACCGCCGCAGCCGCTTGGTCTTATCACCCTCCCGCTGTAGCGAGCGCTCGCAGCAGTAGTAGTAGTAGTAGTAGTAGTAGTAGTAGTAGTAGTACTAGTAGTAGTAGTAGTGGTAGTAGTACTACTGGTAGTAGTCGTCGTGCTAGCGACGTTGTTACACTCGCGACGGTACACGTTGCTGCTAAGCGCGCTGCCGCTGCTACTGCCGCCCCGCCTGCTGCTGCTGCTGCTGCTGCTGCTGCTGCTGCTGCTGGTGATCCTCGTGCTGCGGCTGCTGCGGCTGCTGCTGCTGCACCTGCTACCGCTGCGCCTGCTACGGCTGCGCCTGCTGAGGCTGCTGCGCCTGCTACTGTTGCGTCTGCTGCTGCTGCTGCTGCTGCTGCTGCTGCTTCTGCTGCACCTGCTGCTACCGCTACTACTACTGACGACAACGCGCCTGGCACAGCGCAGTACTGGCAACCGGGTTTTTACCTCCCCACTACTGTTGATGACTTTGATGACCTGCCGCACGTTGCACAGCCCCTCTCCACCACTACATCGACCGACGCCCTCGACGCCGCTCGCGCTGAGAGTTACAGCTATTCGGACACTCAGCCCCTAAACCGAGAAGAAGAGGAGGAGGAGGAGCAGCAGCAACAGGGTGAGACAGAGAACGACGCTGACGACGAGGCGTACGAAGAACCCGAAGGGAAAGGGGTGGGCGGTACGTTTTTCGGCTCCCCTCTTCGACCTTTCGACCTCACTTCCACTGGTAGCCCTCACCGCCACCTTACGAGGGCGGCGGCGCTTCATCTTCTACCGCTACACTCAGCACCGACGGCGTGTGGCTGCTCTCTTCCAACAACGAGGTCTCGGATACCACCAGCGCTGACGCTGCTCCTGCTATCGGTTCTGCTGCTGATTCAGCTCACGCTGATGGTGTTACTCTTCTTGCGGGTCTGAAACGTTCTAAGGTGAGTTCCAGAACAACAAGGCCTACTAAGAAGAGAAAAATACAAGAAAAAGAATGAGATGGACGAGAAGAAGCAGAGAAAACCTTCTCCCGTCTTCTCGGGTTAGAGTTCTGCTTAGACGGAGCTTTGACGCTGGAGATCTGGGAGGACGTGGCTAGACTGTCTAGGAGGCCGCGCTACACAAAAGACGGCCAGGTGAAAGAGGCGTCTCTGACCAGAAGCAAGCGAGTGCACTTCACTGCCGACGCGCTGCGCGAGCTAATAGCACGCATCGCCGATATCCGCGCAGTGGTGCGCATACGCGACACAGCGGCCGCGCAAGGAAGACCTAATCACACCCCCTGGTTCGCAGTGCTGGATGAGGAGGGCGAAGTGTACGCAGCTGTGAGCTACTACAGCGGTAAGAACCTCGTCCATGTGCGCAAGTACGAAGGTCCTGACAAAAAACCCACACAGCAGGGGGTGACGCTGTCCGCCAGAGCACTCAAAGAGTTGGATGACAAAACAGAGATTATTCTCAAATATCTCGGTATAGATTCGGAATGAGAGACGCTCAACGCGCACGCGCGCACACACACAGCGTTTGACGTACGCTGTATGAGACAGACAGACGGATACACAGACAGCAGACAGATAGATAGATAGATAGACAGATAGATTGATAGATAGATAGACAGATAGATTGATAGATAGATAGATAGTTAGACGGCTAAGTAGTTGGTAACTGAGTGAAAAAACATGACGCAGTACGTATGCGAAAAGTGTTTTTCAAAATTTTTAAAAGACCGTACAACCACGAGAGACACGTAGAAAGTTGTAGAGTAATACCTAAGTTTTGCCCTGTATGCGGCGAAGGCGATTGCCGAAAGATCGCCTGTCGACGCGAATCTCTGGACGGGGTGACCATCCATCCGCGCATATGTGCTGTACCGAACGGGGAGGAAACGTTCACGGCGATTTGGCCTGCGATACAAACGGGCGTCAGGATGCACGGGACTCGCGTGAGTGTAACAAACTTCAGGCTACCAACCGGCGAGTTGAGTGACGCTGTAGATACTATGCGTCGCATTCACTTGACACAAAGATTCAGATACAAAGTGGGTTTCTCGGTAGGCTTACTCTTACAACACAGAGAAGACAAGAGCAAACTGCGCTACTTTCACGCCTCCCAGAACAACGCAACTCTCATACAACCGCTCCCTACTATAACTAATTCAGAAACTTTGGAAGAGCTCCTCTCAAAGATGGAAAACACCGTCGCTTGCGAGGAAGTACGGAAACTTTGCGACGCTGACACCAAGTGGCACGTTCTTTTTCCTACCAATTTGAACATTTGCGTTTACATGGGACCGGGGGAATTCCCCATAGGCGGTAGGATCACTCAGGCCGGTCGAGTTGGAAAGAGAAGCGGCGTGTTAGATTTTCCCAACAAGGACAACCTCTGCATCTTCCGCTGCATTTCCTTTCACTTATACAACACCAGCAAGCGCGCTTCAGATTTGTTACGTCAGTTCTGTCCCGCTGCCACACCTGAATCCTTTCCGGGTCTGAACATCCGCGACTTACCCGCGTTAGAGAACTTGTTTGACGTACAAATAGCGGTTTACACCGCGTCGCGTCAAGTGCCGGGGCAGAAGTTGAGAAGACGCGTTACTCTGATCAGACCGCCTTCCAGAACTCTGGCCGCCCGAGGTAAAGTCAACCTACACCTGACGGCGAAAGGCGGTTTGCACGTCTCTCTCGTCACGGACTTCAACGCGTACGCGGGCATATACGAATGTTGCAAGTGTAAGGCGGCGTTCACCACCGAGTTCTTGCTGAAGAGACACAGGAACCAGCTTTCCTCTTGCCGACAAGTCAAGTTGCGCTACGTAGGTGGCATCTACCAAAATTCGAGAACGATTTTCGAAGCGCTAGCAGACTTCTCCATTTTTCCCCCCGACGGACATTCCGGAATCTACCCTTACAAGATCGCCTTCGATTTCGAGGCTTTCTTCAGACCGTGCAAAGAACCGTCGACGGAACACGTGTCCCTGCTGTATGATCACGTCCCTTTGTCGGCTAGCGTCGCATCCGACTTTCCGGGGTGGGAGGGGCCCGTCTGCTTCGTCAGAGAATCCGACGCAGATTCCGACCCCTTGTTGGACCGAGTTTTAAATCACATAAACGAGAACGCCAAAGTCATCGGGGAAGCTGTGCTAGAACTTTACCGACCGACGTTAGCGAAGTTAGATGCGGCGATAGGTGAAGCTCTCCTGCTGGAGGAGGCGACATTCACCCCTTCTCCAGGCGGCTTCGCTGCGGCTCAGACCAGACACCCGTTAGTTCAACTGAAGAAGCGTCTTCTGAGATACATCCGTCAAGCTCCAGTCGTGGGCTTCAACTCGGGGCGTTACGACTTGAACCTGATCAAAATACGCCTTCACTCGTTCTTTGCCTCCGGAGACCGAAGAAACCAAGAATTCAGCGTCATAAAGAGAAGCAATCAATACTTGGCAGTTTACACACAGCACACGGTTTTCTTGGACGTAGTCAACTATTTGGCACCCGGTTACAACTACGCGACCTATTTGCGAGCTTTCACCAGGAACGAAGAGAAAGGTCACTTTCCTTACGAATGGATGACGTCTACCAGGAAACTGGCAAACAGAACGCTGCCACCGAGATCGGCTTTTGACAGCGAACTGACGGGCGTCAAAATGTCCGAATCCGACTACGCCGCATGTCAGAAAGTTTGGTCCGACGAGAAGATGCAAACTATGGAAGATTACTTGATCCACTACAACAACAAAGACGTCAAACCTTTCATAGAAGCTCTGAAAAATCACGCTAAATTTTTCCAAGATCGCGGCATTGACATGTTGAAAGACGGAGTTTCTCTCGCCGGTTTGACTTTACGCTTCCTCTTCCAAAACCTAGAAGACGCGTTCACAACGTTCCCCCAGTTCGACGCCGTCCTCCACGCTCTGATCAAAGAAAATCTAGTCGGCGGTCCTTCCATCATCTTCCATAGATTTCACGAGAAGGGCACCACGCGGATAAGGGAGCACAAGTACGGCGAAGAAGCGAGACCGTGCCAACACATCCTAGGACTAGACGCTAACTCTCTGTACTTGCGCTGCATGAGCGAAGCGCACTGCACGGGCTATTACGCGGTGAGACGGCCTGAGACCGAGTTCAAGCCCAAAATTAGGCAAAGAAACTCTCACAGCGCTTTGGAGTGGTTACGCTTCGTAGAGCACGACCGCGACGTGAAACTGCGCCACGCTTTGAAAGGCGGCGAGATGGTTGTAGGCTGTCGGAGAATTCGCGTGGACGGGTTTCACGCGGCCTCTAATACGGTTTTCCAGTTTCACGGGTGTTGGTTCCACGCTCACGAGTGCATACCGTCGCACCGATATCAGTGCGCTTCACTGAGGGAGGAGAGACGCGACAGAACGACTAGAGTAAGCGCTTACTTGAAAGCGCTAGGTCACAAGCTGGTCGTCGTGTGGGAGTGTGAATGGCGAGAGATGAAGCGTCGAGAAGAGCGGGTCAAGGTCTTCCAACAACGCTGGAAGGTTGACGCTTTGAAAGTGTCTCGAAACGCGATGAGCGAGAGCGACATCCTTTCCGCTGTGAAAGAGGAGAAAATGTTCGGTTTAGTTCAAGTGGACATCACTACACCGCCTCACCTACGAGACTACTTCGAAGAAATGACCCCCGTTTTCAAGAACGCGTCCGTTTCAAAATCGGACATAGGACCTCACATGTCAGACTTTGCGCAGGAAGAAAAGCTGTTGAACACGCCTCAGAGATGTCTGATAGGGAGTTACCACAGATAAAATATTCTCTTGGGAACGCCGCTTCTCAAGTGGTATTTAGAGCACGGTTTGATAGTCACCAAAGTGCAGCTGGTCGTAGAATACCTACCTAAACGCTCCTTTGCCGGTTTCGCAGACGAAGTAACGGTGGCGCGAAGACATGGCGACATGAACGAGAACGAGAAAATTCTGTCAGACTGTTACAAGTTAATGGGAAACGCTACGTACGGTAAAACAATCTGCAACAAAGAAAAACACACGGCGGTGAGATACACTGACAGTCGGAAGTTCGAACTATTGGCCAATTCGTGGCGCTTCAAAAAGGCGTCCGAGTTGAGTTCCGATCTGTTTGAAGTCGAACTACAACCGAAAACAGTCAAGAACAACCTCCCTATTCAAATAGGGTTCATGGTATACTAGTACGCGAAGTTGAAAATGTTAGAGTTCACATACGACTTCTTGGATGGATTCGTCGATCGGCGCGATTATGCCCTTTGTCAAATGGACACCGACAGTCTTTACATGGCTCTCAGCGGTGACACGTTGGATGACCTAGTCAAACCTCGCCTGAGAGAGACGTACTTCAGAGAGAAACGAAAGTGGCTTCCGACAGCGGTGTGCGACGATCACTTAGAGCTTTTCGTGAAGACAAAAACGGAAAGAGTGCGAGAATGGTGTCCGCCGCCCGGCGGATGTTGTGAGAGACGGTACCTTCACGATCTGAGAACTTCGGGGCTTATGAAAGCGGAGTGGGAAGGTGACGGGATCCTAAGTCTCAACCCTAAGACTTACATTTGCTACGATCGAGTCAGCGACACCGGTGAAAGAAAATCCAAAAAATGGAGTGCAAAAGGCGTACAGAAGAAACAAAACCCTAAGGAACCAGACGACTTCTTGGATCTTCTTCGCCAACAAAAAACTCTCATTGCTGAAAATAGAAATTTCAAAGTGGTGCGAAACAAAATGGTCACCTACACCATAGAGAAAGACGGCGTGCGCTACTTGTATTATAAGCGTCGCGTGCATTCTGACGGTGTGACAACGAGTCCTTTAGAGATATGAAAAAAAAAAATAAGCGTGTTATTGCTTGATTGAGTGCATCTTTTCAAAAATAGAGTGTTTATCAAGATTGAAAAAAAAAAAAAAAAAAAATAAAATAAAATATTGTTGTGTTTTTATTTTTATACGTCTTCTTTTACTAGTAAGTCGCGCAGTCTCTTAAAGCGTCACTCATGTGACGACGTCCAGCGGAAATTAGTGAAGGAACCTCTCCGGAAACGCGGAAGGCCGCGGAAGGAGGTTTCCCGGAAACTAATGGTGCGTAAGCCCGCCACCCCAACAAGATCGGGGAAACCGGTGGATAATAAAGTCTCGCTGGCTGAAGGGAAAAGGACCACGAAGGGTGTGGTTAAGGCTTAATCCGCTCTGGAAAAGGCGTGTCCTAGAACCAGGTCTAATGTTATGCCTAAAAACATAAGACGCAGTCCCCGGTTTCTAGCTAGGGACGGTATAACCTAAGCCGGTACACAACGAGTGTGGTGTCCTGTAATCTTGTTAAATATTTTTATGTTGTAATCAGCTATGTGTGGAAGTAAGTACGGTCGGAATGATCGTGATAGTTCACCTGTCAAGGATCCCATGGGTGATGGACGGATAATCCGGTGAATGTGCTTTATTATGCCATTCATATATATTTCATTGATACTCTCGACGAGTTGGCAGAGCGTAAGGATTAACGCGTGGAATGAGGGTACCTGTTTACAATTAGACGCGCGAGTGACCTGATTCCACAGAACTGGGTCACGGGACGCGCGGGGTTGCGCATGCGCGGTGGCGTACCTTATATAAGGCGGGGGGCTCGGCGGGAATCGCCAGTTGGGATTGAGAGAAGGTCCAGAGCAAACCGTGAGGGCTCAGACACGCAACACATACTAAAGGGGAGGTGGACCCCCTATAATTATCCATCGGACACTTTTCTTGAGTGTGAAGCATGTCCTCAGCGACAGACCACCACCCAGTGGACCCTTCTCAGGAGGGCGACTCCGCTAGCGGAGGGAACTTAGTTGATACTCAACCCGATCTCGAGGACCAGGAATCTTTGGATTTCCTGGGCCAAGGGGAGATTATGGACGTGGACCTTGACTTCCAGTCACCGCTGCGTGCAGCGAACGTAGCCGCCAATTATTTTGAAGGCTTTGATATAGAGGCGGACGGGCAAGTTGATACCAGCGAGACTGAGTATCAGGAAGCAGGTACTGTGTACCACGGAGATATGCCGGTGGATGTTCAAACACCCCCCCTGGCCGTACCCCAGTTGGCAGGATTCATTTCCAATTACGATGAAGTTGACCTGCATGAGGACGTGTTACGTCTGACGGCGGAGGGAGCTCCCCGCCGGATTGACCCGCTTATCAAGCAGGCGATCCTGCTCTTCCTGCTAGTGGAAGAGCAGGAAGAATTGCCACCGGACTGGTTTGTGTACTGAGAGGCCCTTCAAAAAGGATTACTCGTATGCTACTGCTTACGACGAGCTGTGTTCGATCTGCATATAGCAGATATACAGCGGTTAATGCCGGCACTCCCGATTCTATCCCTGGATCCGAATTGTGGAGTTGCCGGGATGTTGTTGACAGGCGTCAACAGGTACCGGGCCCGTATCGGGAAGCTCCGTGAGCCTAAAACCCAGAAAGAGTACGAAATTGCTGCTGCCTCCGCCCAGCAAGTGGTTTCATATACTCTGGATGTAACTACCATTGAGGAGTACATGGATGCCCACGCTGTCACAGGGGATATAGCTATATCCTGTTTGATAGATGAGGCGGTTCGTACAGTTCGAACCAGATCTTCTAGTACGGAAGAGAAGGCGCGCATAAAAGCGCTGAAAGCCACACCGAGGGGGCGCGGCAGTAACGATGAGAGGGGAGCCTCGAACTGGTCGAGCTCGGCTGACAGCAATCAGTCAGACGGGTTCGTCCAGGAGAGAGGGCGACAGTCTCGCCGGAACGAGAAGGCAAGGCTTGCTAACTTGCCTGATTCTGTATTGGCAGAAGGAACACCGGAATTACCTTCCGGGGGACAGCCCGTTGCTACTCGGGTTGTAGATACAGTGGATGAGGCTATGGATACCACCGAGGCCAATATTCCCGCAGCACCTCCCACGGGCGCTACAGCTCCCGGGCCGGCCCTTGTGGCAGACGTGACCGCCGCAGCTGGGGCAGCTGCCGCAGTTGCCGCGGTTGCCGCCGCGCTGGTTATTAACCCAGCGCATATCAGCCCTCTCCGCAGTCCGGCACACTCGGACGAGGAAGAGGGGGAGGTTCCGGCTAATGCTGATGAACCCGGAAACAACCAGGAAGATCCCATCCCGCCAAATGACGTGATGCGTAGGATCTGGCAGAACGCGAACAATAAATTTAGCGTGTTTGTTCCCAACTCATGGGAACAGTGTCCAATTGGTCCAACCAACTTTGGATGTCCGCCCGCGACCAATTGTAAAGGTCAGAGCGATGATGAGGATTGGATCCGGAACACACCCCGGGACCGTCCTCCGTCTGCATTCTACCAGCAGTGGCTTGATGAACTACGGGTCTTGCCGGAAACCTACTACATTAGGGAACAAAAAGAGAAACTTCTTTTTGCGACTACCCGCAGGTATAATCAGCGGGAAAGGAACTGGTGTCCCTTCGCGCTATGTGTAAACGCGATAGGCACCGAGAGAACCATCTTTGTTAAAAAGCCACGGTTCTTGCGTCACCTCTGTGAAAATCATATGCACCACTGTGTGGTGTATCACTGTGACATTACAGTAGGTCGCGAGTCGCAACTATGCAACAGGTGTCTGGAACCCCATAGAGGTGAGCTCATGCGCCACATGAAAGATTGCCATAACATGGGAATCAGTGTAGCTCGCAATCATGTAAATGCGCTACATGACGCTGTCTGTGATCAGTACAAATCACTGAAAGAGGATCAGAAAGCTAAGATCCGGCCAGCAACGCCATACTTCTGCGAAGTCGCGGATGGCAAGTTCAAGGCTCGGATAGCTAGAGTGGACGGAGGTAATAAGTTCGCCATGAAAGACGAGGAGAGCGGCGTGTTATGCAACAGCCGTACTTCCCGGAGAGGTGGCGGTAATATCCGACAGCCAGAAGCTCGGGGTGGTACCCGAGGGAGGAGCCGGTCTGCCCAAGACCGCTCCCGATCCTCCTCTCCCGGCCGGAAAAGGAGGAACGCGGGTTCCACCTTGGAGGAACTAGATAATTCCTACTATGGGAACTATCAGGGCCCGGAAGGTCGCGAATACTATCGCGAGTATCCAGATCCATACACGACGTCTGAGCAGTTCAGACAGTGTCAACAGCCAACCTGACCACGGTGGTGCCCGGCCTAAGGAGAGCCCGCCACGAGATCAAAGTCTTCACTGCCTTTGACGTATCACCTGGGGGTGACCACAAAACCACCAGCCAGGGATGTCCGGTCTCCTTCCACTCCTATCCGGGGGATGGAGAATCTGACTGTCAAAACTGAGGCCAAATCTTTGATCTCAGTGGTGGCTCCTCGGGTATCACCATCCCGAAGGCGGCGGCAGCTTCCAAGGCGCCGCAAGTGGATGTTAAACCCATGGTTCCCGCAGCGCAGGAACCGGTTGTCATTCAGCCAGTCGCGGGTACATCCCGCGCGGAAACTATCGGTGGCGTTAAACTTAAATACGTTCCGATAGTGAACTTCTTTTCCCGGGAGGAAAAGGCGAGCTGTGAGGTGGGACAGAAAATCGTCACTGAGTTTCAAAAGTCCCAACGGCAGCTGGCGGTGGAATATTCTACCAGAATGTTAGGTCTGTTCACGCATGGCCTAAAGATCGCCCACCAGGAGGAGAAAGCATTGATCACTGCTGGCAATGCTGAATACTTGGCTAAAAAGTCAAGGGAAGCTGCCGCAGGCCAAAGGAATGCCGAGGCCGCAGCAGACTTCGTTCGCCAAGAGAACGAGAAGTTAGCCAGCAGGCTACAAGACATAAACTTAAAGTTTTACGGGGTGTTCGGCGTGTCATTCGATACATGAGATGGCACGTCAGAACACACGCTTGCCTTAATAAGGGCAAGGGATGAGCCATTGGGGTAAAACCTAAAAGAGGGTTCAGAGTCTATTTCTATTTTTTTAGAAATAGAGGAAGGGACTATTATAGTTTCCCGGTAGATTAATTGTTCTTTCATTTAATCAGATGTCATTGTTTTTTTTATGACGAGTTTCCCTTCTCACGGGAATGAGGAGCATCTTTTTAGATGCATTTGGAACATCACGGGGAACCTTCCGTGGAAGCTCTGGACTTACCTAACCACTCAACTCTCAACTCTAGCCGACCTGATGGGGAATCAGGACTCCACCAGGAAGCTACCAAACCAACGTCCCTGAAACTAACTTTTAGGATACGTTACCATGATGTGTTCCTGATATTATTATGCTGTGTTATAAACTGTTCCCGTCCAAGGATTATACTTGGATGATACTTACCTATATCATGAACATTACTGGAACGAGGACGGGATACTTACCGAGCTGTGTATATATGAACTTACCTACGGGTGATATTTATCCAAGAAATAGTATTAAGAAGAGGAGAGCACCTCACTCATTCGTCTATTAGAAGCGGAGAGCACCTTGCCCACAACTAGATCACCAGTAAGCTATATTTAATTGTGAGGGTTTCCGGGTACACTGCCAGGTTACTCATTAAAACATATTTAATATATAAAATAAGTTATAGTATTGTGATACATATCACCTCAGGTGTTCTAATATGGTGTTCTCATACTTACCATATATAACGAGTTTAAAAATATGCCATATATGAAGATTGTATGATCTGATAAGCTAGGAAACGTGGCTACCCGTAATGTTTGTAGGAGGTCGTTAATACTGTGTGTAGATATTAAGTATACCATAGGGTATTGTCGTGTATGTTGACTCTGTTGTATGTTGTGAGAGGTATTAAGATTTCCGGTGATATAATCGGATTACCCGGCTTAAACAAAGGCTGTGGTTACTATTATCCATTGTGTGAATGTATTCATTAAAACACATACCTATGTAAGACGCTGGTGGTTGTGAGTCCTTATCAGGACTGGATTTTTATTAACTTTTCTGTTACACTTAAATATAAACACACCCCATGCGCATTTTTTAATAACCAAGTAAAACTTCAGAAGGAAGTCATATCGAAATGTGTCAAGCCGTTCGATTGTATGTATGAAAATGTATTATGGTTACTAGTACCCAGTGGGCACAGAACATTGAATCAACATTGATAAACGGTTGTCAATGTTGATTCAATGGTGAATTAATGTTGATTCAACATTGGACTGGATTCTGTGCCCACTGGGTACAGTGTAATGCCATATTTATACTGAGTTCAATGATCTCGCTTGTGCAGTTTGTTGTGATAATATGTTACGCCCCTAGTTACTGTATAGACAATAACTGTAAAACGTTTGTCTAAAGTGTTTTCTATATGTTAGAAAAACTGTACATATTCTTTACCACCTAGTTTTTGTCTAGGGGGGGTAGTGTAGGGGCATGATATTTCATATTAATCTCATACACAGTATTTCCAGGTAACGTCTGTTTACTCAGCTTCTCTACCTGGAGCTAGTGCACACAGTTCCCGGGAGAGGGCGCAGGTCCTCTCCAGGTAACCGTGTGCCACTCTCAGGTGGGCTGCCGACCCACCCACCTGGCCATGTGACCTAAGAGCGGGTGATTATATAAGACCCGTGTGTTTACCTGGAAGGGAGTCAGTGCAGGCCCGACTGACGATAGACTTCACTATGTCCAACCGTGCGGACAGCGTTGTATACTAAGACTATACTGACCGTTTCCTCTATCTATAGAGAAACCTGATTTACCTGTGTGTATTGATTCTACACTGATCGTTCCCTTGTGAAGGAACTGGAGTTGTTTTTATAATAAAGACTGATATTCTCGCACCTGGAAACTGCCGTGATCGTTGTTCCTTAAACTAGAATAACTACAAACCACCACAAAAGTAAGGATAGATTTTCGGTTGGAAAGAACATCCAAGAAGTCTTTCGGTTCTTTAAGGTTTTGTTTTTTCTGTATACCTTTTGCACTCCATTTTTTACATTTTCTTTCACCTGTCGAGTCTTTATCGTAGCAAATGTAAGTCTTAGGGTTTGAAACTTAGAATCCCGTCACCTTCCCACTCGGATTTCAAAAGCCCCATAGTTCTCAGATCGTGAACGTAACGTCTCTCACAACAGCCGCCAGGTGGAGGGAGCCATTCTCGCACACCTTCGGGTTTTATCTTTACGAAAAGGTCTAAGTGATCGTCGCACACTGCTGTTGGAATCCACTTTCATTTCTCTCTGAAGTACATTTCTCTCAGGTCGGGTTTTACCAGGTCATCCAACGTTTCACCGCTGAGAGCCATGTAAAGACTATCGGTGTCCATTTGACAAAGAGCATAATCGCACCGTTCGATGAATCTATCCAAAAAGTCGTACGTGAACTCTAACATTTTCAACTTAGCATACTGGTACACCATGAACCCTATTTGAAAAGGGAGGTTGTTCTTGACCATTTTTGGTTGCAGTTCCACTTCAAAGAGATCCGAGGTCAACTCGGCCCCCTTTTTGAAGTGCCACGAATTGGTCAATAATTCGAAATTTCGACCGTTAGTGTATTTCACATTGGTGTGTCTTTCTTTGTTGCAAATTGTTTTACCGTACTTGGCATTTCCCATTAACTTGTAACAGTCTGACAGAATTTTCTCGTTCGGGTTCACGTCGCCACGTCTTCGCACTGTGGTTACTTCGTCTGCGAAACCGGCAAAGGGTCGTCTAGGAAGGTATTCTACAAACAGCTGTACTTGGGTGACTATCAAACTGTGATCCAAATACCACTGAAGAAGCGGTGTTCCCAAGAGAATATTTTTCCCGTGATAACTCCCTATCAGACTTCTCTGAGGTGTGTTCAACAACATTTCTTCCTTGGCAAAGTCTGACATGTGAGTTCCTATGTCAGATTTCGAAACGTTTACGTTCTTGAAAATGGGAGTTATCTCTTCGAAGTATTCTCGTAGGTGAGGTGGTGTAGTGATGTCCACTTGGATTAAACCGAACATCTTCGCATCTTTGACAGCGGAAATGATGTCGCTCTCGGTCATACCATTTCGAGACACTTTCAAAGCGTCAACCTTCCAGTGTTGTTCGGATGTCTTAACCTGTGGATCTTGACATTTCATCTGTCTCCATTCACACTCCCACACGACGATCAGCTTGTAACCTAGTGCTTTCAAGTAAGCGCTTACTCTAGCCGTTCTGTTGTGTCTCTCATCCCTGGGTGAAGCGCACAGATATCGCTGCATTGGTATGCACTCGTGGGCGTGGAACCAACACCCGTGAAACTGGAAAACCGTATTAGAGGCCGGGTGAAACCCGTCGATGCGAATTCTTTGACAACCTAGAACTATCTCGCCGCGGTTCAAAGCGTGGCATAGTTTCACATCGCGAGGGTGCTCTACGAAGCGTAGCCACTCCAAAGCGCTCTGAGAGTGTTTTCGTCTAATTTCAGCTTTGAACCCAGTCTCACGACGTCTCACCACGTAATTACCCATGCAGTGCGCTCGCTCATGCAGCGCAAGTACAGCGAGTTAGCGTCTACTCCTAGAATGTGCTCGCACGTTCTCGCTTCTTTGCCGTACTTGTGCTCCCTTATTCGTGTGGTACCCTTCTCGTGAAATCTATGGAAGATTATCGAAGGACCGCCGACTAGATTTTCTTTGATCAGAGAGTGGAGGTGAGCGTCGAACTGGGGAAACGTTACAAACATCGCCTCTGGGTTTTGGAACAAGAACCGTAAAGTCAAACCCGGAAAGGAGACTCCGTCTTTGAACATGTCAATTCCGCCTTCTCTGAAAAATTTAGTGTGATTGTTCAGAGCCTCTATGAAAGGTTTCACGTCTTTTTTGTTGTAGTAGATCAAGTAATCTCTCACAGTTTGCATGTTCTGTTCTGACCAAACTTTTCCACATTTGGCGTAGTCGGATTCGGTCATCTTGGTACCAGTCAGTTTGCTGTCAAAAGCCAATCTCGGTGGTAGTGTTCTGTTTTCCAGTTTCCTGGTAGACGTCATCCATTCGTAAGGAAAGTGACCTTTCTCTTGATTTCTGGTGAAAGCTAGCAAATAATTCGCGTAATTGTAATCCGGTGCCAAATAGTTTACCAAGTCCAAGAAAACCGTGTGCTGTGTGTAAACTGCCAAGTATTGGTGACTTCTCTTTATGACGCTGAATTCTTCTTTATTTTGGTCTTTGGAGGAGAAGAACGGGTGAAGCTGTATTTTGATCAGGTTCAAGTCGTAGCGCCCCGAGTTGAAACCTATGACCGGAACTTGACGGAGATATTTCAAAAGCCTCTGCTTCAGTTGAACCATTGGGTGTCTGTGTCGAGTTGCAGTGAAGTCGCCTCTACCGGGAGAAAGTCTGAACACCGCCTCCTCTAGCAGGAGAGCTTCACCTATCGCTGCATCTAACTTCGCTAACATCGGTCGGTAAACTTCTAGCATCCTCGCCCTGATGACTTTGGTGGTGTCGTTTATGTGATTTAAAACTCTATCCAACAAAGGGTCGGAATCTGCGTTGGATTCTCTCACGAAGCAGACCGGACCCTCCTACCCAGGAAAGTCGGATGCGACGCTAGCCGACAAAGGGACGTGATCCCACAGCACAGACACATGTTAGGTGGACGGTTCTTTGGACGCTCTGAAAAAAGCCTCGAAATCGAAGGTGATCTTGTCAGGGTACATTCCCGAATCGTCATCAGGGGGGAAAAATGGAGAAATCTGCTAGCGCTTCGAAAATTGTTTTCTTATTGTGTTAGATTCCACCCACATATCTCAACTTGACTTGTCGAGAAGAGGAAAGCTGATTCCTGTGTCTTTTCAGTAAGAACTCGGTGGTGAACGCCGCCTTACACTTGCAACACTCGTTGATGCCCGCGTATGCTTTGAAATCCGTAACCAGAGACACGTGCAAACCCTCTTTCGCCGTCAGGTGTAGGTTGACTTTACCTCGGGCGGCCTGAGTTTTCGAAGGTGGTCTGATCAGACTAACTCGTCTTTTCAACTTCTGTCCTCTCACTGCACGCGTGGTGTAAAGCGCTATTTGTATATCAATAAGTTCTCTAACGCGGGTAAGTTGCGGATGTTCAAACCCGGAAAGGTTTCAGGTTTGGTAGTGGGATCGAACTGACATAGCAATTCCGAAGCCTGTTTGCCAGTCTTGTATAAGTGAAAGGAAATGCAGCGAAAGACGCACAGTTTGTCCGCGTTGGGAAAATCTAACACACCGCTTCTTTTTCCAACTCGACCTGAGTGGGTAACCCTACCGCCTATGGGAAATTCCCCCGGTCCCATGCTTTAGTGTCACGTTTGTGGCCTAGTGTGCCCACATCCCTTCCTAGCCAAAGTCGGAACAGTCCTACTCCCTCTGCCTGCACCTGCCGAGACTTGGTTTCGTTGTTATTGAACCTTTAATTTTATGCACCTTCATTCTTACCACCTTTCGAGGTCTACCCGGACCCCTTTTCCCCACTGCCCTATCCAAATCTCCCTCTTCATCTTCTGCTTCTCATCCCCCATTTCAAACATTTCCGTGGAGTACTCTCTTCCTTTCCAAGGTTTCAGCCGAGCCACATTCGATTTCTGATTCTTACCGTATGTGTCTCTCTACGGTATCATCACTGACTCGCTGCGTTATCTTCCACGGCCCATCCCAGTTATCTCTTAGTTTGATCCCAACCAAAGGTTTGTGGTGTCTTGCTACTAAGTCCCCTATTGCGAACCGCCGAACCTTCAAATTGGTATCATATCCCACTTTCTGCAATTTCGCATCCCTCCCTAATTCCTTCCTCACGAGTTTGTGAGCATTCTTAAATTGTTCTTTCAAATCTTTCACAAACGTTATCTGACACGGAACATCCGGATTCATTCCTACCACCCCAAATACCAGATCCGCAAGCATTATTAAATCCTCCCCGAACACCAACAAATTAGGTGAACAATTAGTGCTTGCATGCACAGTGCTATTATAAACTTGACACACAAAAATCACATTGTTCGTCCCAATCATCCAAACTTTTCAATAACTGGATTAGGGTATAAAATCCATCCTTTTACTAAAGCTCTAGCGCAAGTAGCCGCCTTATGATCCTTCATTGGGAAGACTTTAGTGTACTTTGTGTAATAATCTGTTACTACCATCATACATGTGTTTCCCTCCAGTGTGGTTACAAACCCAGTAATGATATATACTGCCACCCTTGCAAAACGGACTCCGAACAATTCTTGGGTAAAGGGCATTTTACCCAAATCCCGTCGTGGCTTACTCGTACAACATTTCGGGCAAGTCTTAATCCATCTCAACAAATCCGTACTCATACCTGGCCAATAGTACATCCTGGCCAATCGTTCCATTGACCTTTTCTCACCAAAATGACCACTTGTCAGATGCCCGTGACAAAAGAACATTTGTCTCTTTGCATGGCGATAGGAATGAAGATCCAAATCTTGTTCCCCATAGCATTCGTCTTCCATCTCTATATCATCCCCTCGACCAACTCTGTCCATTGAGCTATTATTTGTCTCATTTCCCGGTTCTCCAGCGACAAAGCGGGAAGAGCTGGAACCCTTCCGTCTAGGAGTAATGCCTTCAGCCGGATGCAATTCGAATCTTTCTCCTGAAATTCTATAATGGAATCTCGCCCCCATTCCAGCACCATGGGTTCCATTTTCCTAAAACGTTTCCGTACCCCTGCCAATATAGCATTATGTTTCCCACAATCATCACATCCAACGTTCTGACATTTTGTTACAGGAATCCTTGAAAGAGCGTCCGCATTCACATGCTTTGCCCCTTTTTTGTGTTGGATCTAGCTGTGATCCAATCCGAACTCAGACAGGTGTGCTAACCACATTCCTATCATACCTTCTACATCTCTAAAGTTCAACAACCATCTGAAGGAGGAGTGATCAGTTCGCAATGTGAAATCCGACCCCATAGAAAATGCTTTAACTTCTTTGTATACACAAACACAGCCAATAATTCCCTCTTGGTAGGTCAATAATTTTGCTGTGCTTTACTCATTGTATTGCTTGCAAACACCATAGGCACTTGGACTTGAGACAATGCCGCCCCAATACTATCATTGCTAGCATCCGTGTCCAATATAAAATGTCCGTCCGCTGTGGGGTATTTTAAAACAGGTGTCTCCGCTAGTGTGAGGGACGTTTTCGGAGACACCGGGACTCGAACCCGGGGCCTTCCGCTTGCCAAGCGATTGCTCTACCACTGAGCTATATCGCCCTGTCCTATCAGATAGACCGTGTCTCACGTTGCTGAATTGGTATGGGAGGGGCGCAGTGATTACCTGAGCGGGCCACCCCTGCGGGCCTACCTCTCAGGTGCGGGATTTACTAAGCCCCTGCAACATGAATGAGCAAGTGCCCTAACCACGTAACTCCCTTTGTATCTTTGCTGTGTGATCTCTGTCAAGATAGATCCATAATAGTTCCAGTCCATGACTTCATTCATCGTCGATGGCAATCTGAGGGTTCCTCCTCCAGGAGAAACACCCTCAATTCCCAAGTGCTTCAGTTTCGCTTCCCCTATAGACTGTTTTATCGGCAGTGCACTTGGCAGTGAAGTGACACATCACTTGACATCTATAGCACTTGATAGTCGCCTAGTCCACCGTAACAACCTTTTCTGGGAAAACATTTCTTTTATCATACGGATCAGCTTGCCCACCTAACTTTCCTCCTACTTGGTTTGTTGACAGTTCAATGGTCCTTGCAGTTCTTCACAGTTCCCTACATTTCTTGGGAAATCCCTACTTTTAAAAAGAAATCTTCTCTGACATAGGTCAACCGTTTTTCTGCCCGCCCTCCCACTGATACTAAATACACATCCCTTATAGATTCCCAATAATATGGGTTTCAATCACTTACCCATTGTCCAATAAAATGTTGTCCATATGAATGAAGAAGTCACCACTGCATTCGCCATCAAAGTCGAAAGGGTGTCTCGGCATCAGTGAGTGTTGATAAGAATGACAGTGATCTCTGATGACTGAAAATCAAATATGTGTCTATGTTTGCAAGTGTCAATCTGCGACTGTGGGCATGGCTGTTTGGTCACATCATGAATGACCATGAGACTTATTGTGAGAAACATACCTATTTGATCTTAATGGAATATAAGGAAATACCATGTTAAAACTTTGGTATAAGTATACAGGATTTGTTTAAGTTCTGTATTTCCCCGACAGATTGACATTGAAAGGCCCCGTATTTCGTTGAAACCCTTTATAAGGGTTGAAACACATTAGATCACATTCCCTATCATGGTACCATATGATAGACATATGTAACTGTGTGTAGTATGACAATTTTAAATAACATACTAAAATTGATCATTTACATCATTGAGTTTTATAAGTGTATATATTTTGATTATCTTTAAAAATACACTTACATACAAAAATTACATTTGTAGAGTTCGTCTATATGTAATTGGATTAAAATAAGGACTCGAACTGCAGTTTTCATGTAGAGATGCAAGAAAACAGGGTTTATTTATCGTTCTCCTGTACAACAATGCTAATCCTTGAAGTATATGAGGTTCGATCAATGTATATTCAGCTTTCGATAACTTTCAATATAGAACACAGTCAGAGACCTATCTGAGCAAGGGGGTGAGGACAGCTTATATACTGTCCGCCTCCGATAGGGGTGCCCCCTGGCTCTGGCCGCCCGAACTACCTTGTAGGCGTTCGACTATCGTAATAATATTAGTGTCCCTACACCACCCCCCCCAGACAATACATACGCTTATTCTTTTAAATATATATACAATTTAATATAAACTCATACAACTGAGTTTATTTTAGTAAAGCGTTATGTTACGTCGTGAACACAGTAGGGTCTATAAAAATATACAAAACTAATATTATGTACACAGGTGGTAATACATCCGAACGGCTAGACACATTTCGAATTATTAGGGACACATGTATAGTATACATACAACCATATACAGAATAGCGACTAGAACAACTTGACATCTCTCATGATTAAAAAAAACAGGAAACAAAAAATTGAAGATCCGGGCAGCCATCCTAACCTTTTTGGACATTGGTTAGGCACGAAGTTTCATCCTTTCGGAGGAACTCGGGTGTGTGGTGCTCTCCTCTTTAACAGCCGTCCTGTCCCAAACTGGACAGGCACGTTCATTCGAACGGGTTAGTGGTGCTCTCCTCTTCATTATTTGTACTGCTGTCTCTGTTCTGACTGAACAGACACGTTCTTCCAAACCGGTGATTGGTGCTCTCCTCTTCAGATGTCTGGTCACCGATTTCATCCTGCGTACTCCTGTTACTGCTGTTCGATTGCTCAGTAGACATTCATACCCCACCAACTCATTCTCTTTCGAATATCAATTCACTCATATGCTATCACTCCTGGGTTGTGGTGCTCACCCTTCCTCACTCTGGTTCTTTAGTAGTTCCAGAGCAGATTCGCGGGTGCCGTCCCACTCATCCATAAATACCCCAAACACCTGCTGGAACTTGACGTTCATCGCCTCGTTCCGGTCATTGGACTCCTGCAGCCGTTTCTGAGCTAATGCAGTTTTGGCTGCGGCTAGCTTGGCCTCGTTCCGGACTTTAGCAGTTTCGGCTGCCAATAGCACCTCATTCTCTTTCTCCAGAGCCGTTCGGTAAGTGGCTTCCTGTTCAACCAGAGTGCGGGCGAATAGATTTGCCACCCCCTGATTATATCGCACAGCCAATTCCCTCTGAGCCTCCTGGAAAGTGTCCACCGCCGCCTGGGCTTGGGCACAAACCACTTTATCACTCGGATCGAAGTAAAGATCCACCGGTCGTGTGCTCAGTCGGGGCCTATTGTCCGGAACCTGAGTCATTTCAGGTTCGACACGCTGAGGAACCTTCTGTCCGCCTACTTCCGGGTTATCACTCGATCCCTGTGTAGGGGCTGGATCTTTCCGGTCGAACCAAGCAGGTGGCTGATCACTCTGTGAAGATGATGATGCTGCCGATGACGCTGCCGAGGAAGGACGTGAGCCCGACCCCCCACTCATGGGTGACTGATACTCAGTCGAATCTTTCCTCTTCTGCTGAGTCGACCTGGAGTCCCGAGCCACGGCCAGTGGCTTCTTGAACTCAGAGTTCTCAGGCGAATCAGATCGATGTTTCTTTCCCCTACCACTCGCCGGGCTACGGCTAGCCCGCCTCTTCTCATCTATCTTTGATTTGGGTGGATCACCCCTCCATTCACATACTCTCGAGAAGAGTTCGTTCGTCATCTGGAATTTTCCTCGAGCTCTTACTAGTGCAATCCTCGCACACAGTTTGCCTTTCGTGGATTCATGCACATTACAAAATGATTCGGTCTTCACTGTGATTTGTTTGAAGTCGGAAGGGATCATTTTGTTATATTCCATCATAACCTTATCGTGCAGGGTCATCACTTTCTCACCTGCTGCACTCAGTCCGGGGCTGTGACAGTACTTCAGATGGCGAACCATCACACCCCTTCTCGGAGTAACGCAACCATTACAGGTTGCGCTATCCCTCTGTCCTTTGCAATTGGCACATTCGTAGACCACGGTGTGGTGAAAGTGCCGTTCGCAGAGATGCCGCAGGAACCGCATTGCTGTCGGGTATGTCCTGCCCCTTCCCTTCTCTTCTATACAAATGGTGAACGGGCAATACCGCTCACCGTCTTTCAAATACCAACATAGATATGCCCAGCGTAACTTTGACTTCTGGTCTCTTATGTAATAACTTTCCGGATATTTTAATATCTGTTTAAACCATTCGTCATAGAATTCGGATGGCAAGGAATCCTCCTCGGTTTCCCGAAGCCAATCCTCGTCATCACTCTCGTCGTTCATGTTTCGGGGTTCGGGGCAACCGTATGCTTTCTTGCCCTTCGCGCACTCTTCAAACGAACCTGGAATGAAGTGTGCAAACTTTGCCTCACTATTCTTCCAGATTCGCTGTAATCTTTCATCGTCCCCCTCATCTTTCTGCTCCTCTTTCTTCTCCTCCTCCTCCTGCTCCTCCTCTGGCACTTCCTCATTCGGAACCTCCATCTTCTCCTCCGGATCCTGTGTAGTTGGATCCGGATCAGTTTCTGGAGGTTCGCCATCCGAGTCTGGTCCAGACTCATCGTCCGGACTGTCCTCGGATTCGGTCACTTTGATGGCTTTCTTGGCAGTCACTTTACCAATAATACTGCCTACTTTAGCCATGGCAGCAGCCTGTATGGCAGCCATTCGTCCTTTCAGTGGATTATCACTCGAAGGATCTTTCTTTCCTACTGCCTCAGTGACTTTAGCAATCACCTTCTTCGGCACAGTCATTTTCGTGTCTTTCTTTGATTCCTTTAATTTCTTTTTTTCTTTCGCTGTCAGGACCGGTTGGAAGGCACCCTGGTCACTGTCAGATTCGGTGTCGGTTAGAGTCTTTTTCCTTCCTCTTCCCTTCACACTTTTTACTTTCGTTTTCTTGGTGCTATCCTCTCCGTCGGTTTCGCTCTCCGTCGACAGGCTGCCCTTTTTCTTGGCTACCTTCAGGATCGCTTTCCCCTTTCGGATGGATGCTAACCGTTCTTTGTGTTGGGCCGAATTCATTTCTTCCTCCAACCCGGGTACGTACGCCCTAGTGGCGTAGGTTCCCTCTCGAATCATCGTAGAGATGATTTCGTTCAGTTTCTCCTCCGGCTCCGGACACTCATCCAGACGACGAAGTAATTCGTCCCCATCCAGAGTGTAGAGCCTCGGGACTTTCGGATGCTCTGCTCGTTCGACCCAGTCCTCCGCGGTTCTTTCTCGATGTCCGGTTCCCGGTACAGTACATCTCCTGCGATGTCCATTCCGGTAACCCCCATCCCCGTATGATCAGTCAATACATACGGGACGTTCGGAAGGCGATGTTGTCGATGCGCGATTTCGCAATCGAACATGGCCCTTCTGAACGACTGACTCACTTGCAGTCCAGCCTCAGTCTGATTATAAAACAGCAGCCATTCGGATGGCAGGGCTGCATACTCCGTCGGTGATAGGAAGTGTCGAACACAGTCTCTGGTGGCTGCGTTCCAACACTTTCGTTCTCCTTTTAAGATTTGGTCGTGAATATGAACTTCCCGGCCGTCATACCTAGACTTGAATCCGTCCAGATTCGGTTCGAGCAGCGGCTCGTCCGATCGTTCCAAGATTTCTTCAATCTCCATTCCCATGTTGCTTTCTTCTACTTCGGAATTATCCTCATTCAGAACACTTTCTTCGGTCTTTGTAACTGGCGACATCGCCTCAGTCTCCATGAACATTTCGGACACCTCGGTGAGGGCCGATCTTTCCGAATGAGAGCCAGACGCCGAAGCCATCGTGACCCTCACGTTCTTTCAAAAATATCGATAAATATAGGTTGACAGGTACCAGGACCCTCTCTACGGGCTCCTGGCTACTTCACCCACCTGCTATACACCGATATCACTTGAAACAGTCTTTATACCCTCGCTTTTTGTGCTTTGATACGCTTCCCCTTGCTCTGTCCGGCGAACCGTAAACAAATATGGCGGATCGTTGACCCGCGTCTACCTTTGCGCACGCGCGTCGGTCTCGCGAGATACCGCGCATTCGGCGAGACTTCATTGTTTTCCCGCGCTTGCAAAACATAAACAATCATTCACTTCTCCCGCGCGTCACGCATTACGATCAGGTAATTATAGCACAGATATCCTCACCGCCCTGTCGAATTCATCTCGAGTCATTATGGATTTAAATACGGATAGCAACTGCTAATCCGCCGGATTACCCGTCCATTACCCACTGGCACATTCACAGGTAAGTTTGTTGGATTTCTGGCTTCTGTCGTGATCATTCCTACATATAAGACAAATTACCAGGTTACCCCGATAATTATGACAATATTTAACTGATTACATCGTTGTGTTTCAGGTTAGGTAACAGCACCCCTCACCCTCAACCTAGGGCTGCGACGAATCCCTACTGGATTCTCTTTACACCTGACATTCTGAGAGGTTCTCGCCCTTTCCCTCGTAGCCACAGAGGGGACAGTCCTTCTCTTCCTGTCTACACCTGCCGAGACATTCTTTGCTTTCTCCGATCTTTTTGGAGATGTTTTAATTTGCACCGCTTCCTTCTTCACCTTCCTGGGCCTACCCGGACCCCTCTTCTCGATTACTCTATCTAAATCTCTTTTCATTTCCTCTTTCTCCTCTTGTCCCATTTTGAACATTTCCGTGGAGTACTCTCTCCCCTTCCATGGTTTCAACCGGGCCACATTCGATTTCTGATTCCTCCTGAAGGTATCTCTCATCAGGACTGTATCATCACTTATTCTTTGGGTAATCCTCCACGGACCGTCCCAATTGTCTCTCAGCTTGATGCCAACCAGAGGTTCGTGGTATCTCGCTACTAAGTCCCCTACCGCAAACCGCCGAACCTTTAGATTAGTATCATAGCCCACTTTCTGCCATTTAGCCGTCTTTCCCAACTCCTTTCTTACTAATTCATAAGCTTTCCTGAATTGTTCTTTCAACGCTTCCACAAACATGATCTGACACGGGACATCTGGGTTCATTCCCACTACTCCGAACACCAGGTCCGCTGGCATAATCAGATCCTCTCCGAATACTAACAGATTCATAGAGCAGTTCGTACTCGCGTGTACCGTGCTATTATAAGCATGGCAAACAAAGTCACACTGCTCATCCCAATCATCCATTTCCTGATTTATCAAACTCTTTAGGACCTGTATTAGGGTACGATTGAATCTTTCCACCTGACCATCACTCTGTGGTCGATACGGATTGGTTCGGGTCTTGCAAATGGCCAATTGATGACACATTTCCTGCCATAGATTCGATTCGAACTCTCTCCCTTGGTCGCTATGCAACATCAGAGGCACTCCCAAGTATAGTATCCATCCCTTCACCAACATTCTCGCACAAGTTGCTGCTTTGTGATCCTTCATTGGAAATACCTTCGTATACTTCGTATAGTAATCCGTTACTACCATCATACATGTATTTCCTTCTGGAGTTGTCACAAATCCTGTAATTATATCCACTGCCACTCTTGCGAACCTTACTCCAAACAATTCCTGGGTTAAGGGCATTTTACCCAGCCCAGGCCCTGGTTTGCTCGTACAACATTTCGGACAAGTGTCTATCCATCTCAACAGATCCGTACTCATACCTGGCCAGTAATACATTCTAGCCAGCCTTTCCAGAGACCGTTTTCTACCAAAATGGCCACTGGTCCGATGCCCATGGCAAAAGAACATTATATCCCTTCGCATGGCAGTAGGAATAAAGATCTGTCTCGACTTATTTCCCAATGCATTCGTCTTCCACCTATAGATCAGTCCATTTACCACCTCTAACTCTGTCCATTGAGCTATCAGTCGCCTCATCTCCCTATTCTCCAACGATATTGCTGGCCTATTCGGGACCCTTCCTTCTTGAATTAACATCTTCAGACGGATACTATTCGCATCCTTCTCCTGGAAGCTCTTAATGGAGTTCTCGTCCCATTCCAGTATCACTGGTTCGAGATCTCTAAAAGGCTTTCGGATTCCTGCCAGCACGGCATTATGCTTCCCACAATCATCACATCCGTCATTCTGACACTTCCTCACCGGGATTCACGACAACGCATCAGCGTTCACATGCTTAGCCCCCTTTCTATGCTGAATTTGGCTATGGTCCAATCCGAACTCAGATAGGTGTGCCAACCACCGTCCTATCATACCTTCTGCATCTTTAAAGTTCAATAACCACCGCAGGGAGGAATGATCCGTACGTAACGTAAAATCAGATCCCCACAAGAAGTGTTTATATTTCTTTGTATATACTACCACTGCCAATAATTCCCTCTTTGTCGTACAATAATTTCTTTGCGCTTTACTCATGGTATTGCTTGCAAAGGCTATAGGAACCTCCTTCCCATCTTGGACTTGAGACAAAGCTGCCCCTATACTCTCATTGCTCGCATCAGTGTCTAATATAAAATGACCATCCGCAGTGGGGTATTTCAAAACCGGTGTTTCCACGAACAACCGTTTAATCAGTTCGAATGATTTCCCTTGTTCTTTCCCCCATATTACACTTTTTAGGCTTCAGCTTTAATCCATTCGAGATTATCCGCTGTAACACCAACTTCAGGTTCCCCAGGCATTCATCAAACGTCTTTCCGAATATTATCACATCGTCCAGATACACTAGACATTTCTTCCACAATAAGTCACTCAATAAGGTCTCCATCATTGCTTCAAACGTGGCCGGAGCATTACAGAGTCCGAATGGCATCACGTTATACTGGTACAACCCCACATGACTCGAAAACGCCGTTTTCTCTTTGTCTTCTTCCTTCATTCCCACCTGCCAATAACCAGACTGCAAATCGATCGTGCAAAACCATTCATTTCCTCCAAGGGAATCAATGGTCTCATCTATCCGGGGGAGCGGATACGAATTCTTCTTAGTCAAGCCATTTAGTTTCCGGTAGTCTATACAGAATCGGATACTCCCATCCTTCTTTGTTACCATACATACTGGACTACTCCAGGGACTGGTGCTGGGGGTTATTACCCCCTCCGCCAACATTTTCGTAATCTCTTCCTCCGCCACCACTTTCTTTGCCAGCGGAAGACGTCTATATGGTATCTTTACTGGATTCGCCCCTTCCGTGTTAATTGAGTGTAGGACTCGATCCGTTCGTCCTAACGGCTCTCCGGGCCGCGCAAAGGCTGAACTACATTCATGCAACATTTCCCTCAGGGCACTCCTCTGTCCATCTGTCTCCACTCCGGACTCCTCTATTAACTTTGCCAATCCTTCCTCAATTCTCTCACTGTTCGGGACTAGTCCATTTCCGTTCTCAAAGCTACTGGTGACCGCTTCTGCGGATATCACTTCTCCCACTACAGTGCCTTTTTCTAGGTAGATGGTTTTCGAACCCGGGTTCGTTATGGGAGCTACTCCCCACGCCATATTTCCTATCAGGGTGTCGGCCGATTCCAAACCCTTCTTTCCCAACACTGTCACATTAGGTTCGAAAACCCCCGGAACACCCCTCTTCATCCTACTGGAGGCTATTAAGACATCATGTGCCATTCCGGGAGGTATTTTTACCGTCTGTACTACACTCGCTACACCACTAACTTCACGTGCCAGGCATTGTATCCTGTCTTTGTAGGGATGATTTAATTTCAACACTCCAGTGACGGGGTCCAATTTTACCCCATATAAGGAAGCGAAATCCATCCCAATGATACCGTCGTCCTCAATCCCAGCGACAGTAGGGGAAATAATATATTCCCTACCGCCTACCAAGATGATCATACAAGTCCTACCAAACGTTCGTATCTTGCTCCCATCAGCCGCACATGCATTTACCCTCGTTGTGAGGTCATCATCTATGCTCGACACCAGATCGAAGAATCTTTTTGACATAGCGGAGTGGCTAGCTCCGGTATCCAACAAAAATTCCCCCATTCTGCCGTTTACAGATACGGACACATACCATCTCTTTCCTCCCATCATCAAGGGATTACTTGCGAACCGTTTGACGTCGTCTGTCATGTCAAAATTAAATCCGAATCCTTTCAAATACTCCAGACACGGATGACCTTGGGGAAGGCGGACCCCCCCGATCCTGGATAGTTCCTCTACCCAACCTTCCTCTTTATTGGTGATCGGTTTCCGTTCTTTGCTCTCCCTGGCAATTGTCTCACCAATACCCCCAGCCCCACATGTTTTCGGCTCATTAGCATTTCCCATGCTGCTGGGCGGATACATTACAGACTCCTCAATCGCGTTCGTATGGATTGTACCCTGGCACACTTTATTCGGGGCCGTCAGTTTGCCTTCACGGACAACCCCCTCTAATTTCCCGTCTCCTCTCTCTTCCTTTCTCTCCAAACTGGTTTCTCTGCCGTACATTCGGCTGCGAAATGTCCGGTCTCTTGACATCTGAAACACTTCACCGTTGCCCTATCTAGCTTCGGTCGTTTCTGATAGTCCAATAATCCTTTCATTTCTTCCATCATGGCCATCAACCGATTTTCGTTCTCGGATAACTCTACCACCAGGGGGGTAGGGGTTGGTTTAGAGCTTGCCTCTACTGGCTTCTCTTTCTCGGGTGGCTTACTAACGTTTTTCTTCCACCGATTCTTTCTATCCCACTTGTCGCCCCCGATGGCCGCAATTCTTTCTTCATCCGAACCATCGTCCGAATCACTCTCTTCGGGAGTGGCCGTATGTGCAGACGCCACCCTTTGGTTGGGTACGAACCCAGCAAGTAATCGTTTCTTCTTTTCATGCTGATCTATAGCCACAAAGAAGTCTACCATTGAAGAACCTCGTCCCCATTCCTTCTGGACGAGTTCAGCATGGGATGGATCCCTCAGTCCTTTTATAAAGTGTGTAAATAGTTCATCTAAGAAATATTCATCATCACGCCTCCAATAAGGTCGGGCCTTTTGCAACAACCTTTGGAGTTCTAGACCGAACACTTTCGGAGACTCCTTTGGTTTTTGCGTACGTACCTGGAACTCCGACCAAGGATCATTCGCTGACAACACACCAAAGATATGTGTGGCGGCTGCCACCAATTGGTCATAATTTCCGGATTCCCCATACTTCTCTCGCCAATCATCTACAGCTATTCGTCCCGGACCTTCACTCAACCATTTAATGAGGGGACCTAAGGAAGCCTCCTTGTCCCACCCATGGTAACGGTTATCGTCACAAAAGTCTTGGTAGCTTTCCTTCCAATTCTCTCCATTGAACCGCCGGGGAGTACGAACAGGCTTCAGGGCACTGTCATGACTCCATACCAGTCGATCAGACTGCCTCCGGCTCCATTCCATAATTTCTGACTCATCTTCCCGGGTCCGACTGCAACAGTCTATCCCCATCCCTTGTATACAAGGATCGGATTCCACTATTGCAGCAACTCTCGGGCCCATAGACGATCGTTTTGTCAACCTTCTCGGGGCAGGGACTGGTTTTGGTGTCCCTCCCCTTGGATTGGGCTGGGTTCGATCAGGACTAGGGGGGTAACCTCCATATGAACCGGGGTCCGGCACCGTCCCCGTTCCTCCTCCAGGGTTAGTCCCCGGGTTCGGAGCACCACCCGATCCCCTGTTCGGAATCGATCCACCCCCTTCATTATAGGACTGATGTCCTTCGTTCGATCCGGCTCCGGGTAATGGTGCCCGGTACTGGTAGGTTATATTATATATCGGTGGTGGTGGTACCGTATAATTGTGTCCTGCCAGGGTGTCATCCGCAAAGGGATGCAGAGAGCCGTAGCTATGATTCATTCGTTTGGGTGGGGCCTCGCTCGTAATATCATGGGTACAAGAGATCTCTTTCTCTTCTGTTCCCCCATAGGTGACTTTAGGGTCAGCCTCATTCGGGGCCGTTCTCCCTTGGGTTCGTGCATACTTTCCGTCCGAAACAATCCCCCGTGTTTCGATTGGATCCACGGTAGTTAATATCGGACTAGGAGTGGATGCGACGTGCTTAGGTAGCTTGCCTCCATCATTCGTCGGTTCCTGGCTTCTAGCCTCTTCTTCTTTGTGGATTTCATCCATCTGACTCTGATAGGCCAGATAGGTATCATTGATTTCGTCTTTCTTTTTCTGAATAATTTCAAGGTCAGCCTTCATCTCAATTTGGGATTGCTTCAACGCCTCTCGTTCTTGTTCGAACTGTTCCCTCAGGGCTTGGCCGGACTTTTCTTCCTTCGAATAATCCGCCTTGATTTTCTTGACCCTTTTGGATTGTCGCTCGATCTCGCTTTCATAGGTATCCCGAAGATCACGACTTCGGCGAGCCTCTTCCTTATCTTTCTGGAGTTGTGCTTGCTCCTCTGTCAGACTGTGTTGGACATTCTTAACCTTCTGTTGAACCTTGGCTAACTGAGAGGTTTCGAGGGCCAACTGTTCGCTGATATATTTTCTATCCGCTTGTATTCTGGTTTTTACTTCTTTCAATTCCTCTGCTTCCTTCTGGTTCTGGGTGATTACCCTCGCCTTTTCGTCGGCCAGCCGGATCAAATCCTCATTCATGGCTGTATTCCGATCCCTCATTTCCTCCTCCTCTGCTTTCAATTTTTCACAGTAGGCGTCGTAGTCAGGGATCTGTCGACCTCTTCTAGACAAGTCTCGTTCCATATGTCCGAGGTTCGGTTCGGAGGGAAGCATGTCTGCCCATGGGTTCCCTCAGAACGGATTGGTGTTCGGAACTGTTTTTATAGGAGGAAATTCTCCCGGAGTTCGAAAAATCAAACTCCTCTTTCGAGATTTTTTATTCTCTGGGGTGTGCATTCGAGAGGCCACATCCTAGATTTCATTTATTTGGGCTACTGTGAGATCCAGTTCCCCATCCTCCAGTTTGGTTCCGGATCCTTCATCCCCCCCTTTCCTTGACTGAGCCTCTGCCAGGGTCAGTCCGCTATCTTCTACATAAAATCCTGGTCACGGCACCAGTGTAGAGTTCGTCTATATGTAATTCGATTAAAATAAGGACTTGAACTGCAGTTTTCATGTAGAGATGCAAGAAAACAGGGTTTATTTATCGTTCTCCTGTACAACAATGCTAATCCTTGAAGTATATGAGGTTCGATCAATGTATATTCAGCTTTCGATAACTTTTAATATAGAACACAGTCAGAGACCTGAGAAGGTCTGCCAGAGCAAGGGGGTGAGGACAGCTTATATACTGTCTGCCTCCGATAGGGGTGCCCCCTGGCTCTGGCCGCCCGAACTACCTTGTAGGCGTTCGACTATCGTAATAATATTAGTGTCCCTACACATTGATTACTGCGGTGTATCTGCACTGGTTTTCCTTTCTCAATGTGTCATTTATAAATGTATATGCTAGTATTAAACATTGACACATATACCAATTATAAATGTTGTGTAAAGGGCGTGACATATATATATATGTGTCTAATTTTATGTTTCGGTCAAGTACGACCACTTATCATGTACGGCCACTTTTCAACTGTATTGGTTTGGTTAGGGCGAGCCAATCTTCCTGTAGTGTTTTCATGGCTAGCCAGCCCTGGTCCTACTCTCGTTCCCAAATCCTTCCAAAGAAAGGCTCCGGTAACAGCCAATTGACCTTGAACTTTGGATTTAGCCGGGTCTGGGCAACCCCTGCTGGTAGCTTGGAACCAGCGCACAGGAACAGGAAATGGAACCAGAAAGTCTGATGGTAAAACTACCATCATGCATTTTGGTTCCTGTCCACTGGTTCCAGTCTACCAGCAGGGGTTGCCCACACCCAGCAAAATCCCAAGTTCAAGGTCATTTGGCTGTTACCAGAGCCTTCTTTGGAAGGATTTGGGTATGAGAGTAGCCCTTGTCCTTGCTTACACATCAATTGATTCCTTCATAAAGCCCTTCATGCACTAAGCTCTGTCGGCAGACTTGGTGGCCGATTAGAGCTCCATCTAATTTTGACCACATCACAGCTCTACTTGGCAACATAGTTGGCTAACAGAGCTTGGTAGATGATGGGCTTTAGCATATTGGGTTACCTTTCAGAACGTCCTTCGACAGTAGCTGTAGTGGCTGTCTAGGTGTTGGTTGTTTGGATACAAGACCCCGTGTATAGACTGATGAATCCAGGCCACCAGGGATCAGATGGACTTGACCAGTGAGTGCCATGGCCCTCAGGAGGGAGTGGAAGTGCCACCTTGGTCCTTTCTCTATGTAGTCGAGTAGTGCTATCACCTGATCACTTCTCGGCCTGTTCAGCTGGAAAAAAGTGCCCCTTATTATATGCAGCACTGTTTAGTGTCAAGCTGACCCCAACTGGGATCCTCTTCCCAGGGGTGGCAGAAGGTGGCTTAAGTTGAGGGGGGGGGGGGGCTTCTAAAGCTTCCTGGGTGTTGGTTGGAGGGAGTTATTAATAGGGGTCTTGGGGCTACAGGCCCCTGGAAATTTTAGGAATTCTAAATTCAAATTGGTGCATTTAGTGTGGTTTAAAACGTATCATATGGTCGATAGAAAGTTTTGGAGTTTTACAATTAAACTGATGTGTTCTGAGGGAGTTTTGAGCTTATGTCCACTGCTTCCCCCTTATATTGGAAGGATCCTTCCCCAGTACCCATACATATTTTTCATCATTCCGCCACTAGAGCACCAGAACAGAGTATCATGGCTGTGAATGAGTGAGCACATAGGTTTGGAAGAAGAGCCATTTATGCTCATTTTATCGTCTATCTTATATGCCATGGGCCCTACTTCAACACCATGAATGTATGCTGAAACCATTGGACCGTATTATTATATGTCTAGTAAAAGGACCGAGAAATCAATTTCCCCTGAAGACATTCCAGTAAGTCGGCAGGGGGGGAGCAGATGGACCAGCCAACACCAACTGAACGGGCTGGGCACCTGGCCAAAGCTAGAGCAGAGCATTGGTCATTGAGACCAAACTAAAACTTTTAATGACAAAAATTAAATTGTAAGACACCTCAAAACCAAAAAGAAATTAGTACTTGTTCAGTGATCTACAGAACAATGTAAATGTATAGGGAGTATAGCTAGGTCGCTCAAAACCGTGAAAAGGCTCCCATTGACAGAACTTAGGACCACTCCTGCTCCCCCCCTGGGTCATCCACCAATTGGGTTAAGAAGCCAGAAGTATATGTACAATGAGTGTGGCCGTGATTGACTGTGAAACCTGTTTACTCAACACACCTGAATAGCGATGGCTCTTAAACTGTTCAACCACCTGTGTCTGTTCCTTGGGAGAATAGCTGGAAGTTATACAATTAGTAGTAGGCTGTGTCTCACGACCTTGAGCCAATGTTTTTGTCTCTGATCGGGTGCCGTCTCTGACCAGGTGCCGTCTCTGACCGGACATCACTTTGGGAGTTTAGTCACCTTCTCCCAAGAGCAAGAGGCTAATTATGATTACATAACAACTGCCGTAACGTTTTTACAAATCCTTATATATGTGAGTATAGGTTAACAATTAAAAACCACTTTTCTCTGACACAAGGTCAGAGACGGCACCCAGTCAGAGACAGCACCCGGTCAGAGACAGCACCTGGTCAGAGACGGCACCCGGTCAGAGACAAAAACATTGGCCCAAGGTCGTGAGACACAGCCAGCAGTCAGATACTTAGACGGTTCCCCAAAAGTCCCTAGTCCTAGCCTACCCCAAGTATTGGGATCACTGCACAATATAAGACTACAGAGCTAAAAATGAGAGATCCAAACATATAGGCCTAAGGGACTGGCCAAGTCGCTATGTGGCCACACACCTACTCCCTGTGTGTATAGGCCCACTTTACCGATGCCAATCTCTCAAATAGGCCCCTGTGCACCTCTATAGTAGGCACTTGCTTCCACAACTCTTCATGTTCTGATAAATTTCTCGAGTTGTAATTATGGTAGGAGGATAATAAAATATGATCTGGAAAGAAAATACTGGGGACAATCATGGATATAGAATCAACCCTGTTTCACAAAAGCAGAGAAGCCAGGGAAGAATACTATAATATACAAAAGAAAAGACATGTGGCTTTGGCAATGCCAAGAACTACTAATCCAAAACAAAACAGGCTGTACCTCTTAAATACCGAATCCAGAATACAAATATTTAAACCCTGCAAAAATTCTCAAAACGACTCGTTCAACAAATGCCACAATCAACACACACTCATGGAAACACTAATTAGTTAGTTGAGTTAGTTGTATTTTTTACCTTAATCTTTATTCCGTCCATCTTCGGGATAACCTGAAGACTTCTGAGGTGACTCCAGATGCCATCAAGCTGAAGGTTTTGTTCAAGGTCAGCCCTGGAGTTCCTCAGTAGATGATACAGGGAACTGTCTGATACTAGCATGGCCTCCTCAGGATTGTTTGCATTACATGGTTGCAGTTTTGATGGTGGTGGTGCTCTGCGTGATGCTATTCTTGTTCCTACAAATACTGCTGCTGCTGTAAATGCTGCTAATGGTGCTGCTGCTAATGCTGCTGGTCCTAATACTCCTGCTGCTGCTGCTACTGCTGCTCCTGCTGCTGCTCCTGTTACTTCTGCTGCTGCTGCTGCGGCTGTTACTGCTGCTGCTCCTGTTACTTCTGCTACTGCTGCTGCGGCTGTTACTTCTGCTACTACTGCTGCTGTTACTTCTGCTACTACTGCTGCTGCTCCTGTTACTTCTGCTACTGCTGCTACTGTTACTGCTGCTGCTGGTACTCCTACTATTACTGCTGCTGCTGCCCCTGCTTTTACTGGTCTTGCTACTCTTGCTGCTAGTGATGTTGGTGCTTGGGCTGCTGCTGGTGGTAACATGGGATCTGAAACACAATCAACCGACCTTTCAATTATAAGATGTCATATATTGAATGTATGTTTTCTTTACATATTACAGAGAGCCTACATATTCCTCTGTTTTCAGAAGAAAGTATTCTTCTTTTTCTTGTTCTATTTCCAGCCTGTCTCACTGTGGACTTGACACCTGTAATAGCATTATATCTTCATGTCTTTTCGTTCAATGTCTTGTCCTTGTTGGTGTATCCTAACATTCCTTCAATTTGATGATTAGAGCCTTGTCATACTCTTCAGGCCACATACCAGCTGATTTTTACAGGATGTATAGAGGTGCTAGTAGGGGCTCAGTTGCACACCTCGGAAGAGACTAGGACCTGCTGTAGGGTCATATTGCGCAAGTAGCTCGATACAGCCGTCTTCAGTCTTGTACAATTGAAAGTGCCGCCGGACTGAAGGGTTCGGACCGAGCTCGCAACACAGTGCCCAACAAAACCTGTCATGATGTTATTACCCTAACCCCAGCCCCTACACTACCCCCTACCAGATAATAACAAGGGTAGTCATTATCAATATCACATAGTATATCAAACGACAGTAATGATTTTACACTCTACTCCCTAGGATTGATAGAGTTAACTGTACATACTATATATTTTAGGCATACCTGAGTATCTTTTAACCCGAACACAGTAACATAAAAAAAATTCATCCCTACAGGACCCCGGGTTGTACCTAATCCGTGATCATATAATAATACTGATAGTAGACACCAATTTAAAATGACAAACTTGACCAACATATTAAGTGTTAAAGAAATATAACATATTACCAAAAAATCACAAGATGTCTGATATCCTTGAGGTGGTCATTCCGCCTGGCTTTCAGAACCTAATTCATTCAGCTCTTACTAACCGGAGCAGAAAGTTCATGAATCCTCCTAGAGTTGATTAATAAAGTAAGTAACCAGGGACAAAAATAAAGTTTACTGCTGGTCTCTTGACTATGTCCAATACAGTAAAAGAATGAGGGATACTCGGCCCTACTTGATGACGTAAAACAACTCCAGAGGTAAATATCCTTCGGGGCCTGCTCCATAAGTGCTCCTTAAGTGGTCGAGTGGTAGTCAGCCAACCTCCTCCCAGACGACAACTGCACAATCCGTATTCCTTTATCCATGATCGAACAAAGGTACCCCTGTTCGATCATTCCAGTAAAACAACTGGGTGGCATACCTCAATGATACCCCAACCGCAATATATCAGTACTCCTTTTCGGATAACCTAATCAGAGTCAGAATCTGAGCCTGAACCCTTAGGTTTTGCCTCTTCTCCAGTTTTGGAATCCTCCTCCTCTACCTTCTGGTCCATCTCCAGAAGCCAGGTATCGAACACAGCCTGATTTCCGTCCCATTCTTTCATTTCATGACCAAAGCATGATTCAAACAGCCTAGACTGCACATCAAGTTTTGTCTGGAGTTTTCCTATTGGAGTGGGCACTTGCTTTGACCTGTTAGGCCTCAACCATCTGGGCGGCTACCTCTACTTTGGCTGCGTCCGTCTGGGCCTTCTTCTCAGCTGAATGTACTTGACCAATACAGATGAGCGACAGATTTGTGACATCAACGCACAGACCGGCCACAATCTTGTGGAAGGCATCTTGCCACAAATGCACTAGCCCCTGCTGAATACCAAAGGAAGTGGTATCAGCTGTTCCACTATCAGAGCACCACCCGGTATCCTCCTTAGGTTGCTCCACTCGCTGAGGGTGCTTCTGGGGTTTGGACTTGTCAGGACCCTCCTGCTTCACCTTCAAGTCCCAACCCAAGACCTGAGTCTCCTCTCCAGGCACCATGTAAGGTTCGGGGAAAGCCTCATCAAATGTTTCCAATTGACTTTGGTCCTCGTTGACATGAAGGTAAGGCCTGGTTTTGGCTGTACCTTCTCAAGTACCGACTTACGGTCATCATTCTGAGTTTGCTGTCTCTTAGCGGCGTCAGAGTTAGTGGGACCCGTGCCACCACGTTTCCCAGCTGGTGAGGGCCGACCCCCTGTTCGGAATCGCACGAACTCATCATAAAGCGGGTCTTCCGCTAAGTGCAGTTCGATGGGGTTATTGTTCACCTTGTAGAAAACTTTAACCTTTCCACGAGAAGTTGCACCAAAGTCCGTTTCCACATGTTCGGTCAATCCTGCACAAAAGTTAGCCCACACGTCGACAAGGTGTTTTTCGCCTCCACGGCCTCCTGCTTAGCGGTCTCAGCTTCCAACTCAGACGACCGAGCGGCATCCTGTACTGCCTTAGCCACAGCCTTAGGAAGTACACCCACCTGAGTCTTATCCTTCCTCTTCTTGGCCTCATGGGGGCTAACCACAAGGTTGAAGTCCGAGAAGGTTTCCAAGTCTGAATCCAATGATTTTATAATCTCAGACTGCTTAAAAAGCCGTAATTCAATATCAGAGGCGAGCAGGGCTTGCTCTTCAGTCAGCTATGTTTGCACAGTCTCAATACTCGCAGTGAGTCTGGGTGGAAACCAGGTAGGAAATCGCTCTCCCAACAGTTTCATCCCACCGAACGAACTGAGTAATTTCAGATCGCCAATCTGATTTTTCTTAGTGTCGGTCAGAGATTGATGAAGACTCATTGGAGCCCCCTGGGGACCAAGTCATCATCCCCAAACCAGTCAGTATCGAACTTCTGGTGTTCCGAAATGCCTCCAGTAGCCATCCCCAGCTTCTGAGACTCATCAGGAGAAGTATCCATGTGAGATTCCTCCTCTGTACTGACATTCACTGGTTCAGGAGCCTCAGGGGGTGGAGACTTCTTCCCAGTGTCAGTTGGCACCAACTGTAAATCCTTAAGTGGCGCAGGTGTTTCTGGCACTTTAGAACTTACATCCAACGCCTTTACCATCTTCACCTTAGGATCAGAAGGAACAGTCGGAGCAGAAGTGGAATCAGTTGACTCCGAAACGACAGCAGTGGTCACTGATGATACTGCTGTGCCAATTGCAGTGAACCAAAAGTCTATGTGGATTGGGGTGTAGTGGGTTTCACCCCACTGCCATTCCCCCTTCCAACCGAACTTGAGGTTTTCGGTGTGCTCCGCCATAGGCCCCGAGGTCCAGATCTTGGTTCAGAGAAATGAGATCCGTCAAGGGTGTTTGTGCTAATTTCTTAACAATCCTGGCATCAGCTTGCTGTTTTTCAGACAGGACTTTACCACTGCCAGAGGAACTCGTCGGTGCCTTTGGTACAGTAGAAGCTTTCGCTCCACCTTTTGCCTTGGGCACCTTGGCCTTCCTCGACGCACTATTTGCAGTGGCAGAAGGGGCAGAGGCTTTCCTGACTCCTTCCATCGACATGGTCGGAGCCGTAGGTTTCTTTGCACCTGGCAAAGTTTTCTCGACCTTCAGAGTTTCAATTTTCTCAGACTTTACCTGCACCGGCTTCCTTCCGGGAGCAGACTTCGGTGCCGCCTTTGAAACAGTGGTCCTTTCGGTAGACTTAACCTCTGGCTTCTTTCCTCTACCTGTCCGGGTCGTGGGTCCACTAGCTAAGTCGGAGTCCTCTCCACTGGTCAAACCCTTCATGCTCAGCCGACGGCTCACCAAAGTTTTCAGTTTTTTGTGTGGGTGAGTAGAGTGAAATCTACTTATTCAGTTGGGCAAACAAATCAGTTGCTAGTCAGTCGCTCCAAGACTAGCCAACCTCGAAGGTCAGTACTGGGTCTCCACAAGTTTGGATTCAGCCTCCACTGATCCGAAGCTCTCAACTTCCTCCATAAAATCTTCGTCACTCAGATGAAACTGCGACTTCTGGATGGGAGAAAGTGACTCCTCGACATTCATCTTGGAGAGACCCTTCGACAGTTCATCTGACTCAGCGCCAGTTCCTGACCCACCAGAACTGGCCAGGAGTCCCTTGACAGCAGTATCCGTCTCAGGGTCAAAAGGTGGTTCGGATTGGTGGAGCTGCTGCTCAGCCATCTTCCCCACAGTCTGATTTAGCGGGAAACCGAGGATCCCCGCCTCCTCACGTACGCCCAACTGAATCAGTAAATTTCACTCTACTCAGCCACACAAAAACCAGAACTTGTCTTCACAAGGAATTCTTCTTCTTTGGAACTTGAACGTAGTGCGGCACCCGCACAATTGATTTGGCCGTAAGCGATCTCCCGCTGTTCTTAAAACAATGCTCATGCGCATGGTCTAGCGTGATTAGACACGATCCCCCCGCTACCAGGTCTGACCTAATTTAATTTAATGAGGTCAGGACCTTTCCTGCCCCCACACAAGAGGATCCACCCGCATCGCCTGGACAGCTCACAAGACCTGTCTGTACTTGGATTATCCGTTCACCACCCTGGGGGTTCTCTCCTTTACTTTTCCAGGCAGCTCCGATCATCCCTGGTACCAATGCCGTAAACCTGGCTGGAGAAAGCTCTTGATCGACCAACCATCCAGCCTTGATTTTGGTTTTCCGCGCTCTCCTTCCTTAACCTGCCGAGACTTTTCTTTTCACGGTTTTCAGTAGAGGCTTCTTTCTCAACACACCCTTTGGTGGAGGCAATAAGTTAGGAAGGTCACCCTCCTGCTCCTCTCCATCCCCTTCTCCATTTCGGGGGTGAGATCCCTCCCAACCCAAGCACGTAGCCTAGCCAAGTGACCCGGACTGGATCAGCACAGTCATCTGACTGATGGATTTAACCATGGTGTGTGGCCCATCCCAATTATTTGCTAGCTTGATGTTACATAGTGGCTCATGCAGGCGGATTACCTGATCCCCTACCTCAAAGCGACAAATCTTCAAGCCAGTATCGTAGCCCACTTCCTGCCACAAAGAAGCTTTGAGCAAATGTGCCCTAACTGTTTTCTACACAAACTTGAATCTTTCCCGCAAAGATTTCACAAAGAGCTTCTGGACTGATCCCTACCCTCCCAAATACCAAATCCGTGGGCATAATCAGATCCTCTCCGAACACTAATAAGTTTTGAGTGCAGTTAGTTGAACTATGCACAGTTTTGTTATATGCGTGCACCACAAACTCACATTGGTCATGCCAGGCATCCATGTGAGTATTCACCAATGGTTTCAAAACCTGAATTAAGGTTCAGTTGAACCTCTCCACCTGCCCATCCTACTGTGGGTGATAAGGATTAGTCCGGGTTTTGCACATAGCCAACTGATGGCACATAGCAGTCCACAGCTTGGACTCAAACTCCCTCCCCTGATCACTATGCAGCATCAAAGGAGCTCCCAAATGAAGAATCCAACCCTTTACCAATGCCTCCGCACAGGTAGCCGTGGTGTGATCCTCCAAGGGATAAACCCTTATGTATTTTGTATAGTAGTCAGAGACAACCATCATACACATGTTCCCTTTCAGAGTTGGTTTAACTTCGCTGATAATATCCACAGCTATACGGGCGAACCTCACCCCGAACAGCTCCTGCTGTAAAGGTAATTTCCCAAGTCCCGGACCAGGCTTTCTTATACAGCAGGCCGGACATGTAGCAATCCACCGCAGTCGATCCCCTGACATCGCTGGCCAATAGTAACGCCTACTCCATCTCTCCAGAGAGCGTTTCTTCCCAAAGTGAGCATTTGATGAGTGTCCATGACAATAGTAGAGGATATCTCGCTACATCGCCATTGTAATACCCTCCGCTTCCCCGGACAGGTTTTACATCTGCATCGTAATGTGTCACACATTTCCAGCTTGGTAAACTGAGCCAGAAACCGCCCCATTTCCTGATTTTCCAGTGATATTTCAGACCTCACTGGGCAGAACCTTCTAGGAACTAGTTCCCTCAACAGGGCAATGGTGGGATCAGCCACTTGATACGTCCTTATAGTCTCACTAGACCAGTCCAACAGGTTCTGCAACAACCCATCATAAGGCAAACGTATACTCACCACCACTGCATTGTGAGCTCCACAGTCCCCACAGTCCGTTTGCATGCATCTGCGTATTGGACGTCTACTGAGACAGTCAGCATTTACATGCTTTTTGCCCGCCCGGTGCTGGATATGAGAGTTCTCCAGCCCAAACTCACTCAAATGGTTCAGCCACCGGCCGATCATTCCCTCCGCATCCTTAAAATTAATGAGCCACCGCAACGCGAAATGATCAGTCCATAATGTGAAATTCCCACCATGTAGGAAGTGTTTAAACTTCTTTGTGTAAACTACCACCGCCAAAAGCTCACGCTTTGTGGTGCAATAGTTTCTCTGCTCCTTGTTCATACTGTTACTTGCAAATGCCAATGGGACCTCACCTCCATCCTGGATCTGAGACAATGCAGCCTGGATGCTCTCATTGCTCGCATTAGTATCAAAAATGAAATGCCCATGTTACATTGGGTATCTCAACACAGGGGTGTCCCTAAACAGAGCTTTGATCTCTCCAAACACTTGGTCCTGTTCCAACCCCCAAGGGAAAGGCTCTTTCTTCCTCCCCAGGGTCCAATGACTCAATCTCTGCAGTTGTTGGGACACTCTAGAGAACTTGGAATGAAGTCCCTATAATAGGAACAGAACCCTAGGAAAGATTGTATATCCTTCGGACCCTTTGGAACTTCCCAAGTATCCACCATCTCCAATTTGTCTGGATCCGCCTCCACTCCAGAGGTAGAGATGATCCGGCCCAAATAGACCATAGATTTCGCGATCGTGAAATACCTCAGTGGTCAAAAACTCTGACACTATGCATCTGAATGTGTGGCTTTGGTCCCTATGCCCCGCGTCAATGCCGTTGGTGAGGAGATACCCGAGGGTTCGGAAAACTGACAAGGGTTACTTGTAAAGTGGACCGCGTGACCCCAGCAAAGAAAAGTCTAGTACAGGAACTAGAGATCCTCAAGGATCCCCCATCTCTACCCACAACAGAGATGAATGTTTCCAAACGTCAGCCCAGTGTCCAGAGCAATGGGTCACCTGGTGTCGACATTTTGGTTCAGTGTGAGTCAGTAGCGAGACAGAAGAAAGTGCCAAGTTTGACAATGGTATGTGCAGCCTATTTGCCAAAGGATCATCCTTGTGCAGAGTTCTTGAAAGAACAAGGGTTTGATCTGGAAAGTCGGGGTAAAGAACCTGTGTTAAACCTCAAGGCTTATCCCTTGAAGGGGAAACGATGGTACTGTAGAGTTCGCCTATATAAGATACGAAATAAGGACACAAACCATAGAATTCAGGTGAGATGCGAAAAAGGGTTTATTTCAGTCTAACCTGGACAGCAAAGCTAATAGGAACTTTGATTCGTTTCAATCATTCTATGTATATGCAACTTTCATGAGATCAGTCAGGGTCTGAGACCTGAGAAGGTCTGCCGGAACAAGGGGGTGGGGAGCAGTATTTAAACTGTTTGCCTCCGTTTGGGGCGCCCCCTGGTTCTGGCCAGACAAACTATACAGTAGGTGTTTGATTACAAAACTAGATAATATTTGTGCCCCTACACCACCCCCCTAGACAAAACATACGCTTCCTTTTAAATATAAATACAATTTTTAACAACTCATATCACAGAGTTAACAGCCAAATGTACATGTCTAATGAACACAATAGGGTAAGGTTCCATAGGAACATTAATACGAACATTATCATACATACATATTTTGATACAACCAGGCTATTCGAACGGCTAGACACATTTCGAATTATATATACTTTTTCTTATGCTTAATGCATGACCTTGGTTATAACAAAATGAATCATCCTACAAATTCTTTCCGAACTAATTTTACACCCTTATTAACACATCTCATACATCAACAAGCAAAAAAAACAAAACACTGAAGAATCCGGGCAGCCATCCTGACTCTTTAACAACAGGTCAGGTGCGATGTTCTCTTCTCCATATAAATGACAGCCATCCTGATCCAAACTAGGCAGGCACATTCTTCCGAATGGGTAGTTGGTGCTCTCCTCTTCATTTCGGCATGCAGACACTATCTTGTTGTAGACGTAAACAGGCCTGCCCTGTGCGGACGGGTGTTATAATGCTCTCCTCTTCGTTTTCTTCATATCTGTTGTTACTGGAAACCTGGGACTACCCAGGCACGTTCATACTGAACGGGTAATATGGTGCGCTCCACTTCTCATTTGCCATCCTTGTCCATGTTCACTCTTTCGGATCACTCAAATTTGGTTGCAGCCCATTCATATGCCTCACTCATACCTATACATCATTCGAATCACCTCACTCGCAGTCGGCCTGGTCCTTCAGCAGTTGCAGGGCCGACTCTCGAGTACCATCCAAGTCGTCCAAGAATACGCCAAGACCTGTTGGAAATTTGACGTTCATGGCCTCATTCCGATCAACAGTCTCCACTTGCTTAGAGCAGTCGGAGACGCAGCAATCTTTAACCTGTTTCGGATTCGGGCAGACGCTTTTGTCTGTAGGCCACTTCGCAATCAAAGATCGCCCGTCTGAATGCCTGGCTTATTTGTAAGCCAGCCTCGGTATCTCTATAGCAGCCAGTTCGCGTATTCCTGTTTGGTTAGAAACTCCCTCAAACAGTCTCGAGGCTCTCTGTGCCAGCACTTTATCGAAAGGCCGTCCTTCTCTACTTTCAAAATACGAGGGTGGATATTAAACTCCCTCCCGTTATACCTGAAGATGAAGCTGTCCAAGTCAGGTTCAGTCAGTAGGGTCAGAATCCTGCCCTGTATCTCATCGGTATCCATTCGTTCAATTGCATCATCTCCTTCAGAAATTCCCTCTTCCAATGCTTTTATTTCGTTCCGGGTTACCAGGGACATGGGTCCCGGACTATCCATAAACATTTCAGTCACCTCTGTTCGAGCTGTTCGTTCAGTCAGAGAGTCAGACGGCGTAGCCATCCTAACTCTCGTTCCTTCTTTCAATTTCATACTTAGAATAAACCAGGACCCTTGCACGGGACACCCTGTCTCCTCACCCACCTTTCAAACCATGTATTCTAGATATGCCAACACTTTTTCTGCACTGCGGTACACCACCTCTCTTGCTCGAATGAAGCATAAACAAATATGGCGGATTGCTTACCCGCCGCGACCTTTGCGCATGCGTGTGTTTCTTGCGAGATATCGCACCCTTCCCATGACTTTAATTTTCCCGTGCTACTAAGATGAACAAACCTTTCCCGTGCGTCACGCATTACGATCAGTTGATTCTAGTAATGATACATCCAATCTCCTATGAAACTCAACAAGAGCATATTATGGATATATATACAAATAGCAAATACTAGTCTGCCGGATTAACCGTCCATTACCCACAGGTACATTTACAGGTGAATTACTGCATCTTCTCCTTGCCCATGATCGTTCCTACATATATTTCTTGGTCACCTTGATAATTGAACAACACTTAACTGATTACATCGTTGTGTTTTCAGGTTAGCTAATAGCACCCCTCAACCACAATCTTGAGCTACGACGAACCCCTAACGTGTCCTTTTTATACCCTACGGACGGAGCTGGTTCGTTTTGTTCTTTCCGAGCCACAGTTGGAACAATCCTACTCCTTCCATCTACACCTGCCAAGACTTTCTGATGTTGTTGAACCTTTAATTTTACGCGCCCTCTGCTTCACCACTTTTCGGGGTCTCCCAGGACCCCTCTTTTCGATTACCCGCTCTAAATCCCTTCTCATTTCCTGCTTCTCCCTCTCCCCCATCTTAAACATTTCCGTGGAGTACTCCCTCCCCTTCCAGGGCTTCAACTTGGCCACGTTCGATTTCTGAATCCCACCATACGTATCCCTCATTAGTACAGTATCATCACTGACACACCGAGTAAACCTCTACGGACCATCCCACTGACGGGATCCAGCTTTGCCCAATAAAGGGAAGCGAAGTCCATCCCTATAATCCCGTCATCCTCAATCCCAGCCACGGTCAGGGAAATGATGTATTCCCTTCCACCCACCAGGATGACCCTACAAGTCCTACCAAGCATCCGTATCTTGCTTCCGTCTGCTGCACATGCATTTACCCTTGTTGTGAGGTCATCATCCATGTTCGACACCAAATTGAAGAACCTTTTTGACATAGCGGAGTGGCTAGCCCCGGTATCCAATAAGAATTGTCCTAATCTGCCATTCACAGACACGGACACATACCATCTCTTTCCTCCCATCATCTAGGGATTACTTGCAAACTTCTTGATGTCGTCCGTGATATCAAGATCAAATCCGAATCCTTTCAGGTATTCCAGACACGGATGACCTCGGGGAAGGCGGATTCCACCGATCCGGGATAGTTCCTCTACCCAACCTTCCTCTCTATTGGTGAATGGTTTCCCTTCTTAGCTCTCCCTGGCAATTGTCTCACCAATATCCCCAGCCCCACACGTTTCCAGCTCTTCAGAATTACTTGTGCTGCTGGGCGACCACACCACAGACTCTTCAATCGTGTTCATATGGATAATATCATGGCATACTTCTGCAGGGGTTATCGGTTTGCCTGCATGGACAACCCCCTCTAATTTACGGACTCTTCTCTCTTTCTTTCCCTCCAGACAGGTTTGTCCACAGTGCATTCAGCTGTGAAATGTCCCATTTCTTGACATGGGAAACACTTGACCGTGGCACGGTCCACTTTTTGTCATTTCTGATAGTCCAGAAGTCCTTTCATCTCATTCATCATGGCCACCAAGCGTTTCTCACTCTCGGATGGTTCCGCCACTGGCGGAGCTGTCTTTGGAGTGACTTCGGCCGGTTTCTCAGTCTCGAGTGGCTTACTTGTGTTCTTTTTCCACCATTTCTTCTTATCCCTTCTTTCTTCCGCCATGGCTGCAATTCGTTCATCATCCAAACTGTCACTCTAATCATTGGTCTCAGTGGAAACCGCATGTGCTGTGGCCACCCTGTTGTTGGGCAATAACCATCTCTTCTTCTCATGCTGATCAATAGCCAAGAAGAAGTCAACCATAGATGAACCACACCCTCACTCTTTGTGCACCTGTTCCGCGGGGGACGGATCAAACCCTTAATAAAATGGGTGAATAGTTCATCCAGGAAATACTCATCATCCCGCCTCCAGAATGGTTGTGCCTTCTGCAGCAGTCGCTGCAACTCTAGACCGAATACCTTGGGGGATTCTTTCGGTTTCTGGTTTCAAACTTGAAACTCCGACCTTGGATCGTTCGCAGACAACATTCCGAAGATATGAGTGGCTGCAGCTACTAGCTGATCGTAGTCCCCCGACTCCCCGTATGTCATTCTCCAATCATCTACCGTTTTCCTCCCCGGGTCCTTTGCTCAGCCATTTGATCAAGGGACCTAGGGAGGCCTCCTTGTCCCACCCATGATACCGATTATCATCACAGAAATCTTGGTAACTCTCTTTCCAGTTTTCTCCATTGAATCTACGAGGGGACGCACCGGCTTTCGGGCACTGTTATGACTCCACACCAGGCGATTGGACTGCCGTCCACTCCATTCCATGATTTCAGACTCGTCCTCGAGCGTCCCACTACAACAATCGATCCCCATCCCTTGTAGACAGGGATCCGAGTCAACTATCACGGCCATTCCCGGTCCCATAGAGACTCGTTTGGTCAATTTCCTTGGTGCAGGGACCTGCCGAGGTTTGACTCCCCCTGCGGTCTGGCTCCACCCCCTTCATTCATTGTTAGAAATTTCTTTCGCCTCGGTCCCATCATATGTCACCATCCATTCAGCTTCTGGAACCATCAACCTTCTTTGATTTCTCTCGTATTTCCCGTCACAGACAGTCCCCAAGGTTTCAAAGGGCTCATAGGGCTTCAATATGGGTCGAGGGGTAGAGGCCACATGACTTAACCCTTTTGGAACTTCTCCCCCCGGTTCCTCACCGTGGCCTGCAAACCCGGGTCGATCTTCCTCTAACTGTAGACCGTAGGCTACATATGAGTCATTCAGTTCATCTTTCTTCTTCCGTAAGCAGGTCTGAGACGCGGCCAAAGAATGACCCTGTTCCTATTTCTATTGTCAGCTTTATTTCTAGGCCCGTCGTCATTTCTGTGCAGGTGTTAAAGCTATGGCATTCTCTATAGAAATGCTTCCCCCTTCAACCCCCCCCCCCCCACACACACACACACACACGGCCACACTACTGGGGGCACCCGCTGGTGTACACTGTGCACGCAGGCCGGTATTAGAGAGGCACACTAGGATCTACATGTGGATTCTGTTGACTACATGCAGTGGGTATACCGTAGTTGCATACCTTAGTGACATGTCTCTTTTAAAATGAACCTTCTTCATTTCATCAGGCTGTGATCTTTCAGAAAAATATTATATCATAATAGAAAACGGATAATATAGATACTATTACAAGTGACATTTGTCATCCATGATGATATAATATCATGAAAATAGATGCACGACCTAAGATGACAAAGTACCATAGGCATAGGCTATATCTTTATAAGATGTACTTAATAGTATTTCTTTTGGAATGAACTTATCCCATGAGAGGTATGTCTTGGTGTATGAATGGTGTATAGTTATATATAGTATAGAATGGTGTATAGTTGCCATATTATTAACATATTGACAAATGCATCTTAAGAATTGCCATTGACAAAAAGTGGATGCCATTTATTTCCCTCCCCGAAGACACTGTCTTTTTGATGACCTGAAATAAAACAACTTCAAGAATGGAGTCAAAAAAGTAGACTAGGTGGAGTAATCTAAATACAAAAAAACTCCCCCCACCGCTATCAAAAAAGTGAGTACTCCCTTAGTGTAGATAGCTCTTGGCTATTCACGCCAATAACGTGTTTAGGATTAATTCGATTCTGCATGGGCCCTACTGTAGTATTGAACACCATAGTATACATCTACATGACTTTACAATGATTTATTCTGGAGTGTGTGAAGAGCAACTTATATTTCCCATGGTAAAATACATAAAAGAATCCTATATAACGCATGTATATACACATATGTATACTACTCTTTCCAGCCCCCCCCCCCCCCCCGCCCAAGTAGTGCACTAGTGGGCCAAATACACAGAAAGCTGTTGAGTTGCTACTGCCATGCAGCTCGTGGCCGACCTCCCACACCTTGCGGCGGACTCACACTACGTCACACACCACGTGACCTGCTGGCGGCCTCTGTGCGGGAGGGGAGACCCCCCCCCCTACCCTACTCCCTCACACCTGCCTAAGGGTGGCCCACTTTTGAACAAAAAATGTGTGATTTCTCAATTACTAGAGATCCCATTGAAATATAAATGATTGTGTCGTGTAGAAAATTTGATAAGCTATAAACTAGGTAAGGTTTTAATTTTAGGAACTTAAGCAGAAAAATCGGAAACAGGTTTTAGTTCAACTAAACACAGCCTTTTAATAGAAACCCCACTTAGCCCAAAGTTTTCACCACATCCACAGTACTTTACTAGACAAATAAGGTATCTGTGAGTAGAGTGGAACCATATCTCGATAATGATAGGTCATAGATCTCTTGAAGCTAAATTTTTAAATATTTAATTTACATTTTAAAATGTTGAGGCGAGACCATACACAGATCTAAGGTCGGGGTGAAAGGTGTGCCACAGCCATTGACAGAAATGGGGACGGGGTCAAGAGTGTCTACGTCCACTCTTTCAGTGCAGTCCCGGACCTGGTAAGGACTCTTATTTAGTCTGCATATCATATCGGGCTTGAATTAATTCCTTACGTTCGTTTTCGAATCGTTCCCTCAATTCGATACCGTTCTGTTCTTCCTTGGAAAAATCAGCTTTAATTTTCTCAATCTTATCGGATTGACGGTTTATCTCGATCTCATAGGTATCCCTCTGATCTCTTGTTTTCTGAGCCTCCTCTTTATCTTTCTTTAGTTTAGCTTGTTCGTTATGCAGCTGTCTTTGGGCCGCCTGTACCTCTTGTTTTGATTTTAGCCAACTGAAAGGAACTCCTCTTTCGAGTTCCGTTTTTTCCGGGGTGTGCATTCTCGAGGCCTGATCCCATACTTCATTTATATGGGCCAGGCTGAGGGTCAGTTCCCCTTCCTCCAAGGAATCTTTCACCCTTTCATTCCCTCCCTTCTCCGATCTAGCCTCTGTCAGGGTCAATCCGCTATCTCCTTAGAATATCCTGGTCATGGCACCAGTGTACAGTTAGCCTTTATACGATTCGAAATATGGACACGAACTGCAGAATTCTTGGTGAGATGCGAAAAAGGGTTTATTAGGAACATTGATTAGTTTCAATCATTCTATGTATATGCAACTTTCATGAGATCAGTCAGGGTCTGAGACCTGAGAAGGTCTGCCGGAACAAGGGTTCTGGCCAGATGAACTATACAGTAGGTGTTCGATTACAAACCTAGATTATATTTGTGCCCCTACACCACGTTCGCATGAATATTATGGAAGAAGAAGTTGGTTGACACTAGAGCAAGCCATTCCATAATGGCTTGCAAGTTTTTTGAGAAACTAGCATGTGATCAAGGAGTTCTGAAGAAGGGTGAGAACGCCTACTCAGTCGATGGTAGCACCTTAAGTACCATTGGAATAGGTGGCAAGGAATAGGTAGCAGAGATCAGTGATGATGGCATCATTGGCCTGGATTTTGCATTGTTGTACAGGACCAGCCTAAAACCGAGAAAGGGGGTGTTGCATTGCGAGCACCCATACAGGATTTACGAACAATGCCTGCTCCAGCAAATCTCATGCATAGCGTCTATGGTGAAAACCCGGAAGATTCCGCCAGGACAGACCTGTAATGTATTGGTTACTGGAGACCGAGTGTTGCAGGATCAGACGGCAGTATTTGAACCAAACGAACAATATTTGGCGAGTATAGTGTGGTACGAGCCTTGTAAGGTCCTCCCAATCGTTTTGACATCACACCCTTGAACGGTGACGTTTACCAACGTACTCCCACTCACTCAACTCCTGGGTCTCCCCACATGGAGCCCCGGATGAGTGAGGGGGATCTCACCACAGAGATCCCCTCCCCAGTGGAACCGCACCGTAAACAAGCCCGCATTGACAATCAAGTCTCGCGGAAGGAAATAAATCCCCCGCTACAATACGGGCCCCAGATGCATCTCTCATCCTTAATACTAGGGTAGAAATACATGATAGCATCCATGATGTCTTTTCCTCCATCAGGTCTAAAAAACAGACCAAACGAGCTCTTAAAGGTAACAGATTTAGGGTTCTGGCCAACAATGGGCACCAACTCTGCTCAAACACCACACCCAAAATCTTACATAAAAGTGATATAAAACAAAAATCACCGGCACCCTCACGAAACATGAATGAATTCTGCTTTAGTGAGGTTGAGGATGACAGTGAATCTGATGATTCTGATCTAGACATGTCTAACACTGTATCTTTCTCTTTGCAGCCCCAGTTCAAACCCCACACGGGATACGGAAGGAATTCTACGAGAAACTTGTGTCCACCGATCGGTTTGAACCGTGGGCCTGGGGCTATGAAAGTCCGGCATACTGGATGACAAAGAATGAGGCTCTCAGGGTCGAACTGGCGAACATCAACAAAGATGCGGCCCGCCTTAAGACCAATGCCCTCATCCGTTTTTTCAGTACTGAGAAGACGGCCTGCACCACCCAGGCTTCTATCGCCAAGGTGGCAGTAAACACCAACATTCCAGCCAGCGCCGGCACCCCGGATGAGATTGAGGCACTAAAAGACAGTGCCTACAGCAACGCCTCTGATGGAATCGCCCGTGAAACAAAGAAATTGTACCGCGAGCTAAACCGGTTAAAGCCAAGAGGGGCCTCAGAAAATATGAGACCCTGGCACTTAAACCCAACCAGGGCATGAAACTAGCCGCCAGCCACCTGAAGAAACCCAACCAGTCACAGAAACCCAATCAGCCGGGTCCCTCCAGGGGGGGTTCGCGTGGAAGAGGCCGAGGAGGCCGTGGCGGTAGGGGACGGGGAGAGTACCAGAGTGGTACCGACCAGTCCCAGGATGAGAACTCCAACAAATCCAAAGGAGGGCAGAAACGCAAAGCATCTGCGGCCTGGGGTGATGAATCCAAGGCCAAAGATAAGGAAACCAAGCGCTTCGGGCGTGACCATAATGAGGGCAAGGGTAACAAAAAATCCAAGCCAAAATGATGGTCAAAGAACACTGACAAGGCTGACCCCATGGACTCTGATCTAATGAACATGGTCAATATTATCTATGACTCTAGGGTCAACGATACTGCCTCCAATGTCAATGAAATTGTCACTGTCAATGAAAATGTCAATGTCAATGAAAATGTCACTGTCAATGAAAATGTCAATGTCAATGAAAATGTCACTGTCAATGAAAATGGCAATGTCAATGAAAAGGTCACTGTCAAAGTCAATGATACCACGAACCTGGAGAATCTCTGTGCTTTATTTTGTGAATTAAATACAAGTAAAGATTATTCCTGTGTTTCTGAGTCTTCCTTATCCTTAGACAGTTTAAGTAAAGATGATATCATAGACAACGGTAATGAAAACACCACCTCTGGCAACAAATTAATTGTAAATCTGTCAAGCTACAACCTCTCTGAAGCAGAAACAAATCTGCTTGAAAAGGGATTGAAGTTCTGTCCCACTCAAAGTAGAACAGACCCAGGAGACCTCAAAAAAGAATTAGATGTCTTCCACAAAAAACTGAGAACCATCCAGTTTTGGTTCAAGGACGATGATACAAAGGACTGGGGTAAATACCCAGAACCAGCATCAGCTCCTTTTTCCAGAGAATGTGATTTGAAAAAATTCAAACCACCCTCATCCTGGAAACCCCCGAAGGGCTCCATAAACCTGGAGACCTTTATCAACCTCAATGAAATTTGTCTAAATGAAAATGAACCGATTTGTGACATTAAACAAAATGTAACAAAGGAAGAGCGAAGAGCACTGAGAACTCTGGCGCGCAACAAAAATGTCATTTTTAAACCGGCAGATAAAGGGGGTGCATTAGTCATCCAAGATATTGGGGACTATGTAAAAGAGGCCAACAGACAGCTCGGTGACACCGACACTTACTGCAAACTGGGTACAGACCCCAGTGAAGAGTACATGTTGGTTGTCAATGAATATGTTAACTCCATGGTAAAGAGAGGAGAAATAACAAATTCAGTGGCAGGGATGCTTACCAACACAAAAGTAAAAACCCCACATGTTTATTTTCTACCGAAAATTCACAAAGGCACCCTACCGCCCCCTGGCCGACCTATTGTCAGTGCTAACGGGTGTGCCACAGAACGCATATCTGCTTTTGTAGATATCTTCCTGAAACCTCTTGCCAGAAAGATAAAGAATGAGGCTCTCAGGGTCGAACTGGCGAACATCAACAAAGATGCGGCCCGCCTTAAGACCAATGCCCTCATCCGTTTTTTCAGTACTGAGAAGACGGCCTGCACCACCCAGGCTTCTATCGCCAAGGTGGCAGTAAACACCAACATTCCAGCCAGCGCCGGCACCCCGGATGAGATTGAGGCACTAAAAGACAGTGCCTACAGCAACGCCTCTGATGGAATCGCCCGTGAAACAAAGAAATTGTACCGCGAGCTAAACCGGTTAAAGCCAAGAGGGGCCTCAGAAAATATGAGACCCTGGCACTTAAACCCAACCAGGGCATGAAACTAGCCGCCAGCCACCTGAAGAAACCCAACCAGTCACAGAAACCCAATCAGCCGGGTCCCTCCAGGGGGGGTTCGCGTGGAAGAGGCCGAGGAGGCCGTGGCGGTAGGGGACGGGGAGAGTACCAGAGTGGTACCGACCAGTCCCAGGATGAGAACTCCAACAAATCCAAAGGAGGGCAGAAACGCAAAGCATCTGCGGCCTGGGGTGATGAATCCAAGGCCAAAGATAAGGAAACCAAGCGCTTCGGGCGTGACCATAATGAGGGCAAGGGTAACAAAAAATCCAAGCCAAAATGATGGTCAAAGAACACTGACAAGGCTGACCCCATGGACTCTGATCTAATGAACATGGTCAATATTATCTATGACTCTAGGGTCAACGATACTGCCTCCAATGTCAATGAAATTGTCACTGTCAATGAAAATGTCAATGTCAATGAAAATGTCACTGTCAATGAAAATGTCAATGTCAATGAAAATGTCACTGTCAATGAAAATGGCAATGTCAATGAAAAGGTCACTGTCAAAGTCAATGATACCACGAACCTGGAGAATCTCTGTGCTTTATTTTGTGAATTAAATACAAGTAAAGATTATTCCTGTGTTTCTGAGTCTTCCTTATCCTTAGACAGTTTAAGTAAAGATGATATCATAGACAACGGTAATGAAAACACCACCTCTGGCAACAAATTAATTGTAAATCTGTCAAGCTACAACCTCTCTGAAGCAGAAACAAATCTGCTTGAAAAGGGATTGAAGTTCTGTCCCACTCAAAGTAGAACAGACCCAGGAGACCTCAAAAAAGAATTAGATGTCTTCCACAAAAAACTGAGAACCATCCAGTTTTGGTTCAAGGACGATGATACAAAGGACTGGGGTAAATACCCAGAACCAGCATCAGCTCCTTTTTCCAGAGAATGTGATTTGAAAAAATTCAAACCACCCTCATCCTGGAAACCCCCGAAGGGCTCCATAAACCTGGAGACCTTTATCAACCTCAATGAAATTTGTCTAAATGAAAATGAACCGATTTGTGACATTAAACAAAATGTAACAAAGGAAGAGCGAAGAGCACTGAGAACTCTGGCGCGCAACAAAAATGTCATTTTTAAACCGGCAGATAAAGGGGGTGCATTAGTCATCCAAGATATTGGGGACTATGTAAAAGAGGCCAACAGACAGCTCGGTGACACCGACACTTACTGCAAACTGGGTACAGACCCCAGTGAAGAGTACATGTTGGTTGTCAATGAATATGTTAACTCCATGGTAAAGAGAGGAGAAATAACAAATTCAGTGGCAGGGATGCTTACCAACACAAAAGTAAAAACCCCACATGTTTATTTTCTACCGAAAATTCACAAAGGCACCCTACCGCCCCCTGGCCGACCTATTGTCAGTGCTAACGGGTGTGCCACAGAACGCATATCTGCTTTTGTAGATATCTTCCTGAAACCTCTTGCCAGAAAGATAAAATCTTACGTTAAGGACACTACTGACTTTATCAATAAAATTGAGAGTCAAGACAGTCTCCAATCAGGTACCATGATAGGTACACTGGATGTAAGTTCCCTCTATACCAACATCCCAAATAATGAAGGAATAGAGGCTATCTCAAAGGTCTTGAATAGAAACAGACCAATATGGACCAACCCTAAAAACAACTCCATTTTGGATCTTTTAGAAATGGTCCTGAGGTGTAACAATTTTCAATTCAATGGCACCCACTACCTACAAATCGGAGGGACCGCCATGGGTACTAGACTAGCACCCTCTTACGCTTGTATATTCATGTCAGTCCTGGAAACAGAACTCTTGGATCTCCATGAATACAAACCCAAGCTATGGTTGAGATACATAGATGATATTTTTTTCATCTGGGAGCACGGTAACAACAAACTCAATACCTGGCTTTCACATCTCAACAATGCTCATCCAACCATCAAGTTCACTGGCGATGTTTCGTCGAGTGCAATCAACTTCCTGGACACCAGGGTAAAAGTTGATCCCTTTGGTAAACTGTACACTGATCTGTATTGTAAACCCACAGACTCCCACAGTTACCTACGGTTTGACTCCGCGCATGCCCAAAACTGCAAAAAGAGTCTACCATATAGCCAACTGATCAGACTCAAAAGAATCTGTGCAAGAAAGGCTGACTTTGTAAAACACGCACACCAAATGGTGCTTCACTTCAAAGCTAGAGGCTACCCCAATTGGCTATTGGAGGGTGCCCTGAAAAAATGCCACAGCATCAGTAGAGAAAAACTACTAGCCCCCAAAATCAAAGAGAACATCATCCTCATTGAAGACAAGGTCTTCATGACCACTACCTTCAGACTCAATGACAACAGACTAGAAAACATAGTCAGAGACAATTGGGACTACCTTGGAGGCTCCAAAACCACCAAGAAAATACACCGAAAAGGGGTAACCAGGAGCTACAAGAGACCTAAAAATCTCAAGGACCACTTGGTACGTGCTGCCACAAACTACAACCCCTTCGAACCCAACAGTGAAACAAATACCGTTGGAAAAAACAAGTGTAGACGCAAAAACTGTCCACACTGCAAAAAATTGGACAAATCTGGAACCATCAAAAAGGATGGGACCAAGCTGAGTTTCGAGACAAAAACAGTAATCTCATGCTGTAGCTCTAACCTCATCTACTGTATAGAATGCAAGAAATGCGGCATTAGATACGTAGGACAAACACAGAACCCTTTGAAAATAAGACTGCGGAAACATGTGTATGAGACCAAAAAGTGCATTATGAGTACAGATGTACAATACCACTTCGGTCTCCTGGATCATGACTTTGACAACGACATGAAGGTCTATATACTGGATTATGTCTATGAACATCCTCTCAGTAAAAAAGCCCTGAAGCTGAGGCTTACCATTGAGTTCAACTGGATTTACAGACTTGGAACTCAGGCTCCGCGGGGGTTGAACACCTTGGATAGTGTGTATGGGTGAAGCAAACACTCAAGTGCCTCGTAACAAAAAAAATTTTGTACCATCTAGAATCAAAGATAAAATGATTCATGGGCGGGTTGACATGCTCCTTTGAGTATATCATTGATGAAGACCAGTCTCCATCCCCCCTTAGGTATAAATGTTTTTGACCAAATCAGTTATTTACTGATGCCTCTCCCATACTACCGGGACAAGTTACCTACCCTTTATTCTTTAATGGGTCCAGCACCACCCACCCCATTAAGGGGTGGACACAGCACTGTGTCCCTTCCACTGTCTTGTTTCAGTCAGGAAGGGTTCCTCCACTCTAGGGTTAAAGAGTGGGGAGCAAGTCTACATGTATAGACTAGCCCCAAAACACCAGGGTAGCACTGTTTGTATTGTAAAACCAATATAAAAATGCTACCCCCTTTCTACCTACCACAAGACTCCTGATGAGACTAGTGTCGAAACCGTTCCCATTGTCAACTTTGATAGAACTAAAACCTCTATCATCCACTATTTTTTAACAATAAAATAGTTCACTCTGTCTGTTCCTTCACAAACAGAGACTGGTGGCAAGTCTCAGGGCACTATGTGTACCTGAGCCTGGCTACTCCAGGCCTACCCAAAAGACACACACATGTGTGGGTCATAGGGAGCCAGGACCAGGGTTGACTAACAAACCCCCCACACACTGCAGACATGTGTGCATGTGTAGGGGGTGTGCTGGGTGCTAGGGCAAGGGGTGGCTGACTGGTGGAGCCCTATAAAAGGCAGCCACCCTGGCTTGTCCGTCATACGGTAGATTGTGGTACGAGCCTTGTAAGGTCCTCCCAACCGGGTCGACCCTCACCATATTTGGCGAGTATGGGTCTCGAATAGTTTGGTAGGCAGTACCTTATGGACAGTGTTGCCAGTAATCAATCAAGGACTGATGCCAGTCTACCTCAAGAAAGGTGCAGAAATTGGCAGTGTCTGTTTGGCGAATGTCCACACCAATATCAACCAATATTAATGAGCACAAGATATTGTATGCCCATTAATAAATAGACAAAACTCCACGCCATTGACATACATGCACATCATACCTCACAAGTTGAAGCTGGGTCATATCACACGATGCCGAAGGCTGAGTGTGATATGACCCAGCTTCAACAAGTGATGTATGATGTACATGTATGTTAATAGGTGGAGTTTTGTGTTTATTACATGGCCCTACAGTCTTTAAATGAAGAAGATAAACAAATTTCGAGACCATGGAGTATGGCTACACCATACTCCATGGGGGCATGGAGTACGGAGCTCCCATAGGCTTAGCATAGAAAAGGCCGTACCACCATGCAATAAATTTAATTATCTTGCAACATCATCATATTGTGCCCGTTATCATACCCTTACAAACATATCCGTTAGTAGTATAGTATGTATCGGAACGGGACTATGGTTAACTACTGTTTATTACTCAATCGATATGCAGCCAATCAGAGGCCGCCATTTGGTCACGTGACCCGTTGCCATGGTAACGTGACCTACTTAGGACTCTCAGCCAATCAGAAGCCAGCATTCTGGGTGACCTACTGACCTACTTAGAAGCTCTCAGCCAATCAGAGGCCGGCATTCTGGTAACCATGGTAACGTGACCTACTTACGTCACGTGACCTACTTAGGCTCAGCCAATCAGAAGCCGGCATTCTGGTAAGTAGGGTAACGTGACCTACTTAGGGTTTGTTTGTAAACAACACCACGTGGCTCTCTTGTTTGTAAACAACACCACGTGACACGTGACTGTTTGTAAACAAACAAACAAAAAAGCACATCTGTTACAGCGTCTATGTGTAACTACGTGCGTTCTCATTCAAACACTATAACACTATTATACTGTAGCAGCAGCAGGTAGGACCGGAAGAAAAGCAAGAGCACGAGCAGAAGCGACGACACCATTTGCACCATCCGGCCGTCGCGCTGGTAGCCCTACTACCCGTCGCGCGTTCAACTGGAGGTTTAAGAGTGACAAATGACAATTCTTTGTCGACGCGACTGCTAACATCAGCAGCATCAGCAGCATCAGCAGCATCAGCAGCAGCATCAGCAGCAGCGGCAGCAGCCTCGGCAGCAGCGGTAGCAGCAGCAGCAGCAGCGGCAGCAGCAGTAGCGTGAGCATTAGCAACAACAGCAGCAGCGACAGTAGCAAGGGCAGCAGAGCGTGCACTAGCAGCGTTATCAGCGGCGGCAGCCGCAACAGCATCAGCAGCAGCAGCGTCGGCATCGGCGGCATGAGTAGCTGCATCACGGCAGCAACAGCAGCAGTCACAGCCGCAGCGGTAACAACAACAACGTCATCACAACCAGCGTCACTAACAGCCGCAGTAAATGCAGTAGTAGCACGATGAGCGGCACTAGCAGCAGCAGTAGCAGAGGCTACAGCATCAGCTTCACATTCGCGCACCGCTTCGTCATTCCGCTTCATGTCACGGTCGCAACTTTCCATCATGGGGATCTGCAAATTGAGGCGTGGTGCTGGTGGTGGTAGTAGTAGTAGTAGTAGTAGTAGTAGTAGTAGTAGTAGTAGTAGTAGTAGAGTGAATGATGATGACGATGACGAATACGGTTTCACTCCCCCTTATATACCCTTACTCCCCCCTCTCTCTTCTCTCTCCCTTTTTTTTCAAGCCACCGGCCAGCTGCCCACTCACGGCAGGTCTTTAGATTAGCCTTAAGACGCTTACTACGTGGCTCATCATCCCTCTAATCGCATTTTCCAGCCACTGGCCGGCTGACTGCTGACGACAGGAGAGGGTGATTTGTTTTTCTTTAGACTTAAGCCGCTTACCACACGCGCACCCTCTAGTCACAGACAGAGTGACAGAAAGGGAGGGGGTCGCTTTGTTCACGCTACCTGTAGTTGTTTTTCTATACACACTCTGAGCCCATGACCTGCTAATCCTTTATACAGGTAACACGCGTTCAACTAATTACACTATTGTATGACAGTCGGTACACGGATTTAATTTTAAACCACCTTCCCATCTGGATCCATGTCTGGCGGGGTGGAAGGATCCAGCTGAAAAGCGTGATTAGGGCGTTTGTTTCTCTTATGATAGCAGCAGGTCAGCATGCGACAGCTGAAAATGTCAGACTCGCCGCTCCTATAAAAGACTGAGATGCATCTCTCTTTCCACACGCCCTTCTACCATCGCCGCCGACACCGCCACCGCCGGCCAGCCGACCGCCGCCACCGTCTGCAGTCACTGCCACTGCCACTCTCCTCACCCCGCCTCCTCTTATAAAGTGAGAATAAGCGCTATGAAACGATTCGACAAGCCGATTGGATTCTTGGGAGTGACTGCAGCTCCCACTCGGTGGGCGCGCGTTGTGGCCGACGTGAACACGGTATCTAAACGTTTCGACGTCGTCACTTGTTATCCCGCATATTGCAACGCAGCCGAATCGAAGAAGATAGGGACTCACTATTTTAAACCATACGCTCCAATATGTATTTGTCACCGCCGCGCTCACACGCCTTATTGCTTTTTCGAGACGATCGTGTCACAACACAGAAATAGAAAAGAAAGCGGCAAAGCAACGAGCTTTGCCTAAGAAAAAAAATAAAAATTGATCCGCGCTTTTCTCCCCTCCTCCTCCTCCTCCTCCTCCTCCTCCTCCTCCCCCTCTTCTTTTTAAAAAAAAAAAAATATTTGTATCAGACTCCTCTTGAGTCTGATACAAAACATTTATGACTATTGAGTGAAAATAGAATTTTATCGCAAAAATAAAAAGAAAAAAAAGACACTTCTGCCGCCGCTACTGTGACACCGGCCGGAATCAATAAAAAGGTCGGCTGACTTTTCTCCACAACCATTCACTACCGACCGTTTGAGTGAGAAACACAGCAGACAGTCAGACACACAACTGCTCTCTCACGCGTGCTGAAAAAAACCCAAAAATGTCGAGTAGTAGAAGCAAACTCTTCACAGAAATTCATTTCGACGCTCGACTACAAGGACCCTTTAGTTGTATCATTAGCGGTCCGTCGGGTTGTGGAAAATCACGCTTGGTGGATCAATTTCTGAGCGACGTGAACAATTTGGTCACGCCGCCGGTGGAAAAGACTTTTTACCATTACGGCGAGTGGCAACCTCTGTTTGAAAAAATGCAAAATCAGTACGGTGTGGAATTCAGAGAAGGTCTTCCTAGCAAAGAGACTATAGCGGGAGACGTGGAAGTAGCAGAAGACGCTTTACGACCACACACTCTACTGATATTGGACGATCTGATGAGCAGTTCCAATCAGCAAGTGGTAGCCGACATCTTTACTAAATACTCCCATCACTGGAACGTGAGCGTCATATACATCACTCAGAACCTATTCCAGAAATCACCCGACTTTCGAACTATGAGTCTGAACGCTCACTACATGATCGTTTTCAAGAACCCGCGCGACATGGGGCAAATAGCTAGTCTGTCTCGCCAGGTGTTTCCCTCCAACGCGGCGGCCCTCTCTAGTATATTTACCCATGAACTCAAGCGACCTCGCTCATACCTCCTTCTGGACTTCAAGCAGTCAACACCTGACGATCTGAGAATACGCTCCTCTTTGACGTCCATACACTCTCAGCTAGTATTCGTACCGCTAGACAAAAAAAAGAACAAGAGAAAGCAGTAGCAAAAAAAAATGTCTTCTCATCTACTCGAAAGACACTTTGGTACTCTCAAGCACTTAGCTAAGTGCTCGCCAAAGGACTGCTCGCATCTAATAGACTCTGGAAGCGACGATCTGATCGCAGTGTTGAGTGAGATCTGTCACAATTTACTGGTAGGGAACATCCCGCTCAGCGACAAACAACTGGACAAGCTTCGAGAATCGGCTGACGTGTTGAGGGAGGTCGGCAAAAAATCTACGCCCATCAAAAAAAAGAGACGCGTCTTGGTACAAGAGGGAGGTTTCCTCATTCCGGCTCTCATAGGGATGGCCTTACCGCTTATAAAGAGCATTCTCCGTATATGAGACACCTCATTCGACACCTACTCGCCGACAGTACCACCACTACCGCCACCGCCAGCGTCATCGCCACCGTCGTCCCCATGACGGACTCAGAGCAGCAACAACACTAAAAACGCTTAGCGCTCGTGGATCCTGAGACGCTCTACAAATCATCACGAGCAGGTCTACTTCATCATGTGCCCGCTGCTGCTACTACTAGCGCTGCTACTACTGCAGTCGCTGCTGCTAGTACTTCTACTGCTCCAAACCTTCCTCCTCTTCCTGATGAGCGTACTGAAAAGAACAAGAGTTCCGCCCCTGCCACCGCCGCCCGCCTACCTGCCGATATGGCCTATTACCACAAGTAGGCAGAACAGTCCCTTCATCCCGACGCGGCCTTGCACCAGGTGCTACAGTTTATCTACAGGGACTTGGACTTAGTGTTGAACGATCCCACTTTGGAATCGCGCGAGAAAATGTTGAAATACCGAAGGTTGTTGAATAGATTGCAATTTTTTCTCGCGAATCCCAACAACAGCAACATCTCTTCGTCCTACACTTCTTCGCCCCCGGCTCACCTCCGTCAGTCTGCTGAAGAAGCCAGCGCGTCCCTACTTGAGCGGTTGGTGAACCAAGTTCCCAAGAGGAATCGCATCCGGACCGTGGCGCTGTACAAACAATTGGAGAAATCAGGTGTGGTCAAGTGGAACGAGGACGGTGCGGTGCGCGAGATGTCGGGTCGGAGAATACCACCTGAGCATCGCATCAACATAGTGGACTTACTGAACGACGCCGCCAGGTTCAGGAAGACGGCGCCCAGACCGGCAGGCTACTCTCCGTTCACAAAAGCGCTGCGCGAAGCAGTTCCCACAGACTCCTTGATCGGAAACCATCTGTATAAAGCGAGCGGACCTGGCCGAAGTTTGGACACACGGCTTGCTGACAGAGGTCGGAAACGACCGAGCTTCGACTCGGAAGAAGGAGAAGCAGCAGCAGCAGCAGCAGCAGCAGCAGTAGCAGCAGCAGACTCTTCTCTCCAGGTGGACGATCAATCCTCTGATGACGAGGAGGGCAGTTAACTTTTCCAAACTCCGACTACACCGAGACCTCCGTCGACCTATAGCAGCGCGGCGAGCAAGAAAAGGAAAAGGCGCAACCGCCTAGCGGCGGCGTCGTTCACGCCCGCTCCTGGCGCTACTCCTCCATCAGGCCGACGATGGGTAAACCAGTGAAGAGACTGACCAAGAAGGAAAAAGAAAAGAAGCGCGTAGTAGCTAGATATACCGACGTCAAAGCGCCCTCCAGTTTCACTAGCGTGACTAAACTCCAGAAACATCATTTTCGCCACCTAAACCCGGCTGTCATCCGAGATGCTTTAGTGTCGCTGGACGCCTACACTAAACATAAACCCATTCGGAGAAAATTCGCAAGGAACAAGACTATAACCAGTGCAATCGATCAGCAGTGGCAGATATATCTGATGGACATGCAGGCTTTGGCGTCTCACAACGACCGCTTCCGGTACGAGGTGACGGCGATCGACGTTTTCTCTAGGTACGCGTGGGCCGTTCCCATTAAATCCAAGAGCGGCGCTGATGTTACCGAGGCCTTCCGAAAGATGACAGACACTGGCGAGAGACGACCGCGCACTGTTCAGACAGACAAGGGGAAAGAGTTTTTGAACAAGATCTTTCAAGATCACTTGAAGAGCGAGGGCATAGAGTTTTTCACTGGCGAGAACGACGACATCAAAGCTAGTCTAGTGGAGCGCTTGAACCGCAGTCTGAAGGAGAAGCTGTGGCGTTATTTCACACACAAGCGCACGTATCGCTATGTAGACGTACTGCACCATGTAGTGTCTTCTTACAATCGCACTCACCACAAGACGTTGAAAATGGCACCGGCTCAAGTCAGCTCGGAAAACAGCGAAACAGTTTTCTACCGACAAGATCTCCCAACTAACAAACAAATCAACGAAATATGGAAAAAGAAGAAAAAACAAAGACGTCCGCCGTCGACGTCATCGCTCCGGGTGACAGAGTGAGGATGTTGAGAACTAAAGGCGCCTTCGACAAAGGGTACGAGGGAAACTGGCGCGAGGAAGTGGTCGACGTTGCTAAGACGTTGGGAAGCAGAGGGTTCGAGCTGAAAGACGACAAGGGCGAGGAGATAAAAGGCGTCTTCTACCCGGAAGAGGTTCAGAAGGTGTACAAGAGTCGTTACGACAACAACTACCTGATAGACGAGGTGTTGCGCCGCAAGACCGTCGACGGTAAAGAGTTAGCTTTCGTACGTTGGTTAGGTTAAAAAAAAAAAAAAAAAAAAAAAAAAATGAACATCACCCTACCTAGCAACAGCTCTATGGAGTATTATCCTGACAACAGCTTGACGTCTTTCCAAACTCACTTCGACTCGCCGCTCCTTCTGCCCGAAGCGTACGAAGCGGCTCTGACTGAGATCATCCTCCCTACAGAATGGACTAACGTGCACGACGACGACTTAATCATCGTTGTTCCTCTGCTCACCAAGGGTTCGCTAGAGGAGGCGATCAACGTTTTAAAAGACACTATATTCGCCGAAGGAAGAAAACCGCAGGTAGACTGGAGGGGAATGAAAAACGCGAACGGTCTGAGCAAGCTAACGTTCAGCTCAAAATACCCGCTGAGCTGGAAGGAAGCGAGCTATGTAATGGTGGAAGAGATATCAGACACGTCGGAAGAGCAGCGATTGAAACCGGAAACAAAAAGGTTCAAGAGAGAGGTCGACTTGAGACAGTCGAACGCCGTATACAAGCAGTTCTTGTCCCCGGCGGTGAAGAAGAAGGCGATCAGCGATCAAGCAAGACAGATGATCGAAAAGATGGAGAAAGACATGGGAGTGCGCAGTTTCATGCCAAACATATTCCAGATACCTCCTATTTTCACCGGAAGCAACCACACCCTAATGGAGCGCTTGAGTGAGACGTTGCGAGATGACAGACTAGAGGGCTCCAGCTTCTTGCTCAAACCGATGCGGTTCTTATCGTACGACGCCAAGACGAAACGCGTCACCATCAAACCGCCGAGACACTGTGCTGTCCTGCTGACTCAGCATCTCGCATGCGTTCTAGGCTTCGGAGAGAAGACGTGTTTCGCTTCGCGGACTACCGGCGCCTACTTTATGGATGTTTACGGGGACGTGCACTCTGTGTACATATACACCGACATGATCCAGGAGAGACGTGTGGGCGACATGCAAGTGCCGCTGTTACGCTGCGTCGCGGTGGACAGAGGCGGAAAGCGTCGAGGTGGCGTGCAAGCTATCAGTTTTCCCCATTTGGATTATTTCCCCTTGAAATCCAAGAGGTTTACCGAGGTCGGCATCTATTTAAGAGACCGATCCGGTCATTCCATCCCATTCGGTAGAGGCGAGGTGACCGTGACACTTCATCTGAGACCTATTGAGCGCTGAAAGAGAAAAAAATGATGCGTCAACGCGTTCCGTACTTTCCACCCAGGCGCACCGTCGGCAGAGGGTACAGCGATTACTACAACGCGCAGCTGGGCAACGGCATCAACGTGTACAGCGGGCGCTCTTTCCAGAGCGGGCACGGTTTGGGCGGCGCTCTGTTAGGTCTGATGCGCTCGGCTACCCCGCTATTGAAGTCAGTGGGAAAAACGCTGCTCCGCGCCGGTGTGGGCGTAGCTAAAGATGTGCTGGCGGGTCGGACTTTAAAGAGCAGTGTGAAAGACCGAGGCGCAGGCGCTCTGAAGAGACTGGCGAGTACGGCGGTCTCGGGAGGAAAGACGACTGTCGCGTCTAAGAAAGGGTCGAAACGTCGCCGGCATTCTCCTCAGACGGGCGGTGGCTCTTGCAAGAGACGTAGAGGGGATGTATTCGACCGGTAAGCGCCTAGGCGCTCAGGTATAAATAAAAAGACTGGAGGCGGCCGGCGTCAGTCTGTCGTCCGCGTGAAGAGAGAACACAATGGCTTACGTACACGAGAGCAGTAACGAGTGCGCGCTCTCTGAGCTCGACCTGCACACCGTAGCGCCGACTCAGACTACTATCTTAAAGTCGTCTTTCCTCTGGATAGAAACAAAAAACTCTTTAGAGGATGGAGGTAACATAAATTTCACCATCAACAAGTCGCAAGAGTACACAGACCTGAATGAGAATTACCTTCATATGGAATGTCAAGTGCTGAAAGCAAACGGAGCGGCGCTCGAGGACACCGATGCGGTAGCTCCGGTGAACAACTTGGCTCACTCGCTCTTCAAAGACGTCCAAGTCTCCATCGGCGGTTTCAAAGTGTCTGGCAACACCGAGACCTACCCTTACCGAGCTTACTTGGAAGGGTTACTCAACTAAAACAAAGACGTGAAGGACGGCGTCATGAGCGCCCAGGGGTGGCATGAAGATATGCCTGGTCAGTTTGACGCGTTGACTAACGCGAATGCGGGGTACAAAGCGCGCAGGAAGCTAATCTCCAACAAGCGCTTTTCGCTGATGGCGCGACTGCACTTTGACCTGGCTCATCAACCGAAGCTCATCGTTGGAGAGACAGAAATCACTCTCACTCTGAAACAGGCAGCGCCCTCTTTCTATCTGATGTGCGCCGCTGACGCAGGCTACAGCTTGAAGATCTACAAAGCAAAGCTCTACGTGCGACGCGTGTTAGTGGCGGACGCTGTAGCGGAAACGCACGAGAGAGCGGTGATAGAACACGGCCCCTTCGACTACCCGGTGAACAGAGTGGAGGTGACGACGTACGCCATCCCTCATGGTAACAGAGATCACAGCTACACGCACTCCAACACAGGCCAGCTTCCCAAGTCGATGATGATTTGCTTCCTGGACCACGACGCCTTCAACGGTAGCTACACCAAGAACCCGTTCGAGATGAAGCATTACGACATCAGCTCGCTTCAAGTGATAGTGAACGATCAGAAAGTGCCGAACGACGCTTACGTGCCCGACTTTAACACCAAAGCGGCCGTGAGAGAGTACTTGGCGCTACACACTGAAACGGGGATGTACGAGGGCGCGCGCTCCTGTGGTATTTCATACGATCAATTCCTGAACGGTTACACGGTGTTCCCCCTCGATTTAACCCCAGACAGATCGCACGACGGGTGTCGCGTGAACCTTATAAGAGCGGGTCAGCTGAGGGTGGAAGTCAGTTTCCGCTCGGCGCTACAAGCGACAACAACGGTGCTACTCTACTTGGTGTACGACAACGTCGTGGAGCTGACCAGAGATCGACATCCCATTACCGACTACCACATGAACTGAAGACAAGACAGCGGTACTTAGCGTATCGTATGAACACGCTTGAAATAAGTAGAGTGTTGAAGGAAAACGTTCACACAAAACATCGTTTCCTAGGTGTTTTCTCTTGTGACACTATTCCGAAGCACCCTATCAAAGACACTTGTTTCGTGAGCAACACAGATCCGCAACATTTACCAGGTCAGCATTGGGTGGCGTTTTACGTGTCGAGCACGGGTGAAGTGTACTACTTTGATTCCTTCGGCTTACCGCCGCTGAGTGCGGAGTTCTTGTCTTTCGTGGAACGCTCTGCTCCGTTCAAGTGGCAAAGAAACCGCGTTCAACTACAAGACACTTCTGCTGACACCTGTGGACCTCATTGCGTTCATTTCCTAATTGAAGCATGTCGAACAAGAAACCCCAAGAAGTGCGTCATGCGCATGAGCAAAATCCCAAAGCTGAGCGACCGGACAGTGAGTCAGAAGCTATCGATGATGCTGTTGTGACAGAAATAACGGGTTGTTGCGATGGCGGACGTTTCATGGAGGCAAAGATTCTCTGCCTTGCCGAAATGGTGTTGGATTTATCCAAAGTCGTGCAATGTCTATTGGAGAGAGGACGTCCGGGGTGTGGTGCGAGTGACGGCGGCGTGAGACTTTGCGGCCTGTTGAGTTGCTGCAAATCGAAGAAGCAAGCTAAAAAGACATAAACTTGTGTGTTTTTTTGATTGAAATGAAAATAAAGAATAAAATGAAAAAAAAGAAATTATCTTGTTGTGTTTTTATTTCTATATATAAGTTACATAACTTTTTTGTTTGTTTGTTTACAAACAGTCACGTGTCACGTGGTGTTGTTTACAAACAAGAGAGCCACGTGGTGTTGTTTACAAACAAACCCTAAGTAGGTCACGTTACCCTACTTACCAGAATGCCGGCTTCTGATTGGCTGAGCCTAAGTAGGTCACGTGACGTAAGTAGGTCACGTTACCATGGTTACCAGAATGCCGGCCTCTGATTGGCTGAGAGCTTCTAAGTAGGTCAGTAGGTCACCCAGAATGCTGGCTTCTGATTGGCTGAGAGTCCTAAGTAGGTCACGTTACCATGGCAACGGGTCACGTGACCAAATGGCGGCCTCTGATTGGCTGCATATCGATTGAGTAATAAACAGTAGTTAACCATAGTCCCGTTCCGATACATACTATACTACTTCCGTTTTTATTAACAGGCATGCTTTGTGTAACAGACCACTGGTCAGCAGATAACCTGAAGTCACACCTGTCAATCATCCCAGGATTTTGATCAAATGTTGATCACAGCAAAGATTGGAATGGGTGCCCTACACAGATATTTGAGGATTCAGCATATATCTAAAGTAACATATAGGTAAAATATATGTTTTCTAGCTCTGTACTAAAGGAGGAATGATTTTTTTAAGACAGGATGTGCGCAAAAACACTATGCTAGATTTGCATCTATAAACACTTGATGTAACCAAGGTGTTTCCTTCACCCTCACGATTTGTGGGTCATGTGTTTTATCTAGTATTGTATTGTAATGTGTGGAGTCTTTGATAAGTGTTCCAGCGGCAAAGAAGACTTTTAGCCATACCATCTATAAGTATGCACCGTCTGACACTTATATTCTCCGTGCCACTTTAAGGTTGGTCGCTACCCTTTGATCAAAGTCAATTCTCTATTTCACTCTTGTACTTTAAATCATATTGAATCGGAAGATGAAAAGGAAAGAAGACCTCTTTACATACCCGATATAAGCTCTTGCTCCTCAGGGTTTTCTCTGTCCCAGGGGGAGAAAAGGACTACATCTTCGGCCATCCTATAAGAAATAAAACTACTTTGTTTAAAAGTATAGACAAGGGGAAATAAACAACTTCGCCGTGTTACCTTGAATTTCTTTTAAGTTTATAAAGTGTCTACATTCATAAGATGATTTTCTAAACACAGTACAATTCAAATGAGATGATATATGACAAGATGTTACAATGGCATCTCATATTAGTGTGTGTTGTCGCTATATGTATAACATGTTATAACAAGTCATACGGTTATGATATGCATACAGTATGACTTGAACCTCTGTTAAGGCCAGCTGCTGGTGTAGTGTATAATTTTTGTGAGTGATGTTCAATTTTTCATTACCGTAAATTCCAGCGTATAACCCGCACTTCGCGTATAACCCGCACCCCAATTTTGGGAGAATCATATAACCCGCACCTGGGGTCTGAAAATTGCCATTTTAGTACTGTTATATACTTTCAAAAACCCTCGTATTACCCGCACCTAGACCTTGAGAATAGTGTATAACCCGCAATAGAGGTTTGGTCCGCGTATAACCCATGGCTTATACGCGGGAATTTACAGTAATATCAATAATTGTTGTATGGAACAATGTTATCAGTTTAGCATAGCAGCGATGATGATGGTTCCATGCATACAATTGTGTGAATTATTATAACAGATCCCAAGCAAGTAGCACGCTGGCAACAATGTAAACAAAGCTTACACAATAAACAGTGGTAACATTGAAATATACGGGAGAATCTCATCTATACAGCCAGTATATTGATGAACGTATACTAGGGGAATACATATATATATAGCATAATATATAAAGACAACACGAGACATTATATAATAATGGTGCTTACGGGTATGGCTGGATTAACCTGCCCCATTTAATACCGGAACATATGTTCAACATACATGTACATATGGCCGGCCGTATGTACATACAGCCTTTTTATCTTTTTCCGTAAGATGTGGACCTCTGAGCAGGAACACAAAAATGAGCAGAAACACAAAAAATAGCACATACGGACCCTCCGTATGATGCGGTGAAACGCCTTCCTGGTGAATGGTGCACTAAATACACTAAAAGGGGCATTTGTCACACCATCATACCAACAACCTTCTGCATTTACGGAAAATGCCCTAATTGTTAGAAAGAACGACTTAGCCTTTTCTTGGAATTGAAACTTACCTGACTTGAAACCCTTCAAGTGTGTTTAGGACATCCTCCCAACTGTGTACAGCTATCTGAATGAATGGATTTAACTCATGTGGGTGAACATAGTGCTATCGGCAATCGTGATAACACAGCCTGCACGGTCAAAAGGGGGTATTGGCTTTCCTCCAGAATGATTTCATGTTATGAGTCTCTTTCTGACTCTCTTTATGAAAGGAGTCAGGCACTGACTCCCTTTAGAAATTGAGTCAGATGACCTCTAAATACCTTATGGTCTATTGTAGTGCCACCTAGAGTGATTGCTATTTATATCTTCTACACTGACTCCCCTAGTAATACCACAACACAGCAGTTTAGGCCACCATTTATTTTCTTCGACTGACCTTAAATTAATGGTGAATCACTGGCAGCAATGAATGCTAGACTTTCACCACTATTGTTACGGTCACCATATTTTGCTTTTCTCCATAAATTCTAGGGCCTTTCCTTTTGCTTTTTATAATGGTGATCATCATTATCATTTGATAGTCCATGAGCAAAAGGTACTCTTGGATTGTTGTGACAAAATTGTGATATTTCTCATTACCACGACATGGGTGTTAATACTATCCTCAGCTCCAAGTATCTCAAAAAGGGAAATTATATATTCATTATCTATAATGCACCTAAGGCTTCAATATTGATCCTGTTTCTTAATTAATGAGGTGATTCGAGATTATCATCATTTTGACACATTTAGATATACTTTGTTTTCCACTGTTTCACAAAAGATTATAATTCTGGTGAGTCACTGTCAGATTTGACACTGATTCTCTTAACGGAATATTTCTACAATGTGGACAATAAAATCAAATTTGAGCAAAATGGTAGGGAATAAGGGCGAATAGAATAGCTAAGAAGGGAAATATGTTATTTGTGATCATCCTGACTCAATTTTAAGAAAAAACTTTTTTGAGCCCCAATCATCGGATATTCTAACTTTAATTAACAGAAAATTTCTACAATGTGGACAGTTCAAGGAGGCCACCGTAATCAAAAGGCAGGCGGACAGTGTGTAAAGGGAGTCAGGTTTAGGCCTGGCTCTCTTATCATAGCCTGGACTCTCTTTTTGACTCGGTTTCTTCTACCTGTAAGCTGCACTAATCTAATGTAACCGCGTGCGTCATTTTACTTCTTATCTCTGTGGTCACAATCTGATAACACTGAACTCTTGTGGTAAAGTACAGCTATAAATCAATAGGGCAAAAAAAGGTGTGTTTCAGACAACAGGGTCCAAAAAGTTTAGGATTGGGGACCCCCTTCAGAGTTCCCCAAGGGTGCCTCCAACCTTTTTGCATTTGATTTTAGCCCATTGATGAGGGTTGTGGGAAGTCTAGTGGGATATGTGTTACTGTACCTAGTTGGGTCAGCCTATACTTATAACTAAATCGAAAAAAAAATTAGTAATATATAGTGTTATAATATACTTTAACTTTTTCCACTAGTTCAACCATCATAATGCTTGCTGGTCAAAGACGTCACCCAGTCAAAGACGTCACTTGGTCAAAAACGTCACCCGGTCAAAGACTATCCAATTGCTACAATCTCATGTGACACGGCCTGAAGATCACTGGTTGGGCGGAGCGCGCAATTCTTTTTACACCATCCTCTTCAGAGGTCAACATTATTTCCCTCCCTCCTGTTGTAAAAAATGATAATTCCCTAAATGATTCACATACCAAATATGTATAGTAGCTCTATAATGTAATCATCACAGCCTTCCATTTATACCCCTCTGGGTGTTTTGACAAAAAAAACTAACATCATACATCTAATGCTACTGCAGTAGCTTTATCCTGTTTGGGCCATGAGGAATGTTAAACACCTATAAATGAAAAATTGCATTCTGGAACAGTTTTTTTGCTCATGTCCACAAAAAACAATTCATGTCAGTTTCATGCACAAAAAATAATTTTTGGATTGCCCTGATTTCACACAAAAAAGTGAAAATATGTACACAAAGAGTATGCTAAAATGGCTCTGAACCCGCGCCCCTCCGCTCCTGTTTCCATGTACGCTTTTGTATGCAGGGTAGGGCGTGGTATTTTGACTTTAGCACACTGATAGGCTTTATTCTTGAAACCGTTATTACAACTGTAAAACAACCTTAGTATTGTTGCTCATTTGGAGCTTAATTGTATTTTAAGTTAATGGGAATTGCGTTTATTTCACACGGTCGCAGAATAAACAACTCGGAAGGTTCTTTATACGTTCTGGATGCAAAGAGAGAGAGTTTTATTCACACTTCCTACTACAGTAATCTAAGTTTGGTTCTTGGTTGGGACGAGACCTGATGAGGTCTGTCTACCACTGAGCCTTCTGGCCTTATATATCCCACCCTACCCGATCGCAGCGCCCCCTTTATCAACACTCGCGCCCTCTGTATACGGGTCACGAACTAACATCTTATGGTGGTTTACATAACTGCGATCCGAGTGGGATTCGAGTCCCCTACATAACCCCCCCTAGACAAAACATACACATTTTTTTTTTTTTAAACGGATACCTTCTAGGTATACACTAATATATAAAAAAATGACGTTATGTCTATAATACACATAGGGGTATGCAAAGCATACGACTCGAATAACACTATACACACCTTTGTTGTACATTAAACATGGCACAAGTATTATCAATACGAACGGCTTAACACGCTTCATATTAACTTAGTAACACTCGTGCATCCACGTGGGGATATGTATACATATGACACATACCGAAAATATATATTATCACAGCTCTACTCTTTATCCAGAATAACAGTTTATACAATATATACACTGCTCCCTGATCAATGTGCTAGTATTGATCAGGCACGCTTGTCAAAAAAATTTAGACAGCGGGTCCGTGGCGCTCTCCTCTTCAACAGCTTTCCTGATCGTTGTTGGCTTCGATCAGGCACACCAAGAAGAGCGAATCTTATGGTGGGTGTAAAGGTGCTCTCCACTTCTTTCCCTCGAGTTTTTCCGGGTCCGCATCATATCGATTGTATCATCTCTCATATCCAGTCGTAGCTCCTCGTCCCCTGATCCTTGTTGGAATTGATGGATCAGGCACGCCTTCAGACTTACGTCTGTCAGCGGGTGTAAAGGTGCTCTCCTCTTCTTTTCCTCGTACGTCCCATTCGATTCTACTACCCCTAATATTCTGATTCAGCCCCAATACGGTACATCACACCCTATCCGTCCAAAGCGTCCTTCTCCTCCAGGAGTTTTAGCGCGGCGGATCGGGTCCCATCCCATTCGTCCAGAAACACTCCGAAACACTCAAGGAACTTAACGTTCATTGCCTCATTTTTGGCATCGAGATCAGATAGTTTCCTCCGCAGTAAGGCGGTGCTGGAAGTAACGGTTTTACGATCCTGCTCTAATTTAGCCTTTTCTTCATTCAACATCTTTTCCTTGTCAATGTAGACCTTCTCTAATTCAGCCCGAGCCTCCTCCAATGCCTTGTCATTCTCTTCTTTATAACGGTCCTTATGTGTCTTCTGAATGGCTACAACCGAATCAGCAAACAGGTTAACGACCCCGGCGTTGAAACGGATCGCTAACTCCTTCTGTGCCTCCTGAAATTCATCTACTAATTTCTGAGCACCCTCACATTCAACTTTCTCAGCCGCTGCGAAATAGTGTACTACCGGTTTCGTAGACATCCGGAGCCGGTTATCGGGCACAGTGGTCATCGGAGTTGCTGGTGGTTTCAGCGAACTCTGAGGTAGCTGTAATTCCGGGTAGTCCGTTGTATCATCGGACGGAACCGCCGGCTGTCTCCATATATCAACCGCCACTCATCAACAGCAATCCGACCCGGGCCCCCGTTCAGCCATTTTATCAATGGTCCCAGTGAAGCATTCTTATCCCATCCGTGATATTTGTTATCATCACAAAAGTCCTGATAACTCTCCTTCCAGTCCAGCCCATTAAATCTCTTCGTTTCTCGGATCGGTTTCCTCGCAGCATTGGCACTCCAAACCAGGCGATCCGACTGCCTCTGACTCCAGTCCATTATTTCCGCTGCCTCATCCCCCTTTCGGCTACAACAATCTACGCCCAAGTTTTGGATACAAGGATCCGCGTCATAAATCGCTGCTGTGGCGGGGGACATCGAAGCCCGTCTCGTAAGTCTTCGTTTCTCAGCAACCGATCCAGTATTTGCGCCACCACCCGTCGTGCCTGTTGTACCCTGATTGGTACCATTACCGGTGGTGCCCGTATTGTTCCTTCCGGGATGCTGAGTCTGACTAGGGTTTGTGGTATGGCCGGAGTTAAAACTGTGCGGGTCTATCGGTGTTGCACCTGGCATAGCGTACTGGTACGTGACGTTATATATCGGGGCTCCACTTGGCGGTTGCGGACCACTTATTGTGTCATCCGCAAACGGGTTCAACGATCCGTAGCTGTGATTCACCCGGTCTTTCGGAACTTCCCGCGGCGTAATGTCCCTCGTGTCGGTATGACCAATGGTCACTCGTCTATTTGAGTCCTGGTCAGTCTGATATCGGCCTTCCGTTACATTTGACATGCCTTTCTCACTAGTAAAAGGGTTGAAACCTTTCAGAATAGGCTTCGGAGTCAATTGGGCATCAACCTCCTGCTCCTTTCGTTCCTCTTCCAATGCCATCTGGTAGGCCAGAAAAGAATCGGTAACCTCCTCTTTCCTTTTTCTCAACTCCTCCAACTCCTCTTTCGCTAACCTTCGTTCCTCCGCAATTCTCTCTTTTTCTACTTCATAATCTTTAAAAAATTGCAGCGCGTCCGCCTCTTTTTCCTTACGTTCCTTTATAATGGAATTCATTTTCACGGACTGTCGATTCACCTCAATTTCATACTGGTCTCTCAGACTTCTTGACTTCTTTGCCTCTTCTCTATCCTTCTCTAAAATCATCCGCTCCTGCTCCATTCGTTTTCGAACGGAGTTCTCCTCCCCCTTCTGTATTGCTAGAAGTCTCTGTTGCTCAGCCAGTTGACTAGCGATGTAATTTTTGTCACGGGATAACTGTTCCGTTCCTTCTTTTAACCCCATCGTGATCCTTCTGTTCGATTCAATCTGATCATCCCTATCTTTCATCAATTGTACCAACTCGTCATTCATGGCACTATACTGTTGCTGCATGATGCGTTGATCGGCCCGTACTTTCTCCTGGTATATCCGGTCCTCCTCTAATTGTCTCTTCCGATCTCTATCTTCTGTCTTCTGACCTATTTCGAATATGCCAGGCGTAATCAAGCCTAACGAGTCCATTAATTCCCGTCTCGCGGTTCGTTTTTCAGTTGGGGTTTGCATTTTCGATGCACTGGCCCATACTCGATCTATATTCCTCAGACTGCAATCTAGTTCCCCATCCTCTAACGATTCCTCAATTCTCGATTCCCCCTCCCCCTCTTTTGGTCGGGCCTCCGCCACGATGACCTGCTATCTCGACTGGTCACGGCACCAATGTAGAGTTTAGTATTTTACGGTCGCAGAATAAACAACTCGGAAGGTTCTTTATACGTTCTGGATGCAAAGAGAGAGAGTTTTATTCACACTTCCTACTACAGTAATCTAAGTTCGGTTCTTGGTCGGGACGAGACCTGATGAGGTCTGTTTACCACTGAGCCTTCTGGCCTTATATATCCCACCCTACCCGATCGCAGCGCCCCCTTTATCAACACTCGCGCCCTCTGTATACGGGTCACGAACTAACATCTTATGGTGGTTTACATAACTGCGATCCGAGTGGGATTCGAGTCCCCTACACACATATAAAACACTTTTCAGAGTACACCCTACAAAAAGTCTTCTTATACAAACCAGGCTGCCACGATGTGTCATTTGCGGGTTAAGCAGTTACCATATTCAATTGGTGCATTCGCTTGGGGCCAAATTTCCCACTTTAGTAAAACACTAAACTAGCGTGACTGTAGTTTTAGCTGGTTATTGTAAGGTCTTAAATCTGCGCACCAGATGCTATAAGCCCACAGTGCCTAGGCAAATTATATTTTCAATATTGGTTCATAATTTTGACTGCCGCATTAGCCACTTACCAGATGAAATGACCAATACCTTTATGACAGTATCCACAGTCCATTATCAGGCCTGTGTCTGTTATCTTATTTTGTTAATTTTAGCCATTTTGGGGCTATTTAAAGTTGCTTTGATCTACAAGTCGAGGCTTTTCAGACAACATAATCTAAAACACACTTTTATTAGCCTTATCAATAAGCCTTCCGAGAGTGGGGGATAAAAGGCCCACATGCTGCTTGATGATATGAGCCTGAGTCTAAGGTAAACCCTTACTGAGGGAAATGCGACTGGAAAAGTACCCTCCAGACCTCTATTCGTAATGTCAAACAATTAATTGTGCCCCTACTTATTGTCGGAGTCCTGTCCATTATCTCTCCATGACATTCCCTACCCGCTATCCAAAAAAAAAAAAAAAAGAGACGAAAGGGGAGCTGATAATGAGTAAGTTAATTCTTAAGCATTTAAAGGCCCACATTAACTGATATTCTGTTGGTTTGCTTTGTTTGTCAGTATTTGTATTTGTTAATTTTTATTGGCATAAACAATGATTGCACAGCGCTGGATCTTTTTAATTTCATGCCGGGGTGCTCAGTGGATCCTTGTACACCTCTCGCCTTGCAAACCTTTTTCTATAACAATGGCCTCTCTTGCCTTCTTCCTGGAATATAGTGTTTTCTGTATATGCATCAAACACAAACGAAAATTGTTTCTCTTTGACTATATTTGCTGTGTCATAAAACACATTCCATAACAAATACAGGCCTGAGGGAGCCGTTATCATAATGGTGACAATACATACTTTTATATCATACTGATCAAATACATATGAGCTTCACCCTCACTCTTCTCACTACCAGCATCTACATTTGACAGTCGTAGGAAAGTGTATTATCTTATGTACATATGTATGATACCCACATGGGGGATTTGACAGAAATCGCAAGTTTGATACCACACGCAATATATATATTCTATTCCAACTTCCACAATATATTGAGATGGGCAAGACCTCAATCTGTCCTCCACTTCATGAAGAAGAATGAATTGGATAATCCCAATATGGATTGTAATAACCACACGTGAGTTTAACAATTATGGCATGAGCCGACGATGCTTTGTTATCAGTATAACATTACTTTTAATTCCTAATATTCTGGAAAACCCCTGAAAATTACTCAACCTGGTTGATTTTGGAATAATTCATGCTTGCGAATATACCTAGTTTGGACTTCAACCACCCTTATCTATCACAGAGTGCCATAATAATATAAAACCTATTTTCGCATGCATTCTCTAAAGCTCAAATTTCCTTTAATTCACAGTCTGTGTTGGTGTCTATGGTGCAAAGGAGGTGGAAGTTGAAGAAGGACACGAAGCCAAATTGTCCTGCTCCGTCCAACCACACCGCTACTCAGAATACAACTGGCACAAAGACTCGACATCCCATAAGGGCAGTGATTCCTCCTGCAACTTAACCATCAAGTCGGTCAAACTAGAAGACGAGGGAGAATACAAATGTGAACAGACAGATAGTTCTGGCACAGTGCTTAACCAGTGTACAGTGTCGTTGAAGGCATTCGGTATGTACTTTGTGATTTGTTTTCTCTGGTTCATTAGTTAGGCCAATAGAAAAGGTGTGTTTCAGGCAGCCTGAACCTAGATTTATAAATGGGTCGACTCGTTTATTTTTCTCATTTTCTAGCTTAAAAAAAAAAAAAGAAGCCCCACTGACCCTCAGACCCCTGAATTATAGATTGGCTTTTGATATTCCTAGTCAAAGGGGTAATTAGTGAGTCATTCTGGAGAATGGAGAGTTGATGTGGTGATTTGCGACCCTTTCCTGGTATTGTGAATTGTTGCGTAGAAGCCTAGCTTGCATATAAGCCGCCCTCTGTCTCTGAGTCAATCCCATAAGCCGCACTGGCGATCTGACTTGCATACTAGCCACTAATTAGCGGTACTCCAAATATGTGGAGAAAAATGGAATTAAAAGAAATAATCGACCTATATAGGCGTATGCCCTAAGATTTCAGTCCATGTTGCATTAAACACACCTTTCTATTGGGCTTAAACCCAAAGTCCACAGCGGCAAGAACCTGCGTTAAAATGGTATCGTGCCCCTGACGCCCCCATTTCCCCATGTTTCTCTGTGTACAAGGGCGAAATAGCAGCGGCAGAGGTGCGATACTGTTTGAATGCAGGTTCTTGTCGCCGTGGATTTTGGGCTTATCAGTGGTTGTTATGTACTTCTCAGTGTTTATGACTTTATGGAAATTTAAAACCCGTGAATTCTTTTATGCTACAATATGCACTAATTAGATGTGAATTTTCTTTTGCGAAAATGTATACCTGTGAATATAAATATGTTCACAATATTTTGTTACCAGGGCTGTGTCATGAAATGCCAACAAGGCATATTATTCTCCTTTCCTTAATTGCTAATTGTGGTCTAACTGTAACCATTGAGGTATGTCTGGCTTGGTCTAGGCGATATCTATATGGACTTATAAAACTTATACTTCATGATATATAGTAAATCTTTGGGTAGAAGCCACATGGCTAGTACTCGAGTCTGACCGCCAGTGTGGCTTATAGGATCAGCCCAGAGTCGGGATTGAGCTTATACACAAGTTTTTACTACTATAGTACTCTGCAGTACTAAAATAACAATTTCCAGACCCCCTCCAGGCTTACCGATCCCCCAAAGTTAAGAGTTGGCTTATACGGCAGAATGTATGCATATGCACAACACTTATATACAATATATACGTGCATAAGTGCTCCTGAAGATCTCCTGATTTATGTTTCAGAATACTTTAGAGATATACTCAGTATCATATTAAAGAATGAAAAATACAATAGCTGCTGTGTTTTAATATTTCAGTTCGACCTAAACTCAGGCTTGAAGCACCAAGCGGCCCATATGAGGAGAATGAGCTGATCCACATAAGCTGTACTATAGACAGAGTCTACCCAACCATCTCACCTGACGTCTTCACCCTGACCTTTACAAAACATGAACAGATTGAAGGCCTGGATAATACTGATAATGTTGGTAAAGCACAACGTATGGTGATTAAACATGACTTGAATGTGACAAGTGCATACGAAGGGGAACAAGTTGTTTGCCAGGTACAGTTTATGGGAAATACAATTCACAAGGAGCTTCAAATCCATTTGAAACGTGAGTCATTATTCTTACTGATCTCGATACATACCAGCAGGTTTATAGAAATTATATAATAGCTACTGCGTGGAAGCCGTGGCTAGTACACAAGTCAGATTGCAAATACGGCAAATATATGATCGCCCTAAGTCAGGGTGCAGATTATATGTGAGTTTTTAGATGTATACTGTAGGGCTAATGTAGTCATAATCAGCTCACCAGTGCGGATTATATGAAGTTAGGGGTGCCACTAATCCGCGAGTTAAACTTATGCAAAAGATTTAAAAAAATGGACAGACTGTATTTTACATACATGGCTGTATGTTGATGTGGTCCACTGAGCACACTCTCCTACTGTGGGTGTAAGTCAGATATGATATGCGTGATTAGCTGCATGAGGGTTAAAGGCCTTGGACAATGGCAATATCCATGGCTGACGTCTTGGACAATTACCCTGTCCTTGGCTTGTAACACTCATAGAGCAAGTCAAATGTATCATATCAGTAGTAGGGGAGGGGCCCGGAGGATACACATTTTTATCTAGGTCAAGTAGCCTAATTTAGGTTAGTACATCATTGCTAAGTAGGTCAATGATATGCATGAGTTTAAGTAGGTCATCATATGGACATGTTTGAACATGTAGCCTCATTAATTATTCATGTCACAGTTTTAAAAGTTAATGATATGCATAACATGGACATTTGGCAAGTGACCAGAGTAAAAGCTCATTATGAATGCATTTAGGTCAGACTTTAGACATGTTTGAACATGTAGCCTCATTAGATATTCATGTCACACTTAAGTTATGTGGGATACAGATGGATATTAAGTTATGCTGGATAGAGAATTATGTTTTGATTAGATATTAATTACATAGAATATATATTGTATTTGATATGAAGTGCCCATATGATACAGTATCCAAAAGAAAAATGGTTTGAATCTGTTTAGGCATGCTTCAAAGGGGGACATCAACATACATTTGATTGCTTGAGTTTGAGACATGTCTGGACACGTTTCACATCAAAGAGACCTGGCTGCTCCCTATTTAGCCCAGTCTCACATAAAACAGACACTGCTGGCACCTGTTTGGGCACTGTCACATCTAACAGATGTGGCTGGCACCTGTTCAGACATTTACTGAAACCTTACCATATGGCACGTGTTCAAAGGAAAAATGACTTCAAAGAGGCACTTCATTATATATTCAGATGCTTTGCCAACTGAACATGTTCCTTTAGCATGCATTGTGCCAGGATAAGATGCTTGCCAACTTTGTTTCCCAACTGAACATGTCCCTTTGGCATGCACCAATCATTCCTTCTGAATATCAAATGAGTGTCCCCTGTTTTAATCCTGTGGTTTTATGTGACACGATCCGTGAAAAAGGCCCTTAGCTTGAATTCATGAAATGTTTCCAGAGGATGGTCTCTGACCTGTATACTATGTTTGAGGTCAACATCATTTGAATAAACATGTTTATTTTTTGTAAGGTTTTATCCCCGGGGTATAACGGTTCATATTATGCAAATGAGGCAGGATATTTCATATATAACTGATGGGTAGATTTGGTCTAAACTATCATTTTGCTGAGTCTACATTGATGAACATGGAAAGAATGGATTCCTCTAAGACACAGGATTCAGTTAACCGAAGTTCCTGTAACTTAGGTTACACTGATGAGTTGTTACACATAATAGGTCGAATGATGCCATTTGACTGGAAGAAGCTGGGTGTTTATCTTGGGATCTCTTTACAGACACTCAATCAGATGGTTAAGATCAAATTCCCACATGAGATGGCTTTGGAAATGTTTCAGGCATGGTGGTCCCAGTCTTCCATCCATGCAAGATGGGGTGAACTCCATTACGCATTGATGTCCATTCACAGAAATGATTTGCTGCAGATGGTCCAAGACTTCAACAAGGAGGTGGCAATCGACTACAACAACCCTGATCAGCTTCATATAGACCGTTTATTTATTAAACTGTCCTCGAGCATGTCTGCACAGTGGAAAGATGCTGGTTCTTATTTGGGTGTATCTTCTCATACGCTTGCGGAAATAGGCCAACAACCAGTTCAAGACACCTCTCATCACACATTTCAAGTACTGAAGATGTGGCAGGCGTTACCTACTTCCAATCACCATCAGCTGATTGGGGTCATGTTGGATGACATGACCCGATCTGACGTTGTGCGAATAATTATAAAACATTTTGATAGATCAAGACAAGGAAGGACTGTCTGTGACTGCACCGACTGTGAATAATCACCAGGCACACAGTCATTGGTATATAAACTCTCTGTTTTAGTAATACATCATCACTTATACAGGTGTGTTGTCCCAGCAATCATCTGCTTTTTCGCTTTTGCCATGAGCTCTGATGCTGATATTACACAGATCTCGTATACCGAGGGATCAATTGCTGAATCTACAGACTCAAGGGACCACTCCACAGCTTTACATGGAGAAGACCCTGAGAACCTAAGTCGAGCATACGTCGAACAACGATGGTTTGATGACATGCAGAAGATAGCAGATCGCGTTGACACCCTGATGACGGCACTGAGAGAACTCCAAGCACGACTTGATAAACTGCAAGAGCTTAAAGCTAAACCTTCAGGATGTGGGTTTTCCTGCAGTAATAACACATTTACCTTATGAAAAAGATGTCGGCAAGAAATAAAGAAACCTTTTTTGGAAAATGAATTTACAGTGTCTGTCATTTTTTACACATAGTCACAACAATTTATTAGCATTTATTTTATTTACAGGATCACAGATTTTCCCTCTGAGACATTTCTACCAGCCCAGGTTGCTTTTTGTGGTTAATGTTAAGCTATACCCCTAAGCAGGACATGTTAAAAGAAGGTAACTCATTGACTATGCATGAATGCTGCCATGTCCCTAGGCAGTAGCAGGACAGGATCAAAGAAGGTAGCTCATTTACTATGCATGAATGCGGCCATGCCCCTAGGCAGTAGTGGTATAGGATCAAAGAAGGTATCTCATTGACTATGCATGAATGCGGCCATGCCCCTAGGCAGTAGTGGTATAGGATCAAAGAAGGTATCTCATTGACTATGCATGAATGCGGCCATGCCCTTAGGCAGAAGTGGTACAGGATCAGAGAAGGTATCTCATTGACTATGTATGAGTGCTGCAGTTGTATATAAAGAGAGCCTTTTAATGTACTGTAGCTCATATCTCTGAGAACCTCCAGAGAAGAAGAAGATCCTGGATCATTGCACTGAAATGGTTCTATCCATATAGAACAGAGAGACAGGTCACGTACAGAGAGAGAGACAGAGAGACAAAGAGACACCATGCTGGTAAGCTATATCTTAATGTAGTAACTCAACGTTAACTCAAATTATATCATAAAAATGCTTACAATCATGATTGTAATATGTTTGTATAAAATGATGGTTACATAGTTTGTATGCATGAAGATATATGTGAGCCAGCAAAAAGAAAGGGGTATCCCTGCGGGATTTAGTACCTAATTTAGCCACCAGGGGGCACCACTAGGAGCTTAAGTAGGAAAAATAGGCCTAAAACTGTTGTAGGGTACTTTTTGATGGAGAATACAATGGTTTCTGAGAAAATGTTCTATTTTGGGTGGAAAGGTTCCAAACTTGGAGGGTAAAAAGAATGTTTTCAGGCCTAAATAGGCATCTTGGTTGATTCCTATTGCCATGGAAACATGATTTTGATTCTAAGTTGGAAAATCAAAGAACCCATTTTAAAGAACGTGTCCTAAGGTGTACTATGGTGAATGCAGAATGACAATACCATTTCTAGATAAAAAGTTATGGACAAAAGAATATAAATTCCATGTTCATTTACCAAATTTGCATAAATCATGCTAATTATATATTTATCTCATGACTAATCAGACCTAGAGCCTATTGAGATTCTAGACATGGTCATACCCATCCATATTTAGCAAACCATACCTCCAGAACTATCAGGAGTATCTTCTCATGCACTATATCACTGAAAAGCATGTGATCTGAATGTAAAAGTGGATTTTTAGCACGGAGCACCCTTTCTCCTAGCCTCTACACATATAAGTTTTACATTTGGATAATGTTTTCAAGTTCTGGCATTTATACTATTTTGGATAACATAAATATCATTTTACTGCATATCTTTTAAACATATGTTTTTAAATGAACGCAAAAGCTTTTTATGTAAGAGTACACTACTTAATCTTAAATGAAAATCTATAATGATTACATGAAATATCCACCTTGGTACGTCTTTCAGAGAAATAAGTGAAATATAACAAAAAAGAGGGTTAGAGTTGATTTTTTTTTTTTCAGGGTGGCACATGTCGGATATGCAACCAACCTTTTGCTTCAAACCTGGCAAGGAAAAGGCATGAAGATAAGTGCACAGGTCAATCATGGTCATGCAGGTACTGTCATGCATTAGTATCTAGTCAACAATCTCTCCACAACCATGAAGCTGGGTGCAGAAAAAGAGCTGAGGACAATGCAAACAGTAGTAGAATGCAAAGAGGAAAGGAGCTTGAAGCAAAATTGTTAGAACAACAACTGGAGCAGATTCATGACTCAGCACAGGAACAGGAGGATGAGGAACATGTTCCACATCATCCATTTATCAACCAGTACTCTACATGTGGTACCGAGAACAAAAAGACACAAGAGTATAATTGCAGACGATGTCAAAAGCATTTTGGAGACATCAGCTCATTTCGAAGACATAGACAGTCTCACCATGCTAGGAAGGCTGAAAAATTTGCATGTCACACCTGTCAGTCACTGTTTTCCACTCGGACTGATTTAGCAGCACACTTAAAAGGGGAACATGGACTTGACATAGATGAAAACAGACCAGTGTTGAAATGTTGTGATTGTGATGAAACATTTGATGCTTATCACAAACTGCACACTCATCGAATAAAACACACTCATCAAAGAACCTTTAACAGACTGGACGATCCATCTAGAAAGATGCCATGGGAAAAAGACTCCAAAATCGATCCTCCTTGGTTGTCACACGATGAGCATGGGAACCAGCTAGTTGACGAGGAGTTTCGGAAGATTTATTCTGAGAACAAAGACACCATTCAAGGTGCTCACGATCCTGGAAATCTCAGGGGAGTTTATAACTTTCCTATTGATGACTTTAATGGGGAAACAGTCATTATGAGACCTCACTTAGACCAGATCCTGAGTGAGGAATCTCATGCCTTCAAGATCAATGTGGCTTTTGGCACAATCTTAAGAGATGTAGGAACAGGGGAATATCGATATTTCACTGCATACTATAACAACACAATATTAGAGAAACCTTACAGAATTAGTAGAGCTCCTGACATAAATGACTTATTGAAACTGTTGGAGCAGACTGACTTGTTGGAACATGTCTTAAGAAACCGAGACTCCACTAAGTGGGAAAAAGTCTATGTGACCAACATTACATATTTTGTGTACAGGATGGGATTTCCAATAGGAGCTGGTGGAAAAAAGAATGGTCAAAATAAAGTTCCAGGATACGTGCTTCACAACAAGGGCATTGTAGCTTTGACTACTGCTCGTAATGTAAACACTCCTTACAAAGACAACCTGTGCGCCTTCAGATGTCTGGCATGGTCTGTACAAGGGAAAAAGAATTTGGAAAAAAGAACGAAGACATACTATAACATGTGGAGACAATATCAAGAGAACCAAGGAGTGTTTGATCTACCCCCAAATGCCAAAAACTTCAAAGGGATATATCTAAAAGACCTTGCAGATTTCGAAGAGTGCTTCAGTGTGAGATTGTTTGTGTATTCACTACATGAAGACTTGTCCTGTTCCCGAGTATACCACTCGGCAATACCTTCCGACACACAGACTGAACACGAGATGTATGTCAACTTGTTTGAGCACCATTTCAGTTTCATTTCTGACTTCAGCAAGTATGCCAAGAAGCATGCTTGTCGTTTCTGTAGGAGAACTTTTATCAGAAAAACTAAGTTAAACAGACATGAAAAGTCATGCAGTGTTAGAGTGAAGTACAAGTTTCCAGGTGGAATATACACTCCGAGTCTGACTATTTTCGAAGAGATGCAGCAGACACTAGGTGTAGTAGTAGAACCAGATCTACAGTTCCATCCGTGGTTTGCTGTGTATGACTTTGAGGCAGTGTTAAAGCAAAGTGGACATGATGACACAGAGAAATATAAAGAAGGGAGTGAAAGGACCACATCCAAAACAAAATGGACCACAGAGCACATACCAGTTTCCGTTAGCATAGCGTCTAACGTAGAAGGGTACCAAGCTCCTCACTGTATTGTTGATGAAGATCCTGACAACCTTGTGAAACAAATGTGTGACTACCTGGAGAAAATTCAAATCAAAGCCTCTGAGCTGGGAAATCTTCGGTGGAACTCAGTAAGAACAAAATTACAAAATCTACAAACAGAATTCCCATTGTCTACAGTAACTAGCGAGTCCATGGCTACCTTTAACTCGACACTTACTTCGCTACATGGCCAGACACCTTTCTCGAAGTCAGGATTAGCAGATGGAGCGTCTAAACTATCCTACCAAGAACCACTCAATCGGGAGAATGACGAAGAGGACATGGAAGTGGATGAACCAGAGATGGAGGAAGAGGAAGAGATGGAAGTGGATCAACCAGAGTGTCAGGAGGAAAGCAAAGGGGAGGAGGACATGGAGGTGGAGGACCTGTCTGACACTGAAAATGTAGACACATCATCTGAACCGAGGAACACCAACATAGGGGGCATGGACTTTCAGGATGCTAGAAAACTACATGCAAACCGTGTAGAGTCTTTGAGACAAAGATTTGATAAATACATCTCTGTTTTGCCAGTGTTGGGATTTAATTCTGGAAAGTATGACTTGAATCTCATCAAAAAGTATTTTCCTAAACACCTCAATCTAACAGCTGACTGTGACTATGTAGTGAAAAAAACTAACCAGTACACAACGATAGCCACATCAAAGTTCAAGTTTCTAGACATCATGAACTACTTGGCAGCAGGATGTAATTATAGCAAGTTCCTTAAAGCGTACGACATCAAAGAGACCAAGAGTTACTTTCCATATGAATGGTTCAATGATGTTGAGAAGTTGAACTACCCTGCTCTCCCCCCATACGAGGCGTTCTACTCCAAACTAAAAAATGCCAATGTATTGGAGATGGAGTACTCAGACTGGGAAGCTCATGGACAAAAAGGAAATCCACCCAAAAGTGGACACGAAAAGTACCATGAGCTACTACAAATATGGCAAGACAAGGGCATGACTCGTTTCAAACATTTTCTTGAACACTATGCCAACTTGGACACTGGACCATTTGTTCAAGCTGCTGAAAAGTTGCAGAAGTACTATTTCCAGATGGGAGTAGACGTGTTCAAAGTAGCCATTTCTGCCCCAGGAGTTGCTAGAAGATTGTTGTTTAAACATGCCAAGGAAAACAACAAATACTTTGCTAGCTTCGGTCCTGAACATGATGACCTGTTCTATAAGCTCAAAAAGTGTGCTTTTGGAGGACCTAGCATTATATTTAAGCGATATGCCAAGGTAGATGAGACCTACATCCGCAACAACCCGGAGAAGCCATGCAAGAGCATATCAGGCTATGACTGCAATGCTCTTTATCTTTTTGCATTAGGGGAAGAGTTACCGGTCCTGTTTCCAATTCGCAGAATGGAAGAAACCAAGTTCAAACCAGAAGTGAGTTGGCGACACCTGGAGATGTACCAGTGGCTGAATTGGCGCATGGTGGAAGACAATGTGCACATCCAACACAAGTTAAACTCGGGGAAGGAATTTCCAGTTGGTCCTTACAAATTAGATGGGTATGCAGCTGCTGCCAACGAGGAGACAAGACCAACAGGGTATGAGTTCCATGGTTGCTGGACACATGGACATGACCCGTCAGTGTGTGGATTTAACCGAGATAAATTTGGTAACCAAAAGACACATGTCTCTGACACTACAAGACATCTTCAAGAGCAGAAGAGAAAGAGGACAATGGAAAGGGAAAACTACATAAGATCCCGCAACATCAATCTTGTGGTGATATATGAATGTGAGTTTGCCCAACTGAAGAAGGAAAACCGAGAGATAAAAAAATGCAGCGACAAATTGTTTCCAGATTTCTACTTGAGATATCCAAGACAGATCACAGTGGAAACTATTTTGGAGAACGTGGAAAGTGGTGCGTTGACTGGGTTTCTTCAGGTAGACATTCGGGTTCCGGAGGCATGGCCAAAAGGAAAGGAGAGAGATTTAAGTCCTTATGACTACTTCAGTGAGATGTCCCCCATATTTTGCAACTCAGACGTGCATTTCAATGACTGGGGTCCTACGATGCAGAATTACAGCCTTTCTAAACTATCTGGAGTATTCACAGACTCCAGAAAGTTGTTGGTAGGAGGCATGGCAGCTGAAAAAATATTTCTTGCAACAAACCTACTAAAGTGGTACATGGAACAAGGACTAGAGGTGACTCGAGTATACGAAGTAGTGGAGTATCGTTTTGAAAAGTGTTTTGAAGAGTTTTGTGACTACATTTCCACAGCACGAAGAGCAGGAGACCAAGACTCAACCAAGGAGATTCTAGGTGAAACATGTAAAGTCTTGGGAAATGCGTCGTACGGCTCACTGTTACTGGACAAGACTAAACACGCAGATGTCAAGTACGTACACCATAAGCATGAGGCACATTTAGCAGTGAACGACCCATGCTTCAAGACGGCATGCTCTCTACCCGGTGGACTGTTTGAAATCGAAATGTCAAAGAAACAAGTGGATTTGGATATTCCCATTCAACTAGCATTCACCATCTTGCAGACAGCCAAGTTGAAACTACTCCAGTATTACTATGAATGCTTGGATTACTACATTGATCGGGAGGATTTTGAGTTAACTCACACAGATACCGACAGTTTGTACTGTGCGATGAGCGGGTCCTGTCTCCGTGATGTGATCAAACCGTGTAAACTACAGGAGTTTGAACAATCTATCTACGGACACTGCTACGACTTGGATGTGAATGGTGAACCTTTCAGAGCTTCAGACCATCATTGGTACCCTCGACAGTGTTGCGATCGGCATAGAGAGTATGACAAGAGGGAGCGAGGACTCTTTAAAAAGGAGGCCGACGGTACTGAGATAATAGCACCAGCACCCAAGACCTACTATCTCAAACGCATTGATGCACCTGACTGCATCAAAGCCAAAGGAATAAACAAGAGTGCGCTTGTTGATCCCCGTGAATTGTATAGGTCAGCGCTTCAAGACAAAAAGACGGGATGCGCTACAAATGTAGGGTTCAGAGCCATCAATAACAGCATCATGACATATGTTCAGATGAAAAGGGGCTTCAATTCTTTTTACCCCAAGAGGCATGTGCTTCCAAATGGCATAGATACAAAGCCGCTATCTATCACACTAAACCCATGGGAAGATCACAACACACATGTTCTGAGAGCGGAAAAGGATTGTCTCTCCAACGACTATCAATGTGCTCTTCAAAAACACGGTCACATATTTAGATCATGCTCCCAGCTCTTCATGTATGAGAGAGCCATGTACAATGGGTACCCCTTATTGGCTGCTGACATTCTTAAAGCATGTAACGACAAAAAGGTTATTTCTCTTTCCAAGGGTGTCCAGTTGAAGCAGTCATGGTACACAGATCGTGATGCAGTGATGCACGACATTGTCTGGCAAAAGATAGACAACATTAGGTTGCGCATAATTTTGGAACTGAGAGAAAGTAAAGACAAGCTCATTGTTCAACCAGGTGCTCGATTTAACAACTATTTCACCTGCGGACTCTCGCAGAAAATGGCTGAAATAACAAATCCGTCACAGTTTCCAGGATCAGACATGATGAGTGTATTTTGGGACAACTTACAGATGGATAGAGAGTTCATGAACATGGCGTGATACAATACATGTATATACATATATACTCTATGCTATATAACATATCAATGCTGTTATATACACCTCAGTCGCTCAGTTTCACGACAGGAGGAACATCTAATCAACCACAAGTACTATATAGATAATCATAAAATGGATAACTACATAGAAGACATAAAAGGACCTATTTTCCCTCCCCTCAAGTCACCATGTAACAGTTGTGTCTCTGGGGTGAGTGGCAGTGGAAAGACTACACTTGTACACAAGATTTTGACATACAAGGATGTCATCTACGACTCACCTGTGCACGAGGTACTGTATTGTATGACAGTGGATCAACCTCTGTTTGCTGAGATGAGGAGAACAGTTCCTGGGCTGAAGTTCAGAAGAGGAATCCCAACAGAAGAGGACTTGAACATGTTCACAGACGGATCCCGCCACTGCATAGTGGTGTTGGACGATTTGATGGAAGAGGTAGTGAGGAGTGTGGAAGCTCAAAACCTGTTCACAAAATACGCTCACCACAAGAACATCTCGGTTTTGTACATAGCTCAGAACCTCTACGCTCAAGGGAAGTGTAGTCGTAATCTTTCTATGAACACACATTACTTTTTTGTATTATGTAACCCAAGGGATGTCAGCCAGATTAGCATATTAGCCAAGCAGACAGGTCTGGGTGAGACTTTAAAGGCCAGCTATAGGGATTGTGTATTGAAAAAGGCTTATGGATACCAGCTCATTTCACTACACCCGGCTGATGTCAGCCGACATTTGACATCCGACTCACCTAGGACCAGTGCACGTATTTTTACCAACATTTTTCCTGGTGAAAATCTCATTACATACGTGGCAAGAGACTGATGTCATATAAAAAGCTCCCACCTATTAGTCATATGCTCAGTTCACTTCTGACAGCAGTCTGGAAAACAACATCCCCTCCACCTTTGTTGTACAAGACATCCACCGACATTGACACCAGTACCACTACCATCACCCAAACAGTCAGCACCATACTCACCACAAGGACAAAGAATTGGTGTACATGTTATTTCTACAGGCATGTCCAAGAGACTCAGGGACTGTGGTTTGTATATAAAGTTATTGCTCTCAGGAAACAGACTTCAGAGCGAAGCTATACTCGTCACTGCAACAGACAAGCAAGTGGAGTGCTTGAGTGAGATCATCAGAAACGTGTTACATTTACCAGTGGGAAAGAAAACCAAAAACCTCATACATGAACACAGAAAGATACTGGAAGCTTTGTCTAAAAAGGAAACACCTGTAAAAAAACGGTTAGACATCATACAGAAATCACATGATAAAATACTGGACGTTTTGATGTCAGTGAAGTCAAAGTTACTGCCATTGCTGTGAATTCCCTTTTACACTGAATTGACTACATAAAACCTCTACAATCATGAAGAAATACATTACAATACCATTCGAAACTTATACAAGGATGAATAAATACAGCAGTGAAAACAAAAATCTCACCACGGACCAGGTCGCAGACTTGTCAGAGTCTGCAGGTGTGCATCTTGACACACCTGAAGCTGTACGTTTGCATCCTTCAGGTGCTTTACCAGGATCAGTGTCATCTTTATCTTCTGGGGGATGGGAGCTGGAGGAGGACACTGAGATGGAGGTGAATGGGCAGGACCATGATAAGCAGCAGGATAAGTGGAAGACCACAAGGAAATCCCAAAAGCCTGTTTCGAGGACTATGCACGAGGCAGGAGTTTCAAAGTCAACAACACCCCCATTGAAAGGCTTAGCATCATCTAATGTGTCTCAGCAAGTCCAGACCCACCTCACCAAAACTGCTTCAACAAGCCCTCCAGGTGCCTCTCAATTACAGCAGACAGCACCTGAGCCCCAGGGAGCAGCATTTCACACCTTTCCTGGAGATATGAGGCATGCAGCTGGCCTGGCATCTCTTTACCCAGTATTGGCAGGTCGCATAGCTGGTACTGCAAGAGTCTGGGTGAAGCCTTCATCCAGTTCAAATGAAAACTCTGGGGACAAAAAGCCTGAGAACCTGGTCGAGTCCGGAGGTTCAAATGAGAGACAGGAGTCCTCCCAAACCTCAGAATCGGCAGTGGTGTACACTGGATCACAGTTAGAAGACAGTAGGAAGAGGGCTCGGGAGGAGGAGGAGGAAGAGGATGACGACTGGGATGAATTGTGGAATGGAGGCCAAAGGAAAAGGCTAAAAAGAGATCAGGAAGATTTGGATATAGATCAGATGTCTTTGCGGGATCAGTCATCTCGGGCGTTTGAGCCCGGGCGTGCGGAGGCGGAGGCGGGACAGGGTCATCAGACGGCGCAAACAGCGCAGCCTGTAATATCACCGCAAACGATGCCACCGCCCATGCCGCCGCCCGGCATCCCGCCAACACGGAACGCCCATGCCATCCTTGCACCTGAAAAGACACATGATGAAAATGACCAGTGGACAACAACATCAGAAAACCAACAACCTTCCCCTCTATACTCACCGCAGACGTCTAAAACAATGTCGCCACCGCAGACGTCTAAAACGACGTCACCCCAAGTGTCTGCTGTTGCTACAAAAAGAAAAAAATCACAAAAAGACATGGCATCTGCATCCACAGTCAGAGTTCGTCACAACCCTCGTCCACAGAGGAGCAACGCAGGACAAGGTGTTGAAATCTGGAGAACCGGGTGGAAATCTTAATGAGATTTATTTTTTGGCATTGTCATCATGAGTCTCCAAGGAAGGATCCCAGAAACTGAAAAGGAAATGAACGATTATCTAAAGTCTGTGTACTATGATCCGGAGCATCCTGCAGGATTTACAGGAGCTGGTACAGTGTACAAAGCTGTGCGATCTGAAGGAAAATATAAGATAACATTGGATCAAATAAAGTCATGGTTGTCTTCCCAAGACTCCTATGCCACATTCAAACAAGGTAGAAAGAGATTTCCAAGACCTAAAGTCATAGTCAGTTCGAAAGATCAGATGTGGGATTGTGACTGTCTGTCTATGAAGCATTATATAGATGACAACAACGGTTATGGATACATCTTAGTGTGCATTGATGTGTTTACTCGGTTCCTGTACACTAGACCACTGGAAGCATTAAGAGGTGTTGTGGTGCAACAGGCATTCGAAAAAATCTTCGAACACAATGAGGAGCCGAAAACTATTCGATCTGACCATGGCAGCGAATTTGTTAACAAGACCATGAAAAAGTTTTTCTTGAGCCGAAACATAAAGCACTATCTCACCAACAATGAGGTCAAGGCATCTCATGCTGAACGAGTGATTCAAACACTCAGGATGAGGATAGCTAGAATGTTCAGGGCAAGAAACAATTTCAATTGGATAGATCACCTACAAGAGATAACGGAAGCATACAACAACTCAAACCACAGCATCATCAACTCAACTCCGGCAGAAGCCATGTGTGCCACAGACAAAACTGAACTGTGGCACTGGCAGTACAAACGGAATGACTCGGCCACAAAGACAGGACCAAGCCTCCCTTATGCTCTGCAGGTGGGTGACAGAGTCAGGTTGTCATTTCTGAAACAGTCGTTTCATAGAGCCTACGACCACACATGGACAAAAATGATCTACACTGTGACTCACCGACGCATGCATCAGGGTTTTCAGAAATACCAGATCAAGTCATGGGATAATGAGGAAATTGTGGGAGAGTACTACAAAGAGGAGTTGCAGAAGGTGACAGTAGAGGGAGACGACGAAGCAGTGTACGAGGTAGAAGAGGAGCTACAGAGACGGACTGTGGGTCCTAAAAACAACAGACGTACCGAGGTGTTAGTGAAGTGGTTGGGATGGTCCAAGAGGTTTAACTCCTGGATACCCGAGAGCCAACTGACAGATCTCTAGAGGACGTCACACTGGCAACACATAGTACAATACTTGTTACTCCTCTGCCATGTATCTCTACCTGTCATCCGAGGACCATGGAGGATACCACACCAGTAACACGGGAAATGATTTTGTTGTGACTTTACCTTCTTCCTACTACTTCAGCCGGAATGAATCTTGGGAAATTGGCTTGATAGACTTTCATTTGAAGGCAGGCAAAAACTCACATGTGTCAAAGGTGGACACCACCAGGTTATTACATGTGTATTGTGACTCTGTAGAGCCGTCCGTGTACAATGGTGGTGAACGTAAGCTCTTGACTGTGACTCGGTACAAGGACTGCATCAGGACAATCTACTGTCCAAGTCACATACGATATGTCAACCTGATGCAGGAAAGGCTGACCAACATCCATGTGTACTTAAAGTTTGAAAACGGGGAGCCACTCTCAGTCTCCGGGTTGACAGCGTTCTGTACACTTCACGTGAAAAGGACAACAGACTGAACAAAATATTTAAAAAATACAGTATTCTGAAAGAAAAGAATCACCAAGAACCATAATGGTTTTAGTACCACTGGGAATCAGCATGAACACTTGGAGTCGCAGCATGGATTCAAAGACTGAAGGTAAACATGATAAAAAATCATTCACAGACGACAAGGGTGAAAAGATGTTCCGCCGTGTTGGCTCTACATCTCATGGAGAGGGAGGAGATAGACTTAAACCGTTGAAAACAAAGATAGTCTCACCAACACAGCAACTGTTAGAACAGATGAAGGAAAAGGAAAAACGCTCCGATGCTCCTGACACATTTGGCATATCATTCAACATGGCCTCAACAAGCAGCAAGTCTGGGTCATCTACATCAAAAGGGAGAAGGAAAAGTGGGACCTCCAAAACTAAGAAGACTGGTGTGAAAAGCAAAAAGTCTGTAGGATCCACTATAAAACGACTTGGAAGGAAGAGAAAAGCTCAGTCTGAGAGAAATCTTGGAAGGAGCAAGAAGTAGTTCCCCTTATACAGTAACACACACGGATTGTCAGTCATCCTTGTCCTCACCATGCAGGAGTACAAATTCAGTGAAAGCGAGGAGGGATTTTCTTCCAAGATCGCTATCTTCGACCCACCCAAGATGGACACCTCCATATTGGATACAGAGAAAGTCAGGTATTATCCCAAGTCGGCTATCAGCGAGGGATCTCCATTAGTATTCCGTGTAGAACCTTATACTGGAGGCTATATAGACGGAGCCAACACCACCATGACTGTTGACATGAAAATAATGAAAGTGGAAAACAATAAAGATATACCAGTAGAAGAGACTGACTTGGTGGCGTTGACCAATCTACCACTCAACTCAGTCTTCAGTCAGGTCTCTGTAAGCATGTCAGGAGTGGAAATCAACCCAGACATTGGATCTATGTATCCCTACAAAAACTACCTGGAGATGTTGCTGATGTCTGATCAAGAAGCCAAGGCCTCTGTTGGTGAGCAACGAGGTTACTACCAAGACTCGTACGGTGGAGTCGGCACGACTGATCCCACAACCGGGGCTGCAAAACCAAATGCCGGCCTCATCAACAGACACGCGTTGACAAGCAAAGGACAGACGGTAACATTCAAAGGTGGACTAGGAGTAGGAGTCATCGACCGAGTCAACCGTCACATTTTGAATGGAATAAACATTTATCTCACATTCTATCAGAGCATGGACGGCTTCAGACTCATGGCCAAAGACAACACCACAAAATACAAGGTGGTGATTGAGAGCATGTACCTCACTGTCAACTACATCAAGCTGAGACCTGAGGTCCTCGTACATCACAGCGAGCTGCTGGCAGAAGGAAAGGACGCCCTTTACCCCTACCCGAGAGTTTACATGAGGAACCATACCATCCCGGCCAATGTCAACTCTTTCTCCATCTCTCAGGTGTTGTCTGACCGGATCCCCAGCCTCCTCGTTCTAGGATTGGTGGACGCGGAGGCGTTTGGAGGCAGTATGACCAAGTCGCCCTTCAATTTCGAAAACTTTGACCTGAACTATGTCTCCCTACAAGTTGGGTCTCACAGCGTTCCCGACAGACCACTAGAGCCTGACTTTGCCAACGACAAGTTCTCGGAGGAGTATGACGCCTTCTTGTCAGTCACCAAAGGTCAGGGCAGCACGTTTTCTAAGAAAGACTTCAAGGACGGAAACTGTTTGTTCTGCTTCAACGTGCAGTCGCATCTCAACCTGTATGACGGTGTGTTTCCAGTGATAAGAAAGGCCAACACCCGACTCGAGATGAGATTCAAAGCCAACCTTCCCAAGTCTGTAGTTGCCGTGCTGTACATGATCACCCCAGGATTATATACAGTTTCTGAATCGCGACTGGTGTCCGTGGAATACTGATCAAACAAGATGAAAAAATAAAAAGACAAAAAAAATATATGCATACATATCAAGGTGTCGGTGAAATATTAAAACGTATATCATTTCTCCCAGAGTTTTTACTATGTCATCAGAAATAAAGAGCTTATAAAAAAAGTTATTTGTGTTTTGTTCTTGATCATGCATGACTATACAGATATGATTCATTAAATATGTTTATATAGAAAAATAGGCTCACTTTATAAAGATATTGATATTGAGAAAAATTTTAATTATAATGCTAACGTTATAGATCACAGCTCTCCTCCTTCTCCTGTTTTGTAATTGAGAGGAGCTGGATGGTGGAGGCATTTGCATGTAACAATGAATACGATATCATATGATGACTTCATTGTCAAATACAATATATATTTTGTCTCTATTGATACTGAATCAAACAAAGCAGTCCATACAGTCTAACTTCATATCCCATATATTTATTTATATCCTACATAGCTTAAGCAATGAAAGCTTTCACTGGTACAAATCAAACACTTAACACAGTAGGATATACTCGTATGACAAAACCAATTATGATTGACTAGATAACACATTAATGATTAACCCACCAAGTTCATTTATTGATGCACCCTAATGAAATCACCCATAGATCACATAATTGTTATCATACTTGACATAATTAGATTGATTAACCAATGAATCAAATGGTCTTGGCTGGGATTATGTAAAAACCAAATTCCTCATACAAGATGACAGTGTGCTAATGAGACTGCTGGATGATTTACTGCTTTCAAAGACAGTTTGAGTGAATAAATACAGAGAGAACAAGTAAAATGATATTGGATAAAACTGTTTTTTATTCAATAGTTTGGTATTCAATGTATAGTTATTTTACTTTCTTCTTGTATATGTTGACATAAATATATGTTGGTCGCGAGGATTTCTTGGCTCCCATCATTCAGCAGAGCTGGAACTCTCTCTGTATGGGTAGAATTCCCTGGGGGGGGGGGGGAGGTTTCGTCGTTGCACAAGCTCAGCGCCAGCTTGATGTCCTCTAATTCCTTTTTGATCTGGTAGATTGCATCATAATCCAGCAAAATGTTGTAACGAGACCCTGCCCTCTGCATCTTGTTGATGCTGTTGGTATGCCATAGGCTCAGCCTAAGATCTCTGTCACCACCCTTTCCCGTTTGCTATCAACATACAAATTCTGTCCTTTGGATACTGTATCATATGGTCACTTCATATCAAATACAATATATATTCTATGTAATTAATATCTAATCAAAATAAAATTCAGCATAATTTAATATCCATCTGTATCCCACATAACTTAAGTGTGACATGAATAACTAATGAGGCTACATGTTCAAACATGTCTAAAGTCTGACCTAAATGCATTCATAATGAGCTTTTACTCTGGTCACTTGCCAAATGTCCATGTTATGCATATCATTAACTTTTAAAACTGTGACATGAATAATTAATGAGGCTACATGTTCAAACATGTCCATATGATGACCTACTTAAACTCATGCATATCATTGACCTACTTAGCAATGATGTACTAACCTAAATTAGGCTACTTGACCTAGATAAAAATGTGTATCCTCCGGGCCCCTCCCCTACTACTCATATCTACCACATAAAACCACCTAACATTACACTGTAATGGTAAGCTAAGGTTGTTAAGCTCAGGGAGCAGTTTAACTGCTCATGGCACACCATACATTATGAATCCTTTCCACATGACAGGTGAAGTTCCCACAACAGTGCAAAGGGTATTTGAGGGAGATGATGTTGTTCTCACATGTCCTCAAGGGAATCATGTCAACCATTACTGGATGCGAGAAGCTGCCCTATCACAGAGTGGTGTAGAACAAGCAGTCACTGCACAGACCCCAGTTCCAGGTCTTGAATACACTATTGTTGATGTCAACATTGATGATGAAGCCCGCTATATTTGTTATGCAAATGGAGTTGTCGAATCATCACGAATGGCAATTGTCGACCTAGTGGTTCATGGTAATTAGCTGTTCTTTATTAATCAAATGCATTAGTTATGTTGCCATTCATTCATTATAAAATCATTATAAAATCGGTTTATTCTAGCTAATATGCTCATCCGTTCTGAGAATACTGCTTCATTTGACAACTTAGAATCTGTCTCCTATGTATGTTTGGATTTAGCAAACAGCTATATAGACTATATGCGTGCTGTCGTCTTAGTGAGAACAGCCATTTGACACAGAAGGGTCTCCGTCTAGTATAGACTACATTCATTGAAACTATGATCTCGCCGAATCCTTACAGGGATGTCTTTCTCCGTCACTCCTGGCCCGTATGCAATAGGACAAAGTGTGGCAGTGACTTGTTCCGTTGACCGTGTCCAAGATGTGCCAAACACCAACCTAGCCCTTACCATTGGAACCAAATCAATAAAAAGTAAACCAAAAGCAGAACAGAAGGAAGGAAGAGACTCCGTTTTTCACACCGCAGCATCTCTGGAAATTACCAAATCAATGAATGATGGCATCCTCTCTTGCACATTTGACTCTCCTTCCTACCAACGAAAGGTTATTGGGAAGGTTACGATTAGACTCATCTGTAAGTGCACTTCTGCAAGTTTCCTATGTTGGAAGATGGGTTAGGAGCTTATTCTGTGTCGATTTAAATTTTCACTTAGACAGTTTCTTTTTGTTCATTGTTTCCATACAAATATGTGTGCGACTTTTTAAATGATTCTGATGTTTATAAATCCATGATACATAGAGAAATCATGGTCAAAATAAGTCAGGGGACTCGAATCTGTTAGAGAAAGGAATCCCCTGCTTTTATTTATATTTTATGTGTTTATAAGTAACATAATGCTTTGAAAAGCTACACACATATTTATATGGACATTATGAACATAAATACGTAGAAAAACTGAAAACTAGAAATTGACCCCAAATTAGCTCCTAACCCATAACCCGGACTACTTGAGGGGCGTTCCTCTCATGTCTAAATAAATTGAGTCATTCTATATCCATTTGTTCATTTTGACACCCCCTGCTTTGAAAAACATTATCATGAAATATTGCATTTTGAATCAGTTTTGTACGCCTGCTGTTTTGTTGTGATTTGCAGTGATCGTGATGTTGTGATATTGCTGTGATCATGAACTTACCTTACGATCGTGCATACATTTTCCCTTTTGTTAGTCTGACAAAAAAATCAAAGCATAAGTATTTCCATAGAAAAATAGATTTAAGAGGAAAAAGTTAATTTGGGACCTGAATTATCTACTGTGAACTTACATACGCTAATGTTCATGAATTGTAGACCAAGTTGAGATGGGCCTGACATATGGCCTTGCAGTTGGAGGTAGTGTAATGGCTGTTGTTGGTTTCCTCCTGCTGGGAATATGCGTTTGCAAAAGGAGGCAGCAAACAGGTACTAGATATTATGGAGACTGATTAACGCTAATCAAATTTGTATATCGTTGAAAAATATTACAAAAAACAGATCATTGCTGTGCTGATGCATTTTGTCTGGTTACACAAACAAGCCTATATTTTTGTTATAGTCATATTAAGCCCTCATTGGCAAAATTATGTTTACACTCCCCCAATACTATGCTTACTGGGGAAGTGTAAACAAACAAACCCTTGTAACTTTACATAAAGAAATTAAGAGTCATATTTACACCGATTACCATCCAGGTGTGCTGGGTATAATACTGGCCAGCGTAATTTACTCAGGATAATAAACGGAATACTATACCATACTATTTGTGCTAACCTTTCATCATTACTAAAACTGTGAGGTTTATTTTCATTTGCATATGAATATATGTATCTTCTATTATGCAGGTGAAACATATGACCAGTTAGATCTAGGTGAGATGAAACAGGCAACGCGGCACGGAAGAGAAGAACCGGGTATGTAACTTGTTTCTGCCTTAAATAATATAGAACTATTAATTCAGGTTCTTTTTGTAAGTTCATGAAATGTAATCTTGGATATTCAATATAGTTTCAGTCTTATTACCAAATGTAAACTTTAATCATGAAGGAGTTAGGCTATTCTAATCGGAAAAGGCACCAAAAGGGGAGGATGTGCTTATTCGGGGGAGGGTACATATTACGTTGAATACAGTAATGCCGATTTTATGAGGTCTTTTATCTGATAGATGAACGTGAAGAACCGGGTATACCAAGTACCCAGGAGGATGCTGGAGATACCGCTGAGCCTCCACCGGTTGCACCCCGTCCACCTAGGAAGTTGAGCAGGGACGTTGAGGAGCCTTATTCCGTTAAAGTATTTGATGGTAATTTTGATTGTAAAGCCCGAGCTCAAAAGTCAACTTCTACTTTTCTAATAAAAAATTGAAATTGTTCAAATGGAAAGTGCTACATCGACATGTAATCTGGCTTGAAAATATTTGGATTTGGATTTTCTCCTTTTTTTCAGAAGAGAGGGCATCAGTTGGATCGAAGTCCTCAGAGGATGAACATGATTACCTCCCGATGGATGGTAAGTCCATGTTAATCATTATATATTACTACTTGCATTATTGACCACTCGATTTAGATATGAGTCACAATCACTCATTCCAACACACCCACTATCTATGTACTATCTGTAAATCATGGGGGCGTCTATACATATGTACTAAACATCTTTGTCCGGAAATGCATCTTGCTGATACTCGCCTCATATATTATCGTGTTTCAAATAACACTTTATGGCAGGGATTTTAGTTCTGGTTTTGGCCACAAGCGGGAGGGGGGCAAGGTGGTGCCAAATACATGATAAAATGATGTTTTCCATGAAAGGTTTACACACAAGTAGTATAGTATGTATCGGAACGGGACTATAGTTAAGTACTGTTTATTACTCAATCGACATGCAGCCAATCAGAGGCTTCCATTTGGTCACGTGACCCGTTGCCATGGTAACGTGACCTACTTAGGGCTCTCAGCCAATCAGAAGCCAGCATTCTGGGTGACCTACTGACCTACTTAGAAGCTCTCAGCCAATCAGAGGCCGGCATTCTGGTAACCATGGTAACGTGACCTGCTTACGTCACGTGACCTACTTAGGCTCAGCCAATCAGAAGCCGGCATTCTGGTAACTAGGGTAACGTGACCTACCTAGGGTTTGTTTGTAAACAACACCACGTGGCTCTCTTGTTTGTAAACAACACCACGTGACACGTGACTGTTTGTAAACAAACAACTTATATATAGAAAATAAACACAACAAGTTCCATGTTATGTTAAAATTATATTTTCAAAAAAAAAGCACATCTGTTACAGCGTCTATGTGTAACTACGCACGTTCTCATTCAAACACTATAACACTATCATACCGTAGCAGCAGCAGGTAGGACTGGAAGAAAAGCAAGCGCACGAGCAGAAGCGACGACACCAGTTGCACCATCCGGCCGTCGCGTTGGTAGCCCTACTACTCGTCGCGCGTTCAACTGGAGGTTTAAGAGTGACAAATGACGATTCTTTGTCGACGCGACTGCTAACATCAGCATCGGCAGCAGCATCGGCAGCATCGGCAGCAGCATCGGCAGCAGCGGCAGCAGCCTCGGCAGCAGCGGTAGCAGCAGTAGCAGCAGCTGTAGCAGCAGTAGCGTGAGCATTAGCAACAACAGCAGCAGCGACAGTAGCAAGGGCGGCAGAGCGGGCACTAGCAGCGTTATCAGCGGCGTCATCGGCAGCCACAACAGCATCAGCAGCAGCAGCGTCGGCATCGGTGGCATGAGTAGCTGCATCGGCGGCAGCAACAGCAGCAGTCACAGCCGCAGCGGCAACAACAACAACGTCATCACAACCAGCGTCACTAACAGCCGCAGTAAATGCAGCAGTAGCACGCTGAGCAGCACTAGCAGCAGCAGTAGCAGAGGCTACAGCATCAGCTTCACATTCGCGCGCCGCTTCGTCATTCCGCTTCATGTCACGGTAGCAACTTTCCATCATGGGGATCTGCAAATTGAGGCGCGGTGCTGGTGGTGGTAGTAGTAGTAGTAGTAGTAGTAGTAGTAGTAGTAGTAGTAGTAGTAGTAGCGTGAACGATGATGACGATGCCGAATACGGTTTCACTCCCCCTTATATACCCTTACTCCCCCCTTTTTTTTCAAGCCACCGGCCAGCTGCCCCCTCACGGCAGGTCTTTAGATCAGCCTTAAGTCGCTTACTACGCGGCTCATCATCCCTCTAATCGCATTTTCCAGCCGCCGGCCGGCTGACTGCTGACGACAGGAGAGGGTGATTTGTTTTTCTTTAGATTTAAGCCGCTTACCACACGCACACCCTCTAGTCACAGACAGAGTGACAGAAAGGGAGGGGGTCGCTTTGTTCACGCTACCTGTAGTTGTTTTTCTATACACACGCTGAGCCCATGACCCGCTAATCCTTTATACAGGTAACACGCGTTCAACTAATTACTCTATTGTATGACAGTCGGTACACGGATTTAATTTTAAACCACCTTCCCATCTGGATCCATGTCTGGCGGGGTGGAAGGATCCAGCTGAAAAGCGTGATTAGGGCTTTTGTTTCTCTTATGATAGCAGCAGGTCAGCATGCGACAGCTGAAAATGTCAGACTCGCCGCTCCTATAAAAGACTGAGATGCGTCTCTCTTTCCACACACCCTTCTACCATCGCCGCCGACACCGCCACCGCCGGCCAGCCGACCGCCGCCACCGCCTGCAGTCACCGCCATCACGCCAGCAGGGAATTTCGAGCTGAGTCTGCTTATTGCTTATTTTTTTTCTTTGAGCTTTTTGTTTTTTTAAATTTTTATTTTCACTCAGTCTTTTTTGTTTCGGAGGAAAGAAATATGGCGCTGCAGAGGGCGCGAGTTTCTAAAAGACGGTCGCGCGAACAAAGTGCTCTCCTCAACTGCCCGGCTATTTTTTTATCTCAAAGGAGAGAGCGTCACGTAGTTGAGGTTCACGCTTCTCTTGAAGCGTACCGAATTCTCGAGAAATGCAAAGCTGAGCGCCATCGTCGTTATACAAGAGCGGAAAAGGAAAACGTAGCGACATGGCCGAGAGCCGTCTTCTCAGAACAGCATTTACTCTACTATTGCATAACAGCTGCTCTCAGCGCCCCCACTCGTTGGGCGTTTCATGAAAAGAAAGAGCGCCGCTACTCTCCTCACCCTGCCTCCTCTTATAAAGTGAGAATAAGTGCTATGAAACGATTCGACAAGCCGATCGGTTTCTTGGGAGCGACTGCAGCTCCCACTCGGTGGGCGCGCGTTGTGGCCGACGTGAACACGGTCTCTAAACGTTTCGACGTCGTCACTTGTTATCCCGCATATTGCAACGCAGCCGAATTGAAGAAGATAGGGACGCACTATTTTAAACTGTAACGGGTTGACTATAAAGTCTAACTGTTATTGTTGTATATCTATTGTATGTTGTAAGATGTAAGACAACACGGTTCTATTGTGTTTAATAACTGTTTTATTCATCTAACTAGTGTCGTCGGTTCGTTACATATACCGACTCCTCTAGTTCGGTTATCTATACGGTAGTGTACCGGTACCACCTTCGGTTACCGTCGGTAGTTGTTACATAATCATTTTTACATAACTAAACCTAACAGGTGGCGCTGCTAGTACGGTCACGTGGCTACGCAGCGCTGTATATAAGACGGCTGCTTCCCCATTGGAAGTCAGTCAGGTTTGGGACTGTCGTGACATGACCACCCTGTGCTCACGGGCTTAACTCTATGCTATAGGGTTGCCCACTGTATTATATATCTGTTCTGATCTTGTATATCCGCTGGTTATACTTGTACTATAATACCCAAGAGTTACCTTTACAATAAAGTCGCCGTATATTAAAGTCTAATTTACCTTGTCTGGTTTTTGTACTCAAGTGTTACATACGTAGTAAGAGACCAACTACATTGGTGCCGTGACCACTTGATCGAACCGACCATTGATAGGGTATTAAATAGACTTACAGTATATGGATTACCTATACGATTTTGTCAGCTCGTTCAGCGGCAGGACTAAAACCCCTGCTGAGGAACGTGAAGAAGCCGTACAGAATGTACGCTTCTTCACAGGCAAATCCAATAGGCGGGAGAGCCGGGCAGCCTTGGAGGTGCCCGGGGACGACCTCTCCCAAGAAGCAATAGGTGATCCTATTGTGGAAGCCTTTACCAAAGGAGAGGATGGGGAGCAATCTCCAATCCCGGGACCCTTTGATATAAGCTCCAGGAGATCGTTGGACTCCCTTTCCACGAATCTTTTCTGTCCTGAGGGTCAGAAAATACCGGGTAGAGAGCCTAAAACTCTCGGCCCAGCTGCCTTCGGTTCTACACCGACGGTAGCAGATCCTTCATTGGATCCAGACACGTCGGTTTTCACTGATGGTGCCACTCCTACACCGAACGGTATGGGGGGTGGCGGGCTATCAAAGAAAACTAACGTGGCAACAGAAGCTCCTGGTAAGGGGTACCCGCCAGCAGTAGATGAGCCATCCAGTTTACCACTGGATGGGGACCTACTAGCTGCCATGGGTATCCCCACCAGGAAAACTGAGTTGCACGAGCTCGCGGAAGCCCGGAGGGAACTTGCTTCCATCAATCAAACTAGGAAGTTATTCCTAAGGGAGGTTGATGAGAAGAAAAAGTTCCTACTGGAACTCCAGAACGAGATGGCTTCCCACAAGGTGGAGGTTGACAAACTTTTGCACCAGAGGGTGTCCGGCGAATGTGAGGTTGCAAGCTTAACTTCCTTGGGAAAGGATTTGAGCACGCAGCTCCACTTAGCCAGACAGGACCTCGCAAGCTTAAGGCAAGTCAATCAGGACCTGAAGACGAAGTCGGAGAAAGTACCACCACCTTCCACGGTGGTACCTCCAGTCATACCCGTACCCAGTGTATACACGACAGTGACACCTTCAAGTGTCCCGCCGCTAGTACACACCACGGTAACAGGTATGACACCTCAGATGGGGGCTAGCTATCTACAGACTCCGGTCTGTGGTGGCGCCTTTGGAGGCACGGCAACACCTCCAGGGTACACCCACCCATCTACTGGTTCAACGACGTTGAATCAGCAGCAGACCATGGTCTCAGTTCCAGTACCGAAACCCAGAGCTAGACAAGGCTTAACGCCTGTCCAGCGGGCTAAGTACGACCGGAACCCGGCTATTGAGAAGCTGGGGACAGACATCGTCCCGCGGGACATCGATGAACTGGATGAACGGTATGCTCCTTTCAACTTTGGGGAGATCAAACATCCTGATGCAGCCCGTCAAAAGGCCATCGATATTCCGCCTTTCACAGGGTCGCCACCCTGGAGAAAGTACAAAGTTCGGTTCAAGGCTATTGTGGAGAGCAATCGCTGGAACAATCAGCAAGCGCTGGTTGCTCTGAAGCAAGCACTCTGCAACGGGCCAGGTGAACCAGCCCTTTTGGCGTTCGAGAGAGTGAAGATCAAGACATTGAGCTCACTTGAAGAAACAGCTGAATGGGCGATTGGGAAGATTGGTGAGCATGACCCAAGGACTCAGCTGCTCAAACGTGTCCAACGCAAGGACGAGCATCTGAGATCCTACGGATTTGCTCTACAAGAACTGATATCCGAGTGTTATCAGGGATGTAGACCTGACACCCCCACTGTCATCCAGGAGTTAACCTCCAGGTTTGTCAATGGAGTCAGAGACACCAATCTCCAGGCATATCTGCGGGAGAAATGGCAGCCGGACTTATCTCTAGCTGACCTTTTTGACCATGCAGATGTGTATGACACCAAACAGGCTGTTTTTCCTAGTGGAGGAGTGTCGGCAGCTCCATCTGTAGCCCCGAAAGGAGCTCAGGTGGTAGAAGCCGCCACAAAACCACCTAAGAAAAAACAGCCCGCCTCTGAGGAGGTGGCGGCAGTAATGCCTGACAGGGACATGGAAAAGAGGATTGAGGGTTTGTTGCGGAAGCACTTGGAAAAGAGCTCTGCGTCCACTTCTGATTCTGGATCTGGAAAGAGAAGGAAAAAGAAGAAAAAGGACACGAAACCTCAGCCATGTAGACGCTGTCAGAAGATGGGTCATTGGGCTAGCGAATGCAAAGCCCCTGCACCCATCGCTGCTAAAACCGAAAAGGAGACGGAAAACTGAATGGGGCCCATCCTCTTGGCAAGGATGGTGCCCCCACAGTTAGCCATGCCTGTAAGGGATTAGTAGACGGTGTTAACTCTTCCATGAACCAAGGCCGCGCAGAGGCAGAAGGGTCTGTACAACCTGTAAGCGTCTGGCAAGGCGGGGCTGGCAAGGACGAACGGAATCCGGAGGATTCTGTAGTCGCTGGCTTAGAGGAGTCTTGGTTAGAATCAATTGCCCAGAGCAGTGTGATTCAAGACTCCCCGAGCGACCCATGTTGGGATTATCTCCTGACAAAAGGGGTTGCTATGGATGGAGGGGGAAGCCCGATGCTGACCTCTGAGTGTGTCCCTTTACGGGGACAGCGTTGGTACCTGAGTCTGGTTATTTCCGGGACGCGTGGTGAATTTTTGGTCGACACGGGTGCATCTCACACCTTGGTCGATCGTAAATTCATGGCCCGTCTTTGCAACCAGCCCGAAGCTCCGCTACTGGGAGTAAAGGCTCGGACTGCTACGGGAGATAGTATGCAGACTTATGGCAGAACTGTAAAACCTATGTTGGTTGATGGCAAGACATACTGGATATGTCCAACCATCACCGACATCACTGATGATGGCATACTGGGGATGGACTTTGCTGCTCTTTACGGGGTAACAATGAACACCGCAACGGGCCGACTTCAGATTAAACATCCTTATAAACAATCTGTACAGTGCGTTTTAAGGAATGGCTCTTCTGTGGCGTCAGTGGCACAAGACACAAAGTTGGCAGCAGGACATGTATCTGATGTCCTAGTCAGCTGCGTGGGAGTGCAGGCCAAACGGCCGGGAATGTTTGAACCAGAAGATCAAAAGCTCTCTGAGTTAGGTCTTGCTGGCTATCATACTTACCTGGCCAACGCTCGTTGGGGGGTGATACCGATTTGTAACTCGAGTAGTAGAGAAATCACTCTACGAAAGGGGACGCCTATTGGTAACACCACGCGAGCATATGGGGTAGACTCACTAACTACGGACTTTGTGGAAGTAGGTGTGGTGGCGGGAGACTCTTCCCACGAAGAGGCTCTAGCTAAATCCAACCTACCGAAACATTTAAGGTCCCTGTTGTGTGAGTCACACCTCACAACCCTAGAGAGCGAAATGGTGGCAAATGAGCTGTCGGAGTTATCTGACGCCTTTGCGCAACCAGGAGATCCTCTAGGGCGTACCAATACGGTACAACACCGGGTTGACACTGGGGACGCGCTTCCCAGTAGAATCCCCTACCGTCGGTTACCCATGGCTAAAAAAAGTGCTATGGAGGCTGAGGTAGAAAAGATGTTGGATGAAGATGTGATTCAACCTAGTGAGAGTCCATGGTCAAGTCCTGTGGTGATGGTCACCAAGAAGGATGGTTCCTGTCGATTTTGCATCGACTATAGGAAGTTGAACGGACTCACTAGGAAGAATGCATATCCTCTACCTCGGATAGATGAATGTGTGGAGTCTCTGGGTGGGGCGAAATGGTTCTGTACACTAGATTTACAATCTGGTTATTGGCAGATCGGCATGGACCCCCGGGACCGAGAAAAAACCGCATTTTCTACCCATATGGGACTATTTGAGTTCAACGTCATGCCATTCGGGCTATGCAATGCCCCGGCAACCTTCGAGGCAATGATGGAAACCATGTTACGGGGTTTACTTTGGAAAAAGTGCCTAGTATACTTGGACGACATCATCGTCTTCGGTGGTTCTGTGGAGGAAACTCTACAGAACCTCCAAGCTGTGCTGAAACGCATCTTATCATATGGTCTGAAATTGAAACCTTCAAAGTGCAAGCTTTTTAGGAAGTCAGTTGAATACCTAGGTAGAATTGTTTCTGAACATGGCATCATGGCTGATCCTCATAAGATCGAAGTGGTACAGAACTGGCCTCGTCCGATGGACACGAAGGAGATACGCTCTTTCATCGGGTTTTGTTCATACTACAGAGATTTTATACCTGGATTCTCGAGAGTCGCAGCTCCCTTACAAGAGCTGATGATTGGAGAGAAGAAGGCTAAGGCTAAAATAGTCTGGTCTCCAGCCGCAGAACAGTCTTTCAGTGAGTTAAAAAGACTCTTCTTAGAAACACCTGTTTTGCACTACCCTGCACCTGTTGGTAAGTTCATCTTGGACACTGATGCTTCTAATACAAGTATTGGTGCTGCCTTGTCGCAGATCCAGGATGGGCGAGAAGTGCCGCTGGCATTTTCGTCCAACAGTCTAAGCAAAACACAACGTAACTACTGCACAACCAAGCGTGAACTCTTGGCAGTGGTGGTTTACACAAAAAAGTACAGACATTTCCTATATGGTGGGAATTATCTCGTACGGACGGATCATTCATCTCTGCAGTGGCTCCTTAACTTCAAGGACGCTGAGGGGATGATGGGTAGATGGTTGAACCACCTCTCTGAGTTTGGCATGACGAATGAGCATATCATACACAGGAGTGGAGTAGATCATGTGAATGCGGACAGCTTGTCCCGCTATCCTATCCGGAACTGTCACCGTGTAGACTGCCGAGACTGTGGGTCTCACAATGCAGTGATTGCGTCTGTGGGTGCGAAAGTTCCTAACTGGACGTTAAATCACTTGAAGGATGAGCAGCTTGCAGATCCAGCTATTTCGAGGGTGTACTCCTTGAAGTTGTTGGGCCTGTCCAAGCCTGTTCGCCCCGCACTTTCGCTGGAATGTAAAGAAGTTAGACAACTGTTAGCTCAGTGGGATAATCTTTTTATACGGAACAGTGTATTGTGCCGCTGGAGGGTGCAACCTGGCAGGAAGAGAACACCTCAGTCTGTAGTGCCTTTGTCACTCAGACTACAGTTGCTCAATTACTGTCATGGCCACCGAACTTCAGCACACTTTGGCAGACAACGGACTGAGGCAAAGATTAAGAGTAGATATTACTGGCCTGGTATGACTTTGGACATACGGCGTTGGGTGAGACAATGTCCCCAATGCTGTTTATCAAAGCCTGGACCTGGTATTGGTAAACTACCTCTAAGTCAAGAGCTATTCGGTGTTCGATTTGCCCGGATCGCTGTTGATATCATTAGTGGTTTCAACACGACCCCCCGTGGGAATACCTGTATGATGGTGGTACAGGACTACTATACCAAGTATGTCCAAGTATATCCGTTGGTAAATCATACAGCTGTTACCTGCGCAGAAGCACTTTTCGAGAATTGGATCCTCACGTGGGGAGGTCCTTTAATGCTTCACTCCGACCAGGGTCGTGAGTTTGAATCTCGACTGTGGGCAGAACTGTGTAGTAAAATACACATCTGCAAGACGCATACGAACCCCTACCGACCTCAATCGGATGGTATGGTGGAACGTTTCAATCGGACGTTGATCCAATGTCTCACGACAATGGTTAATGAGCACCGGGATGATTGGGATGAGCACGCTCGCTATATCTCCCATGCTTACAATGCTACCGAACATGCGTCGACGGGCTGTACGCCTAATATGCTCGTAATGGGTGAAGACATAGTCATGCCTAGTGACATGGTCTATGGAGTGCAGGGACACCAGCTCGAGCAACCCTGCACAGTGATGTTTGTTGAGTCACTTCGACAATCATTACGCGAGTCCTATGGAGTAGTAAGGGACAACTTGGAAAAATCTGCTAGTTTGCAGAAGGTGGGCTATGACACGGGCCTTAAACTTCGCCAATTCAAGGTGGGGGATAAGGTCGCGAGATTTAGCACACCAAATTCCAAAGTCAAGACCCTGTACTCCTGGGATGGTCCGCATACGGTTACTATGGTGGTTAGTGAAACTACTGTAGTAATACGGTTGCAAAAAGGGACTCTCACTAAATCACATGTGGCTAGACTCCGACCTTGGTATGGAGTTCCATATATAGATGACGGTGAAGATTCCCTCGGTGCTGGTCGAGTACCAGCACCAACCGACCCTGCGCTACCGAAGATACCGAAGGCAGGACCAACGGTCATACCGTCGGTACCGACGGTAGCGCGCCGAAGGGGTCGTCCTAGGAAATTACCGATTGAACCACAGTCGTGTGTTACCAAGCCCAAGCGCGGTAGGCCTCGTAAAAAAGGGTCAGCTGTGCGTAAAGGACTAACCGTAGGCACCGGTAAACAAAGCAAGGTGATACCTCCGGTGTCATCATTGCTGGACATACCGGTACAAGGTCTACGGAGGAGCACACGTGTCAGAGAGCGAGATAAAATTGTGTAAACATTTTTTTCTTACCTTGTTGACGACATTTAGCTGCTGGCTTGATTAAATTTCCCTGGACAGTTCCGTACTGGGCCGGTGGTCATTGGCCCGGTACTCGATCACCAAAACACAACGAGAAGAGACGGGTTATCCGGTGTGGTTATCCGTTGGAGGTAGAAAAGCACGTGTTCAGGGCGGGTGGCTGGCTTTGCCGATTAGTTCTAAGTATGGGATTAGTTTTGACCACATATTGCTTAGCAACACGCTGCTGTGTATATCCTCTAATGCCGGTATATCATTCCCGGGTTATCCGGTGGCTCCGCCACGAAAATTGTAAACAACAGTGAGAGTTCCCACGGTCGGATATGCCAGACGTGGGAAGGGTGCTGCCCGCGTCACCTGATCGATTTCTCCCGCCAAATGAGCCGTGAGAAATTGGGTCACCTCGGCGCGTCTTCGGGGCGCGACCCCTGATTGGCTGAGAAGCCGGTCAAGGGGCGGGGTCACGGGGGACGGGTGGGGTATATAAGCCCCACAGGCGGCCAGGCTTCTTCAGATCAACACGTTTGCCCGTAGGGTAGCGTGTTGGTCAGTGGTGCCTAGGTCTGCCCGGCAGTACCTACACTATTGTTTACTAGCTGTGCTACTAAATGCTCGGGTGAGTGAACCGTGAGGTTCACCTACGCCTGAGCTAACAGTATGGCAGCCCGTGTAGATGGCAAATGCACGGCCCCGGAGAAGGCTGAGGCCTCCGATGGGGAAGACCGAGTTCTCGAGTCTGACACGGAAATGGACACTACCGGTGCTCCAACCGTCGGTCAAGGCTCGGCTTCGGTACCAACTGAACCTAACCCTGAGGGGTCGGGTGATGTTGTTCCGAAGACAGAACCTGGTCTGGGTGGTAGTAATACCAACCAGGAGGGGAACCCTGCAGGGGGATCTTCTCCGAAACCCGCCGGTGTATTGGCACAAGAACCGACGGTCCCGGATGATGATTCATCAGACGGGTCCACGGTTCGTGCTAAGACCAAACGGAAGCGGAAGCGTAAGAGGAGGATTGCATCTTCCCCTGAGACTCCTGCTACCGAAGAGGTCGCACCGACTGAGGCAGATAGACTCAAAGCTGTTGCTGATAGACTGTCCAAGGCGGAAGCCGAGGGATGGTCTGTCGCAGAGAGCAGAGCCAATCGACGCCTCCGCGCCAAGGCAGCGCATGTCCGTCTAAACCTGTGTCTCCGTGATGATGACCGGGAGAACCTGAGCCTTACTGATTTAATTCAGGAAAATGGCAAAATGGCTCTTCCTGCACCTCACACGACCGAGGGTTCAGACGACGAAGACTGGTTGACAGGTGATTCCCATCCCATTGACTGGTACCTCGTGTACCTCAGGGCAGTGTTGGACGGGAATAAACCTAACATCCATAGGTCATGCCGCCCCAAGCTGAAATATGCTTGGAAGAACTACGTGCCAGGGGATCCCTGCCCGTACGTTCGCTGTCAGCGCCTGAAAGGGACTGCGACAGCAGCAAAACGGTGGCCAAACCTGTTCAAGTTTGCCCGTCATTTGGTAGAGAAGCACATGAATGTGCGTCCCTACTTGTACTGTGTGAGTGGGAGTACGAGTACTTCCTGCCCTGAGTACAGTGACGGGGAACTATTCCGTAGCCAACGGAGATCTGGTTTGGTAAGGCATCTTTGCGACAATAAGGGCGTGCACAAGCGCACTATTAGTCGTGGAGTTGAGGCTGCACTGAAGGTTTGGGGGTGCCACAAACGTGTAGGGAATCTACAGTTTAAGTGGCGAACCAACAAACTTAAACAGTGGAACTACCTCACGGAGGCTGACTGGGAGAGGTTGTGTAAGGGCGCCAAGTGCGAACAAACCGACCTCGGACCAGCTACAGAAGCTCCGATGCCCACTGTCAAGAAGGATACCCCTCCTAAGAAGAAAAATCTAAAAAGGGGCCGCCAGTCATCCAAAGATGATACCAAAGGTGGACGTGACCGTTCCCGCAGTGAACCTGCGAAGAAACGTGTCGCCACCGCCACGGTAACATCTGAGGTCGACCGTAGCCAAACCGTCGGTACCGTCACGGTATCTTCGGTTGCATTGCCCCCGGTCGCTGATCAACTGCCCAGGCAGGAGAGACAGAGACTGGGTAATGCACTGGCTATTGTTCAGAACTCTTTGGGTGACGAGCAGGCGGGTCAAGTCGCTGCTGACTATGTCAAGCAGTACAAGTGGAGTCAGAAGCAAAAGAAAGCTTCAGTCCCACAGGAGAGTGTCTCACCTGTCAGTGACGCTGAACAGGTAGAGGCACAACAGCCGGATGGGGCGTCAGCCCAGCCGACTGCTCCAACCCAGCACGGAGCAACCTCTAACCCCGTAAGGGATGACGAGGTGACTCCAGTACCTGAGCACAGGGCTGTTGACGAAGGGCTAGCAGGGTTACCTGTGTTGCCTGGAGATGGTCCTGCTTATGACTCTGGATTCTCTGACACTCTGGTCCCCGGATTTGAGTGCTACAGAGCTAAGATGGCTGAAAACGCAAGTAAGCTACTCCAGTTTCAGGTTTCTTTCTTGGAGAAGTCCTACTTTGAGCAGTACAAGTTGCTCAGAGAACAGGCTATCCGGGAAGGGAAAGCTTGGGTTGCTGAACGCACCAGAGTCCTTGCCGAGCGTGAGGCAAGTCTGGAGCAAGATCATGCCCTCTGGAGGGCTACGATCGAACAGCTCGAATCAAGGTTGACAACTTGTGACGCCAAGTTCTTCCGGCAGTTCGGGCTAAAGCTGACAGAGTGGGAGAGAACTGGTTTTCCAGATCTCCAGTCCAGGTTGGGGCTTGCCGCAAGGCCTGCTCCTTCTGTGACCCCGGTACTGTCAGTACACCCACCTAGGTATGAGATGCCATTTTCTTTCATGGCACAATCTACCCGGGTGGTCAGTGGCGGGGAGCCTACTGCGGCGCCGAGTACCCTCTCGGTAGCCCCAGGTGGAGCCCTTCCTCTCCAGGTGGAGGCTGCTGTGGTTTACACCACGGAGGCCCCTCCTGGAGGAAGTCCTGATGGGGAAGGAAAGCCATCCGGCGGTGTCCCTATGGACACCTAAGGTTGGTCCCCCGTCAGGCCCTCTGGGGTGCACTGTTCCGCCCCTCGGAGGTAAAACTAAACCATCGACGCAGCTACACGCCCCTGGACAACCAAAAGCAGACCGACGGTGCTGTCGTGACTTAACTGAGTCTCTACTGCCACCACACTGGAAGCAGCCTGATGTCTTCAACCGTGGTTTACTACTAAGCCACAACCGTCGGTGCTCTACTACTGTCCAGGGCTCCTGATCCTGTGGTCACATTCTACTATTGTGACCTATGAACTATTATATGGATCATCCTCCTGTGATAATTATTTATAGGGAGGCACGGACCTACCTTTTTATATTTATATTTCACAAGAGATGGAAGTACTATACCGGTACTGGACTCTATCCATCTCTACCACCATAAACTGCTAGGTACTGGAGTACCGCCCCTAATAAGGATGACGATCTATCCCACCTTATTTAGGATACGCTATTATGGATTTTTATATATAAACTTTTCTACGCCAAAGGAAGTGGGAACTGCTATAGTTCCAATTATAAAACTTTTCTTCGCCAAAGGAAGTGAGAGCTATTATAGTTCTGCTATTTATATATAAGGACACTAACTCCACACGGATTCGCACCATTGCTGAATGAAGTAGGTGATGTGTTGAGTTTCCAAGGTGGTTATTTGGTGCCTTTACTTTTAACTGATACTAGTCTAGGACTATCAGTTGGACAGTTTCTATATCATGTGCCTACGGGACTATGGTTTTACAAAGACTATATTGTTGATATAAACTGTTATGTGCATGTTAACTTGTATGTTCATGTATGTATGCCTGTTGTTACTATGAGTAGAAATGTTACTTGTTGATAAATAGATATACGTGGTATATAATGTATCCAAGAGGTATTATTATTATAAAACCAACCCTTCCTACATTCTAAAGGGGGGTAGTGTAACGGGTTGACTATAAAGTCTAACTGTTATTGTTGTATATCTATTGTATGTTGTAAGATGTAAGACAACACGGTTCTATTGTGTTTAATAACTGTTTTATTCATCTAACTAGTGTCGTCGGTTCGTTACATATACCGACTCCTCTAGTTCGGTTATCTATACGGTAGTGTACCGGTACCACCTTCGGTTACCGTCGGTAGTTGTTACATAATCATTTTTACATAACTAAACCTAACAGGTGGCGCTGCTAGTACGGTCACGTGGCTACGCAGCGCTGTATATAAGACGGCTGCTTCCCCATTGGAAGTCAGTCAGGTTTGGGACTGTCGTGACATGACCACCCTGTGCTCACGGGCTTAACTCTATGCTATAGGGTTGCCCACTGTATTATATATCTGTTCTGATCTTGTATATCCGCTGGTTATACTTGTACTATAATACCCAAGAGTTACCTTTACAATAAAGTCGCCGTATATTAAAGTCTAATTTACCTTGTCTGGTTTTTGTACTCAAGTGTTACATACGTAGTAAGAGACCAACTACAAAACCATACGCTCCAATATGTATTTGTCACCGCCGCGCTCACACGCCTTATTGCTTTTTCGAGACGATCGTGTCACAACACAGAAATAGAAAAAAAAAACGGCAAAGCGACGAGCTTTGCCTAAATGATCAAAAAAAAAAAAAAAAAAAAAAAAAATTAATCTCCTCCTCCTCCTCCTCCTCCTCCTCCTCCTCCTCTTCTTCTTTTTTTAAAAAAAAAAAAATATTTGTATCAGACTCCTCTGGAGTCTGATACAAACATTTATGACTATTGAGTGAAAATAGAATTTTATCGCAAAAAAAAAAGAAAAAAAAGTCACTTCTGCCGCCGCTACTGTGACACCGGCCGGTATCAATAAAAAGGTCGGCTGACTTTTCTCCACAACCATTCACTACCGACCGTTCGAGTGAGAAACACAGCAGACAGTCAGACACACAACCGCTCTCTGACGCGTCCTGAAAAAAAACAAAAAAAAATGTCCAGTAGTAAAAGCAAACTCTTCACAGAAATTCATTTCGACGCTCGACTACAAGGACCCTTTAGTTGTATCATTAGCGGTCCGTCGGGTTGTGGAAAATCGCGCTTGGTGGATAAATTTCTGAGCGACGTGAACAATTTGGTCACGCCGCCGGTGGAAAAGACTTTTTACCATTACGGCGAGTGGCAACCTCTGTTTGAAAAAATGCAAAATCAGTACGGTGTGGAATTCAGAGAAGGTCTTCCTAGCAAAGAGTCTATAGCGGGAGACGTGGAAGTAGCAGAAGACGCTTTACGACCCCACACTCTACTGATATTGGACGATCTGATGAGCAGTTCCAATCAGCAAGTGGTAGCCGACATCTTTACTAAATACTCGCATCACTGGAACGTGAGCGTCATATACATCACTCAGAACCTATTCCAGAAATCACCCGACTTTCGAACTATGAGTCTGAACGCTCACTACATGATCGTTTTCAAGAACCCGCGCGACATGGGGCAAATAGCTAGTCTGTCTCGCCAGGTGTTTCCGTCCAACGCGGCGGCCCTCTCTAGTATATTTACCCATGAACTCAAGCGACCTCACTCATACCTCCTTCTGGACTTCAAGCAGTCAACACCTGACGATCTGAGCATACGCTCCTCTTTGACGTCCATACACTCTCAGCTAGTGTTCGTACCGCTAGACAAAAAAAAGAACAAGAGAAAGCAGTAGCAAAAAAAATGTCTTCTCATCTACTCGAAAGACACTTTGGTACTCTCAAGCACTTAGCTAAGTGCTCGCCAAAGGACTGCTCGCATCTAATAGACTCTGGAAGCGACGATCTGATCGCAGCGTTAAGTGAGATCTGTCACAATTTACTGGTAGGGAACATCCCGCTCAGCGACAAACAACTGGACAAGCTTCGAGAATCGGCTGACGTGTTGAGGGAGGTCGGCAAAAAATCTACGCCCATCAAAAAAAAGAGACGCGTCTTGGTACAAGAGGGAGGTTTCCTCATTCCGGCTCTCATAGGGATGGCCTTACCGCTTATAAAGAGCATTCTCCGTATATGAGACACCTCATTCGACACCTACTCGCCGACAGCACCACCACCACCACCACCACTACCGCCACCACCAGCGTCATTGCCACCGTCGTCCCCATGACGGACTCAGAGCAGCAACAACACTACAAACGTTTAGCGCTCGTGGATCCTGAGACGCTCTACAAATCATCACGAGCAGGTCTACTTCATCATGTGCCCGCTGCTGCTGCTACTACTAGCGCTGCTACTACTGCAGTCGCTGCTGCTAGTACTTCTACTGCTCCAAACCTTCCTCCTCTTCCTGATGAGCGCACTGAAAAGAACGAGAGTTCCGCTCCTGCCACCGCCGCCCGCCTACCTGCCGACATGGCCTATTACCACAAGCAGGCAGAACAGTCCCTTCATCCCGACGCGGCCTTGCACCAGGTGCTACAGTTTATCTACAGGGACTTGGATTTAGTGTTGAACGACCCCACTTTGGAATCGCGCGAGAAAATGTTGAAATACCGAAGGTTGTTGAATAGATTGCAATTTTTTCTCGCGAATCCCCACAACAGCAACATCTCTTCCTCCTACTCTTCTTTGCCCCCGGCTCACCTCCGTCAGTCTGCTGAAGAGGCCAGCGCGTCCCTACTCGAGCGGTTGGTGAACCAAGTTCCCAAGAGGAATCGCACTCGGACCGTGGCGCTGTACAAACAATTGGAGAAATCCGGTGTGATCAAGTGGAACGAGGACGGTGCGGTGCGCGAGATGTCGGGTCGGAGAATACCACCTGAGCATCGCATCAACATAGTGGACTTACTGAACGACGCTGCCAGGTTCAGGAAGACGGCGCCCAGACCGGCGGGCTACTCGCCGTTCACGAAAGCGCTGCGCGAAGCAGTTCCCACAGACTCCTTGATCGGAAACCATCTGTATAAAGCGAGCGGACCTGGCCGAAGTTTGGACACACGGCTTGCTGACAGAGGTCGGAAACGACCGAGCTTCGACTCGGAAGAAAGAGAAGCAGCAGCAGCAGCAGCAGCAGTAGCAGCAGCAGACTCTTCTCTCCAGGTGGACGATCAATCCTCTGACGACGAGGAGGACGACAGTGAACTTTTCCAAACTCCGACTTCCTATAGGAGCGTGGCGAGTAAGAAAAGGAGAGGGCGCAACCGCCTAGCGGCGAGCTCGTCGTTCACGCCCTCAACAGGCCCACCATGGGCAAACCAGTGAAGAGACTGACCAAGAAGGAAAAAGAAAAGAAGCGCGTAGTAGCTAGATATACCGACGTCAAAGCGCCCTCCAGTTTCACTAGCGTGACTAAACTCCAGAAACATCATTTTCGCCACATGAACCCGGCCGTCATCCGAGATGCTTTAGTGTCGCTGGACGCCTACACTAAACATAAACCCATTCGGAGAAAATTCGCAAGGAACAAGACTATAACCGGCGCAATCGATCAGCAGTGGCAGATAGATCTGATGGACATGCAAGCTTTGGCGTCTCACAACGACCGCTTCCGGTACGTGGTGACGGCGATCGACGTTTTCTCTAGGTACGCGTGGGCCGTTCCCATTAAATCCAAGAGCGGCGCTGATGTCACCGAGGCCTTCCGAGAGATGACAGGCACTGGCGAGAGACGACCGCGCACTGTTCAGACAGACAAGGGGAAAGAGTTTTTGAACAAGATCTTTCAAGATCACTTGAAGAGCGAGGGCATAGAGTTCTTCACTGGCGAGAACGACGACATCAAAGCTAGTCTAGTGGAGCGCTTGAACCGCAGTCTGAAGGAGAAGCTGTGGCGTTATTTCACACACAAGCGCACGTATCGCTACGTAGACGTACTGCACCATGTAGTGTCTTCTTACAATCGCACTCACCACAAGACGTTGAAAATGGCGCCGGCTCAAGTCAGCTCGGAAAACAGCGAAACAGTTTTCTACCGACAAGATCTCCCAACTAACAAACAAATCGACGAAATATGGAAAAAGAAGAAAAAAACAAAGACGTCCGCCGTCGACGTCATCGCTCCGGGTGACAGAGTGAGGATGTTGAGAACTAAAGGCGCCTTCGACAAAGGGTACGAGGGAAACTGGCGCGAGGAAGTGGTCGACGTTGCTAAGACGTTGGGAAGCAGAGGGTTCGAGCTGAAAGACGACAAGGGCGAGGAGATAAAAGGCGTCTTCTACCCGGAAGAGGTTCAGAAGGTGTACAAGAGTCGTTACGACAACAACTACCTGATAGACGAGGTGTTGCGCCGCAAGACCGTCGACGGTAAAGAGTTAGCTTTCGTACGTTGGTTAGGTTACGACGACAAGTTCAACGAGTGGATCCCCGTCAAAAAAATAACGTAGAAAAAAAAAAAAAAAAAAAAATGAACATCACTCTACCTAGCAACAGCTCTATGGAGTATTATCCTGACAACAGCTTGACGTCTTTCCGAACTCACTTCGACTCGCCGCTCCTTCTGCCCGAAGCGTACGAAGCGGCTCTGACTGAGATCATCCTCCCTACAGAATGGACTAACGTGCACGACGACGACTTGATCATCGTTGTTCCTCTGCGCACCAAAGGTTCGCTAGAGGAGGCGATCCAGGTTTTAAAAGAAACTAAATTCTCCGAAGGAAAAAAACCACAGGTAGACTGGAAGAGAATGAAAAACGCGAACGGTCTGAGCAAGCTAACGTTCAGCTCAAAATTCCCGCTGAGCTGGAAGGAAGCGAGCTATGTAACGGTGGAAGAGATATCAGACACGTCGGAAGAGCAGCAATTGAAACCGGAAACAAAAAGGTTCAAGAGAGAGGTCGACTTGAGACAGACGAATGCCGTATACAAGCAGTTCTTGTCCCCGGCGGTGAAGAAGAAGACGATCAGCCATCAAGCAAGACAGATGATCGAAAAGATGGAGAAGGACATGGGAGTGCGCAGTTTCATGCCAAACATATTCGAGATACCTCCTATTTTCACCGGAAGCAACCACACCCTAATCGAGCGCTTGAGTGAGACGTTGCGAGATGACAGACTAGAGGGCGACAGCTTCTTGCTCAAACCGATGCGGATCTTATCGTACGACGCCAAGACGAAACGCGTCACCATCAAACCGCCGAGACACTGTGCTGTCCTGCTGAGTCAGCATCTCGCATGCGTTCTAGGCTTCGGAGAGAAGACGTGTTTCGCGTCGCCGACTACCGGCGCCTACTCGATGGATGTTTACGGGGACGTGCACTCTGTGTACATATACACCGACATGATCCAGGAGAGACGTGTGGGCGACATGCAAGTGCCGCTGTTGCGCTGCGTGGCGGTGGACAGAGGCGGAAAGCGTCGAGGTGGCGTGCAAGCTATCAGTTTTCCCCATTTGGATTATTTCCCCTTGAAATCCAAGAGGTTTACCGAGGTCGGCATCTATTTAAGAGACCGATCCGGTCATTCCATCCCATTCGGTAGAGGCGAGGTGACCGTGACACTTCATCTGAGACCTATTGAGCGCTGAAAGAGAGAAAAATGATGCGTCAACGCGTTCCGTACTTTCCACCCAGGCGCACCGTCGGCAGAGGGTACAGCGATTACTACAACGCGCAGCTGGGCAACGGCGTCAACGTGTACAGCGGGCGCTCTTTCCAGAGCGGGCACGGTTTAGGCGGCGCTCTGTTAGGTCTGATGCGCTCGGCTACCCCGCTATTGAAGTCGGTGGGAAAAACGCTGCTCCGCGCCGGTGTGGGCGTAGCTAAAGATGTGCTGGCGGGTCGGACTTTAAAGAGCAGCGTGAAAGACCGAGGCGCAGGCGCTCTGAAGAGACTGGCGAGTACGGCGTTCTCGGGAGGAAAGATGCCTGTCGCGTCTAAGAAAGGGTCGAAACGTCGCCGGCATTCTCCTCAGACGGGCGGTGGCTCTTGCAAGAGACGTAGAGGGGATGTATTCGACCGGTAAGCGCCTAGGCGTTCAGGTATAAATAAAAAGACTGGAGGCGGCCGGCGTCAGTCTGTCGGCCGCATGAAGAGAGAACACAATGGCTTACGTACACGAGAGCAGTAACGAGTGCGCGCTCTCTGAGCTCGACCTGCACACCGTAGCGCCGACTCAGACTACTATCTTAAAGTCGTCTTTCCTGGGGATAGAAACAAAAAACTCTTTAGAGGATGGAGGTAACATAAATTTCACCATCAACAAGTCGCAAGAGTACACAGACCTGAACGAGAATTACCTTCATCTGGAATGTCAAGTGCTAAAGGACGGAGCGGCGATCGAGGACACCGACGCGGTAGCTCCGGTGAACAACTTGGCTCACTCGCTCTTCAAAGACGTCCAAGTCTCCATCGGCGGTTTCAAAGTGTCTGGCAACACCGAGACCTACCCTTACCGAGCTTACTTGGAAGGGTTACTCAACTACAACAAAGACGTGAAGGACGGCGTCATGAGCGCCCAGGGGTGGCATGAAGATACGCCCGGTCAGTTTGACACGTTGACTGACGCGAATGCGGGGTACAAAGCGCGCAAGAAGCTAATCTCCAACAAGCGCTTTTCGCTGATGGCGCGACTGCACTTTGACCTGGCTCATCAACCGAAGCTCATCGTTGGAGAGACAGAAATCAATCTCACTCTGAAACAAGCGGCGCCCTCTTTCTATCTGATGTGCGCCGCTGACGGAGGCTACAGCTTGAAGATCTACAAAGCAAAGCTCTACGTGCGACGCGTGCTGGTGGCGGACGCTGTAGCGGAAACGCACGAGAGAGCGGTGATAGAACACGGGCCCTTCGACTACCCGGTGAACAGAGTGGAGGTGACGACCTACGCCATCCCTCAAGGTAACAGAGATCACAGCTACACGCACTCCAACACAGGCCAGCTTCCCAAGTCGATGATGATTTGCTTCCTTGACCACGACGCCTTCAACGGTAGCTACACCAAGAACCCGTTCGAGATGAAGCATTACGACATCAGCTCGCTTCAAGTGATAGTGAACGATCAGAAAGTGCCGAACGACGCCTACGTGCCCGACTTTAAGACCAAAGCGGCCGTGAGAGAGTACTTGGCGCTACACACGGAAACGGGGATGTACGAGGGCGCGCGCTCCTGCGGTATTTCATACGATCAATTCCTGAACGGTTACACGGTGTTCCCCCTCGACTTAACCCCAGACAGATCGCACGACGGGTGTCGCGTGAACCTTATAAGAGCGGGTCAGCTGAGGGTGGAAGTCAGTTTCCGCTCGGCGCTACAAGCGACAACAACGGTGCTACTCTACTTGGTGTACGACAACGTCGTCGAGCTGACCCGAGATCGACACCCCGTCACCGACTACCACATGAACTGAAGACAAGACGGCGGTACTTGGCGTATCGTATGAACACGCTTGAAATAAGCAGAGTGTTGAAGGAAAACGTTCACACAAAACATCGTTTCCTGGGCGTTTTCTCTTGTGACACTATTCCGAAGCACCCTATCAAAGACACTTGTTTCGTGAGCAACACAGATCCGCAACATTTACCAGGTCAGCATTGGGTGGCGTTTTACGTGTCGAGCACGGGTGAAGTGTACTACTTTGATTCCTTCGGCTTACCGCCGCTGAGTGCGGAGTTCTTGTCTTTCGTGGAACGCTCTGCTCCGTTCAAGTGGCAAAGAAACCGCATTCAACTACAAGACACTTCTGCTGACACCTGTGGACCTCATTGCGTTCATTTCCTAATTGAAGCATGTCGAACAAGAAACCCCAAGAAGTGCGTCATGCGCATGAGCAAAATCCCAAAGCTGAGCGACCGGGCCGTGAGTCAGAAGCTATCGATGATGCTGTTGTGACGGGTTGTTGCGATGGCGGCCGTTTCATGGAGGCAAAGATTCTCTGCCTTGCCGAAATGGTGTTGGATTTATCCAAAGTCGTGCAATGTCTATTGGAGAGAAGTCGTCCGGGGTGTGGTGGTGCGAGTGACGGCGGCGTGAGACTTTGCGGCCTGTTGAGTTGCTGCAAATCGAAGAAGCAAGCTAAAAAAGCATAAACTTGTGTGTTTTTTCTGATTGAAATGAAAATAAAGAATAAAATGAAAAGAAAAGAAATTATCTTGTTGTGTTTTTATTTCTATATATAAGTTACATAACTTTTTTTTGTTTGTTTGTTTACAAACAGTCACGTGTCACGTGGTGTTGTTTACAAACAAGAAAGCCACGTGGTGTTGTTTACAAACAAACCCTAAGTAGGTCACGTTACCCTAGTTACCAGAATGCCGGCTTCTGATTGGCTGAGCCTAAGTAGGTCACGTGACGTAAGTAGGTCACGTTACCATGGTTACCAGAATGCCAGCCTCTGATTGGCTGAGAGCTTCTAAGTAGGTCAGTAGGTCACCCAGAATGCTGGCTTCTGATTGGCTGAGAGCCCTAAGTAGGTCACGTTACCATGGCAACGGGTCACGTGACCAAATGGAGGCCTCTGATTGGCTGCAGGTCGATTGAGTAATAAACAGTACTTAACTATAGTCCCGTTCCGATACATACTATACTACTCACACATGTCACTTTTTGGTTGCAATGGAAACCATTCCATTTATCAAAATGGGAGGTAATCGGCTACTTAAAACTGAAAATGTAGAAATTCCTTCTAGAACCAAATCTAGACTTTATATTACCCTTTTATTTGTTCATACATTAGTAAAACCATTTTCAGTTAGTGATATGAACCATTGTTTGAAAAATAATTCACACAAAACTAGCAGGATCATGAGATATGGCTGTGTCTCAAGACTTCTGGCCAATGTGAACGTCTTTGACCAGGTGCAAGCTTTGATCGGCTGCCAGCTTTGACCGGGTGCCAGCTTTGACCAGCTTGATGGAAAACTGTCTGTATGGGGGAGATAATTACTAATCTACAGTGTTATAACATCCATTAACCCTTTCAGCCGATTTATATCTTCATCTTCCCTGAATAAACCCTTTTTTATGGCACCCGGTCAAAGCTGGCACCCGGTCAAAGACGTTCACATTGGCCAGAATTCTTGAGACACAGCCATATCTCATGTTGAAGGATATGACACAAACTTTGATTATTACTCTTCCACACAGTCTTTTCCCTAATCTGGTCACAATTATGTAAATCTTTAGAGATTGACAATATAATTGATTACTAAAGAGGAAGAGCAGAAATTAATATGGCTAATGAGACTGCATTTAATCATTAGGGAATGATAACGAAGGTAATGGGCAAAGCGATGCATCTCCTACTACACAAGAAAATGAACCCGTGAATTTGTTGACACTCATACCGCGACCCCCTTGGAAGAAAACAGAGAAAGCTGAACGTCGAAAAGGTATTATTCTTTTCCCTATTGTATTGGTATATTTCTATTTCTAATCAATGTCTACTGACTTTTAATCAACTTACTATCAAAGTCATTGGGGTTTGGGGGCTGGGGCAGTGTTTTTTGCTCACGCCTAAAAACAACAATACAATTAGGCCTAAACGCGACATATTATATTTGCTTTCAGAAGATCACAATCTAGAATCTACACCTTTTGGTACAGTGATAGAGGACTATGAAATACCTAAGTCATCAACATGTGGTAATCTATTCTTTATCTATATTCATGAAATATCAGATATACGTTATCAGAGCTGTATTATCGGCCACATAAGTATCATAGCCCCTATAAGTTTCATGGTTCCTAACCCTGTAGACGATGCCTCTTATTAATGATAATGAGCCAATGCAATGCCGGTAATTACATATTAAAAGTAAACTCTTAATTCTAATTTAAGGCCTGGACAGCATAACGGCATTGCCGAGTCCAGTATCATGTATTCACATAATAACTGTATATCCTTAATAAAAACACTTTAAAAAAAGAATTCAAACCTTGTCTTTATAAGTCATCAACCACAGCATTCATTATCTTAAATAGTTTTTCATGTTCTTGCAATACATGATGATTTGTTTTGCTTAATTTAAAGATCCAACAAAGGCCAGTGGTAGCGCGTCAGGGACGGAGGAGACACAGGAACAATACGAGAAACTTGGAAAGAGGGAGAAGAAGGAAGGTAGATTAATTGTATATTGTGTATAGTTGAGGACTTTGATAACGGTGAAGTTATCATGCACCTTGATCGAGAACTGTAGGGGGAAGCCATGATCCTGGATCTTTGCATTTCGTCATTTTTTGTCTATGTATCTCGACTAACCAATAGTCCTTCCCTGTCTACTGTGAGAACCTAATGCTAGGCCAGCCGTTTGGTAGCATCTGACAAGATCGTGTTATTTTCATATGTGCGCTACCACAAACATCAATTTATCAAACTGAATTTTTTTTTGTCAACTTCAGACACATATATGGGAGTGATCATTTTTTAACAACGGGGGGGGGGGGAGAATTGGTGGATTTGAGGGGGGGGGAACCAAAAAAACTTGGACCCCTTGAAGGGGGGGGGGGGGGGAAACAAAAAAATGGCACCCCTTTATAATGAAAAAGGCCGCGCGTTACTATAGCTCAAAGGGGTCGGCTGCGCTGAATTTCAACTTGCCTGAGGGGGGGGACCAAAAAAATTTCAACCCCTCACGTGGGGGGTGACCAAAAGAATTTCAACCCGTTCGCACGAAAATCCCCCCTGTTGTTAAAAAATGACCACTCCCTAACATGAAGATATTAACTAATGGAAATAGTTTATGGATAGTATATTATTAATAGCTTAATTGTTATTAACCTTCCAGCAATGATCGAATTGGGAGGACTGATATTGAAGGGTCGGAGTGGATGGGAGACCGAAACAAAGTGCCCTTTATAGTGGAGCTGGGGATATAATATGTGTCCTATGAATATACAGTGCATGTGAATTTATATTTGCCAGAGCCGACTGTTTACGCCTGGTTGGTAAAGAACCATGTGTCTGCGGAGACGTGTAAGAAGTTGTCTAAGGAGAGAGTGCAGACATCCCAAGATCTGGTGACCATGACCAAGGACGACATCCAGGGGTTGAACCTACTCATCGGGGAACAGATACGCCTCCGCAACTCAATTCAGAAACTACGAGAAATGGGAACTGACCAAGTTACGCCCATAGACAAGGAGTGAGGCCAAGTGAGAGAAGGTGTGTTCCAAGTTAAGGGGATATTCCACTGCAGACTAATTGACAGTGCCCCGTTCATACATAGATCTAATAGGAAAGGTAAAATCAGGGAATTTGATGCAATTTCTGTAAAGGTTAAATCAGTAGCGCCAAGATAGCAACTCATGATGTCAAATCTGAAAGGGCAAAAATAGTTTGGAATCGTGAAACCTCGCATACCTCGCATCTAAGCCGCACCCTGACTTTAGCCTGATCCTATAAGCCGCTTAGGCCTTCTGAATATGATGGGTTTAGTACTGTACTATAGTGGCAAAAACTTGCGTATATGCTGCACCCCAACCCAGGGCTGATATAATAGTATAAGCCGCACCGCCGATCTGACTCACGTACTAGCCGCGGCTTATACATGAGGTTTCACTGCAGTCCAAATCTTGGTGCTGTGGAATATTTAGTCTTGGCCTCCTATCTTATTTAGAGAGAATGACTAAGATTACTGTTGTACGTCATCATGGTGTAATCTTATCAAAGTGATATTCTTATGAATATATATATATGAAATCAGGTTGAATTTATGATCTACATTGAGCCCATGCATTCACAATATAACTTTGGCTGATTGAGCTTATGCCTTTTTATATAACTTCAGTCTGAAGTCGACACTAAATATAATTGAGATAATTCTGCCCGTCTCTTCTTATAGAGACCAAAAGAAGATACAGTCATAAAACCAGACTTTTTATAAAAATTCAAACTATGTTATAGATAGACTATGGTTATGAGGGGCTAACTCAAATTAACCACAGTAAACTGGCTGGCACCTTTATAGGCTTTTACACAGAAATGTAAGGTAACATGTAACCTTTAATTATTTTGAATATCTATTATTGACCCAATGCTAGGTAGACATGCTATGTATGGAATGCAATGACAAGTATCATTGAACAGATCGTTACTCTATTTCGTACTCATTCCTATATGATTTTGTGTATCTATAGATAAAACTGATCAAATGGAATTATGTTATACTGTAAATGTATACCTACAAAATTGGTCGGCATAGATATTACTCATTAAAACCACATATATATGTGAGGTGTAAAGGTCATTTGAAATCGAATTAAATGAAGAAGAATCATTACGTTATTAAAACACATGGTACATTATATACATAGCCATGCACAAGATGTCAAGGAATATATCATTATTTTCGGTAAGATCATCCAATGAAAAAAATGCACTATGCGGCACTGGTTAAAATTCAAGGATGGGGGCCATATTCCGGGGTTTCTTTTTGAGTATCGATCACAAAACATCATATTCTGAAAGATATATGACTAAAGGTTTATCTCTTGTCACATGCTGTCATGCTGATATTCCATCATGAATTGATTCATGCTTAGCTTATGTAGGACGTGTACATTGTGCGTGAAACATATAACGTGTACATTACGTGTGTGGATTGAACTTACATTGTAACTTTCGTTATCACACTTGTTATATATTGTTATATATTCTTAATGATGCTATGCAGTTTGCCCTCTACCTTCTAACAAAGTCTATACTAAATGCGTGTTGGTAGGCCTTTAGGTAAGTTACTTATATAATCGTGAAATCAAGTACATGTATATATACAGAGAGAGACGGAGAGAGAGATAAGAGACCATGGTAGACTATTTAGATACATATTTAATGTTGGTATTTATAAAAGTAAAAAATAATGTACTGTATCGGTAATCAACATGTTGGGTACTTGTCACTGTAAGGGGGCATTCACCACAAGTGACCTCGAAGATTTTTATGCAAAAAACTTCATGGAATCCCCTTAATTCAACAGAACAATACTAATTGGACCCATCTCACGGGGAAACGACCAAAGATTTTGGTTTGTCCACACAAAAGTCCACCATCCCCCTCCCCAGTTGTAAATATAATTACCACTATCTTAAGATGTTATTAGAGAAATCGAAATCCATAACTAGCAAAGTAAAATCAAATGTATATATATATGTATACCAAAAATAAAGCTTTGAAAGGAATTAATTATCATGTGTTTTGTTGTAATCAGTGATCCAAGGAAGAAAAGTAACATTTTAAAAGTCGCCACAAAATCACTGATATCATTATGATTAAATTTGAGATTTAGAATGACATCAGCTTAGGCCCTATGTATGTTAAATAATATAATAATTGATTAGGTTTATAGATTTCCGACCACCCTTTCGCATATATCATTATTTCGAAGTCGGTCTCCCCTCCCACAGCCAGAGCAGTGTAGCCAGGTGTAGACAGGCTACAGTAGGCAGTTCGGCGCCCGGCCTATTTGGGCACTCCCAATCTGTCACAGTGCCAAAGAAGGGCTCATTGAATTGCATTAATTTACCTGATATGCTATGTTCATTATTTCATGTCTTACCTTGTTGGAAGCATACATTATTCCCCTTTCCATATTCTTAATATATATGTTTTGATAAGCATATCTATAGGTTATTCAGACAGTTTACTTTTTGGTACGGCTGTGAATATTGGCATTGTGGGCTGGGCCACACTACACTCAGGGCAGACATGGCCTTTGCCTTTGGAGGAAAAGAAGGGTTAATCTCAATATAGATGCATCATCTCTTGGGAGATTGTAGTCAACACAACACACTTTCCATATATCTAACTTTTATAGTGTAATTATTTTCCATTGGTTCACATATATAGTGTTAATTTGCCCAACTTCCAACAGCCACTGTTCCTAAAATAATAAGTAGAAGAGTGGTAACATACACTATAATGAATTACTTTTATGATAACAATTGCTATTTTAGCTCTATCTATTACCGCATTTTACCGCAAAGGACATAAAAAGTGGTCCCCACAGTAAAACAGACCGGGGCAGGGTCTGACTAGGCCCTGTGCAGCATGTGTGACAGCCTACCCTGCTACCTACCCCGGTGGGTGGTCAGTGCGGCCCCCTGCTGTGTGGCTCCCCTCTACTCAGACCTACTACTGCGAGGCAGACTACCACTATTTGCGGCTGACTCCTTGCCAACTTGAGATATTTCCCGTAAGGTACTAGATGTACGTCAAGATGTTAAACAAACCAATCAATCAATCAATTAATCATACATTTTGAAAAATGTACACATGCTGGTTAGTAGATATCAACTACATGTACTTGTACATTACTTGAGCTCTTGTAGTATGAATGAATTCCAAACTATTGCTAAATAATACAAGGAGACACTTTACACAACAATTTCAATCAGAAATGACAAAAAATATATATTCCTGCATCATCCAACATTCAAAATTACTTAAAAACACATATTGTTCTATAACTGTCTCTAGGCCTAATATATATGTGGCGGTAAAGCGTATTGGAATGTCTTTCAGTCTATTGGCTCTGCACTGTATTGAGAAACCACTTGCAATGATGTAAAAGCACATGTAGTATTGACAGCTTGTACCCCTATCTCATAATCCTAAGTACCCCTCCCGTCGATGATGTAACATCTGCCTTCTTCCCCAAACAGCCAACTTCGCTCCTGTGAAAGTGTCGGAGCTTCTTTAAGGGGCTGTTAGACTTGCGGTATCTGCCGTAGAACGTTCTGTGCGGCAGATGTAACCCGTGTTACAGGGTCAAAAACTAGCTATTCCTGCTGCAACTTGCAGCAGTTATATGTCGGGGGCTAAAAGCAGTCGCCACAACATATCTGAACTTTGCTGGGGAAGGGGGCAGAGGTGGGCTTTTTTCACTCATACGAAAATCTACCTAACACCCCTGTTTTTAAAATGATGTCCAGTTTTAATCTAAGCTACACTTCGACTTTAATCAGAGCTGTTTTTCAGAAAATCATATTATTGAAGATTTTTGTTTGTGTGAGTTAATTTTTAGTTGTAGCAGATGTTTATAAATGTGGGACACTACCGGGTGAGTTTAATCAAACATAATTGATAACCAAGCACTTCAAATTTCAGCTTTAACTTGTTCATATGACAGGGGCAACTTGAACCTTGAGTCTTGGTGACGCACTAGAACCTTACCCTGCTTATAGATAACCTTTGGCAAACACGTTCAGTTTGTTAAGTTATCTAGTTACTTGTCTGCTTCATATATCTAACTTCAGAATTTCCTCGCAGCAAATTTACTGCATCTCTTGAAATTATTAGTTATGTGCATTCAAAGTTTAATTTCCAGAAAACCACTTGGACAGTGGTCAATAGGCTGAAATCCACATAGCATTATTTTAGGTGGCCGTTGAAACCTAACCCAGCGGGCGACATATCTTTGAAAGCCCATCTTCTGTGGTGCATATAGCACGCTCCCCCCAGAGTTTAAGAGACCTTTTTCCATCACCCATCTTTCAGCTTCTCTTGTCGCCCCTCTTGTCTTGTATAAGATGTCTGTAAATGCAGATATTATAAATGTAGTAAATCACCAGGGCATGTATGGTGCTGACCATACATGTTGGGTACATTTCCAAAAGGTCGAGTTTGAGTTTAATTAGACTCTATCTTTTAAAGAAGGTCCGATCGCCGGAAGTGGGCTGCGGAAATGTCAAAACGGACGTTGATTTGAGCTGCGAGTTTGACACGTTTCTTAATTTTTTTTTTTCACAAATAGTATCCCCTTGAATTCCTCCTTCATATCTCATCCTGTCTATGTTAATAAATAGCTTAATGGTTGAACACACAATGGTCATGGCCAAACACTCTCTTTGCTTCTGAAAGTGGAAAACTTTATAAAACTGTTTAATAATCACGTACCTCGCTGGGACTGCCAGGAACTAGCGATAATAGTCTTGCTCCTGCAGGCCATCGTGATTAAAGTGGGAACTAAAACTTGGTCACGTTTTCGTAATTACAAGTTGTGTTCTCGGTAAAACCTAAATAGTACTGTCAATTATCATGGAGGTAAGCCTAAATCTCGTGAAACTATAAAGCCCTGCGAAGATTCTTCCAACCAGCGAATATGGTAGGCCTATACTAGACGCCGTAAGAGGAGGTTACGTGAGGAAATGATTGAGACGTCACAGAATGAGACGCTGTAGTGGGGACTACAGTTTCCCGCGCACCAGACGTCCAGAGCTACCTGAATAACGTCCCCCGAGATAACTAAACATGACTGCGACCATGACCGTGGCGGTGGTCTCGGCCTGGGAAGGGGAGGGGGCGAAGTAGGGGGAGGGGGAGGGGTTGATATATATATATATAGATACGGTAGGCCTATAGGCCTACTGCTGTCATACGCTACATGTAGGCCTACAACCTATATATTATTACCAGAGGCCTTCGGCCTCTGGCGGGTCGCCTGCCTGCGTGACCTGACCTACTTGAGCTGACCTACATAGGCCGTGTGACCTGACTTATATGTCCAAATAAGGCAGACTGCCTGTGTCTCAGAATAGTCTCCCGTTGTGCGTTTCCCCATGAGTAGGGCCTACTGACTGGGCAAAGATTCATTGAATACGTAGTGGAACAATGAGGATAGAGGCAATCTACATCTACGCCCTAACAGTCCATTGGCCTGGGGGCCTAGCCCTATATTTCATAGCCCATTTGCCAGTATTAATAGTAGGTCCTATCCATTAAGACGTCGGCCTAGCCTACACTAATAATATTGTACAAGTAATATGTTCTTTGTAGTACCTATATGCCAGCTGGGGGCTTTGATGGATTGGCCTATAGGCCTATAGAGGGGAGGGGGTAAAAATATCGGGTATAGGCCTAATATATATTTTTCTAAAACAGGCCCTCGAGACTGATGACGTGTAAAGAAATATAGGGGGGGGGGCGAGAACAAAGTAGGCCTATGGTCCTACACCCTGATTCATTTCACAGGTAGGCCTACCTACCTGCGTTTGGGGTATCAGTGGGGTCAAGGGCGTTTTATTTGGGGAACTTTACTAATTAGGCCTATGGGTAATTTTTTCTATCTCAGTAAGCGTTTCAACCAAGAACTAGGAGTTGTTGTAGGCCTACTTTATGTTTCAACGTCTTTTTTTTTTACACCCAGTGCCGAAGGCGCTGGTTACTTTTTATATGACTCAGAACATCAGAATCGTGATGGGGCACTCTTCGTAGTAGCCGAATGTAGCCCTGGCGAGACTTGTTCCCAGCCAACACACCCAAATGGGCCCCATATGGGCGTGTCCCTGGGCACCATGGGCTAGCCCATATCTGGGTATTAATTGGTAATGGTCTGGGCTTCCAGATGGGACCCATCTGGGCTCAACCCAGAATATGTGGAATATCAACATGTTATGTTTGCACTGCAAATCCTTCAATTCATACTCTTTTCTGAAAATATTCAATTAATTCCCGTTTTAAATTGACATTATATATGCGTTTTTGTAAAAGTGGGTTTTATCTGGGTTGGAAATGGGCAAACTTGGCAAAGGTATCCCTGGGTTTCCCATGGGCTCAGCATGGGCAGCCAGATAGGGCCCTGGTGGGCTGAGCCCATGTACTGAACTTAGTTTTTAATGGATATCTTGCATTGCAGATATTTTAATTTATCCTCACTTGTACCTTTTTTCTAGAAAATGCAAGTTCGAATTATTTTTCTCATGCTATGTTGTCTACCTGGGTTTCACCTGGGCTAGAGCTGGGCTAAGTGGGCTGAGGTCTGCATGGGTTTTCCATGGGCTTGGTGTGGGCTGCCAGGTGGGCCCCATGTGGGCCAACCCATCAACTTCACTTTCTGGGCTAATTCTACCAACACAACTTTCATGATTACGTTTCAAAGACCTTTCCCCAAAAGAGTGGGGTTCACCTGGGCTAGGCCTGGGCTAAGTGGGCAAGTATTGTTCCTGAGCTTACCACTAGATGTCATCATTGAGAGTACATGGGATTTGAAATCCTATAGACATTTTCTTGTCTTCATTACAATGAGCTATTAATTCACAATTCCTTTAAAATCATTGAAATGATACAGTTTTCACATTACGTTCATAGTATACGAAATTGTCTGCACAAGTTTGCATACGAATAGAGAAACAAGGAGCATTCTGATACCGACACCTTTCCCCGGGATATGATCATAGTACATAATCCCAGGGCTCCCTCAGGTATCACCATCAGACTCACAGGAACTCTGACTGTGTCAACCGACTGTGTCAACCAATGTACTTAATCAAAGGATGCATTTTGCTTCTCCTCCCTAAATGAAGGGAAGAGATGACACTAAATGCAGATAAATCAATTGACCCACTTGAATACTTGTTGGTAACTACACTTAACATACATGGTCATCAACTACATAACAACTAAGCTTATAGGTAAAGAAAATGTTGTGTCTGTGCCCCCAGCCCCAAGCCAACACCCCCCACCCCGCACCCCCACCCCCAATTATGTGTTCCCCAAATAAAGGAGCCCACCTGGGTCCCACTTAGATCTGAACAGGGCCAGCTCACTACCATGTACTACACAGTATTATGGAGTACTGTAGTTTCGTGGCTGACGGGGGACCTGTATGGGCCATCCGTAAACTCCAGACCCTTCAGAACGACGCCCTTCGTGTGTGCGAGGGCATCAGAGATCCTAGGGGTGTAGATGTTGATGCCCTCCATGCCCGTAACAAACTGGAGAAACTACTACCCGCTAGGAACCGTGAGCTCTTTGGTCATCTACACAAGATGTCCCAGGACCTGAACAACATTGTCGTCCCAGCCCACGTCCCCGGGTGTTCCCTTATGGGACGTGCTCCAGCCGGATGTAGGCTACAGCGACTACCGTACAAAGACTTTATAAAGAAACTGAAACCTTGACTAGCTGAAACACTGGTATATAGTGATTGTCCAGACGATAAATCGCTGTCTAGGCTCGCGCTAGGGTCCGTTTTCCGTTCGCCAGATTGGCGAAAAATGGCAGTTTTTCTTTCTCCAATTCCCAAGAGAATTCGCCAGATATTTGGTGATATATGTATAGTGAAGAATTCCCTCTTTCCAATGGTATATGACATGCCTAGGTTACTCATTTAATTTTCGCCAGCTATGAAATTTCTGGCGAAAATTAGGTGCATTTTTCACATAAATTTTCGCCATAGTCAATTTACTTTCGCCCCTGACGAATTGGCGAATGGCTAGCGCGAGCCTAGGCTGTGACCACATGAACATAACTATGCATCCCGGTCATGTGCATCCTGACTATGTCATAATGACTATGTGAAATGTGACTACTGTAAATAGAACTGTATATTCTATATTATTATAATTATAAAATCAAGTCGTATATCGTTGGCATTATGATGAAAAAGTTCCTATGCAACAACTCTATTGCCAAATAAAAATCAACAACGACAACAACAACAAGATAAGCTGGGTACATGCAGCCGCGTCAGTGACCGGTGGCAGCCGGGTTGGTCCCCAGCCAGTTGTTTTGTCAATACGGCATGTGGTATCAAGTGTGTAGACAATCTTGGATTGCTATCTGAGTCTAATCTGTATCGACTATGTGTGACTGCCTCCACGGCCACGGGGCAATTTATTGCGACAATACTGTCAGGTCTAGACAATCTCGAGTGCTATCTGAGTACCAATCCCCATTATATCGGCAGGTTTGGACGATATATGCCTGGCAGTGTGACACCACCTCCTGCTCTTATTTTTACCCCAAGCAGGAAGGTTATTCCAGAATTCCAGAATTCCAGAATTCCAGAATTTTTTTTCTGTCCGTACCCTATATCATTTGAAAACGGAAAAATGAAAAGAAAAATAGGGGGTCCTGAGCTACTTTTTAAAATAAGGAATTTTGAAAAATAAAAGTGTTTCAATTTTACATTAAAAAGCCGAAAATGAGGAAAAGGTTTGAATGATTTTATTATCTATCAGCCAATATCCACAGAATTGTGAAATATCACACAATGAACACAAGGCTATATACCTTTATTCTAAAATATGTTTTTGAGTTTTATTACTTTGTATTCTGGGAACAAATGCCTAAAATACCTATAATTATTACTTCAAAATAAACAGTGCTCTAAAATATTAAATTTTGCTCAAAATCGTCCAAACATTATTTTGGGTTTTTAGAAAGTACTTCTGGGCATACCCCTACGAAAAATGGCGCTATTCTGACATATTTAAGCCATGTGCACACAAGGATGCACCCCCCTAACCCCCCCCCCCCCCCCAAAAAAAAAAAAAAAAAAAAAGAACAATTGAGCCCATGCTTTACTATTTATTATAGCGCGACAGGGGCAGGCTGTGGTTAACGCAGCTCCCCTCCGATGCCCCAGATAGACACAATGTTAGATAACAGTCTCAATGCAGGGGGAACAGAGTCAAAATACTGCTTCCCTTGTATAAACAAATGGCGTTGTCGTATTCAATTTAAAAAAAATAAGATGATGAAATGATCAAGCCTGCTCAAAGAAACTCATACTAGGCCAAGTGTTTCAAGCAACATGGTCCGGAATTTTAGGGAAGGTAGATTTATTTATCTTGAAGAATGAGTTGCGAATGGTTACATTGATTTGCAACTTAGACTCAATAATTCTTCAAGTAACTAGGAATATTTCTTGAAGTCAGACTGTTATCAATAACACTGACGTCAAAGGTTAAAAAAGGAAATAGTTAAAGAATAAGTATTTTATCTTAATCAGATGACGATGAGAAGGCAAAAAACGTCCACATTGGAGAAAATGCTGGGGTTGGCCCTTTTTTATATTTAGGGCTGGATTGATCGAAACAAAGATTTTTCTTATTTGGCCCTATTCTCCGTGTTTCCTTGACTAACTATATCGGTTCTGGCTGAGCATTAAACTGAACACAGTATTTCACTTTTCATTATTCTAAATACTTATCATATGAGTCATGTGACATGTGACATGTCTCATTTTTATATTTATTGTTGGTTCTAACATTTAATCAATAGAACCATGCTGATCTAATAGACGTATGATTTACTGTTTATGTACATAGGAAGTTGATCACAACATGACATACTCCTAAAGATTAGATCTTAGGTCTATCTTACGTCACACAATATGTCCCTGTATACCTTTACAAAGTTCACTGTCACTACATCAATAACTGGCTTATGTAAGACGTACATGAGTACTGCATAAATTGAACCTACCTTGTCACCTTCGCTATCACACCTGCTATCGTTATTATCGATGTTGATGATGTACGGGTTAAATCTGTCCGATCCAACACAACGGTTGTACTGAAATATAGGCATGCATGGTGAACTATATAATCTTGAAATCAAGTACATATATAGATAAGAGAACCTGGCAGACCTTATTGGGATATAGGGGGGCCTATCTAATGTTAGTATATATATGCTTACCGGGGTAGTATAATCGTGTTTTGTTATGTCTCAGTAATCAATCAATATTTCCTATAAGGGGGCATCCTCCCCCTGTAGCCTTTGTGCACATGTACGCAAAATCTCAAAAAAAAGATCGATCCCCTAGCCTCCCACCTTGTTACATGTATACATATTAATGCTCCCTAATTCTAAAACTAGAATCTATTGTGTAATAATTCAAACGAGATCAGAATTATATACGACGTACACATTTTCAGGTGTTGCACAGTATTGCACAGGTTCCCTATGTGCGCAGGGATCTGCGCAGTGGACATAACTGATATGGGATGCCACCTTAAATAGGAAGGAGGCGGGGGCACTTAATGAATGAGGGACCCCTCGTAAGGGGGGGACAAAAAGAAATGCAACAAATTTGGGCCCATCTTGTAGAGTAAAAGTTTGGCTCACTCGCATGAAAACTATTCTCCTGTGGTTGAGAATTGACCCCTCCCTTAGAAGATTTAACTAAATTACATGTACATGCAAACAAAAGAGCTCGAAAAAACACTTAAGTGTTTTCTTGTCTTTAGTACTCCGAAAAAAAGTGTACCACAACTTGTATTTGCTTTATTTTATACAGCAATATCAAGTGGGATAGAATATACATAACGATTGGTCCCGTGGTTTGATCTGTCCCGTGATTAGTCCCATGCTATGTAATGATCAATCGTGCCAAGATCTATCCTGTAATCGATATTATGGCAGAACAATCATACCATGGTATGAGCGTACTACCAGGACGATCATACCTTGATGAAGTAAGGACTTATGATAGGTCCTCACGATAGCTTGACATTTTAGAAACAGGGGTATTTTGCGAGCAATGTATACCATGCCTGGTGTTTATTATAGGTATACACTGCAAAAAAGGTGTTTAGATCCTAAACACAATCCTAAACACATTCCTGCCCCGTTTTTGTCCACACAATGTGATCCTACACTGTAAAAACAGTGTTTAGGCTGTAAATACGCATGTTTAGTGGCTAAACACTTTTCTAAACACTATCTTGTCCCACATTTTTAAACACTTTTTTCCATCTAAACATGTTTAATTTCTAAACATGTTTAGATAAAACGTGTTTAGTGTGCAAAGTGTTTAGATCTAGTAGGTGTTTACATGTATAGAGTTTAGACCAAGGAAGGGTTTAGATAAATGGTGTGTAGAACTGTAGAGTGTTTACATGTGTAGTGTTTAGAATTATTAGGCATTTAGATGAATAGCATTTAGATATAGTAGGTGTTTAGTTAGATAGTGTTTAGGTGAAGCTGATGTGTTTACAGTGATTGTAATGTGCACATTAGGATATATTATCGGTCCAATTTATCATCTTATATTCAGATAGCCTGAAAATAGTAGTATTTTATAACACTTTTATAGAGTGTCATCACATATGTTACATAGCATCCATACTAAGTAACTGGGAAATGTGTACAACAGAATGATAGAGGGAACATTGCTATATATTTTCTCATGTCCCACAGAACAGGTGTCCCCAGTGGTTATAGCTTTTCTGCACATTATTTCTATTAGTCTAAACCCGAAGTCATAGACCTACTTTTTGCGTATTAAAAGCCATATGTTCCCATATTTGAATCACTCAAATGATATCATTCTTTGTTTGTTTATTCAAGGATAAGCTTAGAGATGGATGGGGAAAGTCCATCCATGTACTTAGCTGCCACCTGGTGGGATAAAATTGTGTTTAATATCTAAACACTTAAACATGTTTAGGTCTAGTGTTTAGATGTTTAGATTAAATATGTTTAAGTCTAAACTGATAAAATATTTAACATGGTTACAATGTATATGTTAAGTGTTTGAACAAGTATACTAATTATGACAAACAGACACAGCCATGATCCAGTTTTAGGCAAAATACTATAAACTGTGCCCCAAATATAGGCAAGGGATCACACTCCATTAATTACCACTTTTCTGGTTCTGACTTTGCCTGTAATTGGGGTACTTATATCATTTCTGCAGATTTTCTGAACTTTAGAGAAACACTTTGGAAAAGGCCAAGCTTATGTTGGGATCATAAGTATTAGAATTGCATTTCAATAGGTTATAAAAAGCTAATCAGAATAATGATAACAATATGATTGGCATAGGAAAGAAAAGGTGATCCACGCACTATTTGGTATCTAAACACCTCACTGTTTAAATGCTGAACAGGCAGTAAACATAATGTTTAAAGGCTAAACACAAAGAAAATGTATGTTTAAATAGTAAACACCCATCTGCATAAGTGTTTACTTTCTAAATGTCTAAACACATGCATGTCTTTGGTGTTTAGGCATTTAGAAATGATGTGTTTAACATACATAAAGTGTGTTTAGATGTCTTAAGTGTGTACAGATTAAATATGTTTAGCTTTTTTGGTGTTTAAAGTTAAACACTGTTTTTACAGTGTAAACATGTTTAGACAAATAATATGTTTAGCTCAGTGCTTAGACATTTATGTGTTTAAAGCAATGTGTTTAGGACAATGAAGTGTTTAGAATTCAAGAATTTAGCATATTATTGTGTTTATCTGTCAAGTTTTTAAGGCTAAAAGTGGTGTGCCTAGAGACCTATTATTATAATGTTTAGATAAATAAATAAATAATTTTATTTCCATGTAATGTCTTGAAGAGACTTATAGCAGCCCCCCCCCCCTTAGGGCAATATGTGCATCATTATTTCACATAGGCCTCTATTTTAACATAGACACAGCCTTGAGTCAATACAACAAACCTTCAGGTGGCTCCAGAGGGGTCAAAAGCGACCTGGCGACCTGGGCCGTTTTGGAGGCGACTTTCGACCTAATGCAAAAATAAAAGTGACCTGGCGACTTTTAGACAAAATTGACAATATTTAAGGGGGTCCAAAAAAGCGACTTTGTGACCTGGACCCCTTAATTTCGGCGACTTTCAGACCTCGGGGGGGACCCCTCTGCACCCCCCTTCAGGGAAGATAATGCTTTATCCATTCTTAAAGTTCTTCAAAGAGGTGTCTATGTAGCTGATGTATCTTTATTGCATCGTGATCATAGTGATATAGCATTCAACCCTTGAATCCTGCAATGTGTATTATTATCTTTTTGTATCCCATGCAATTTAACTTAATTAACTCAGATTTAAGCACCTTTCGATCCACAATATCATTAAAGTGGTTGTAGAAACTACAGCCAACCACAGAGCGGCCATCTGGTATGTGTTTGATATACTATGATCTAAACACTACATGCTTACATCCTAAACACCAACTTTTCATACTGTTTAAATTCTAAACATCTAAACAGATTCAACATAACTGTTTAGGCATTTAGAATAAAAGTGTTTCATTCCTAAACAGAAGGATTCAAAGACACAAACCTAGTAAAATGTTTAGACTTTAAACATGTTTAGACCTAAACATGTTTAGAACCTAAGCACCTTTTTTGCAGTGTAGGCATAGGCCTATACTGTTCAGGGGCATAGCAACCAGGGGGACGGGGGGGGGGGGGGGACATGTCCCCTTCACTTTTGACTAGCCCCAAAAAAGGTCAAACCAAAAAGGTCAAGTAAAAGGGGGTCAAAAAGGGCCAAACATCCCTTAGTCCCCCTACTTTTGAAACTGCTTGCCACCTACATTGTCTAGTGTAAACCATAAACCAAAGTAAATCAACGTATGATTTTACTCTATGGGACCCCGGCCCCCAGGATTGCATTTAAGACCCCTTATATCTATATCACACTTTATCTATACTACAAAGAGAGTGTACATGCGCAATTTCACCCTCTCCACTTGTGACCTTTGTAACCTTTGATAAAAGTGTTTTCTTCCGTCGGCGCTCAGTGCAAGTCTAAGCTAGATGCTTAGACTTTAATCAGAGCACTTTCTGAAGACTCAAGTGTTTCTTGTCCCAAGTGAAGCTTCTATGGAGCATTCCCTGATGCGTTTAATCAAACTTCAAGTGGCACCTGAACCTGCTTATCTAACTGAACCTTCAGTGCTTGTGGCTAAGGATCTTAAGTGTAAGTGCACTATGGCCACTATCACCTGAGACAACAATATGCAAACAGGAAATATCCCATTGTAGGGGTCGGATTCCCCGTACCCTGGTGGAGAGCCCGAAAGGGGTGAAACACCTGGGTATTCCTCCCCCTCTGTACCATACCGATCCAGTAACGTAGGGAGCAGAGAATAGTTGTTGTTGTTGTTGTTGATTTTTATTTGGCAAGTAAAAATGTTACATTATAACTTTTTCATTCACGAGCCAATGACAGAGATATGTATTAAACTAGAGAAGTAGACGTAGTATAAAAGTCAATATACATGTCCATATATGCTATGCGCTCATTAGTCTCAAGGCAATTTCGTAACTACGTCTGCATATTAATGCAGGTTTAGGGTTTTATTCTCTTGGTAAAGTCTTTATAAGGCAGGCGTTGTACACCAGGAGCCAGGTCATTCCACAGAGAGGCCCCTCGGTATAGGGGGCTTCGGTCGTAGATGGCCTTTTTGGATCTTGGTACCTTCCGTCGCACCGCGTCATTGCCTCTAAGTACACGCCTCGGGACAACCACCTTGTCCGGGTCTTGAGTCATCTTGTGGAGGTACGACATCAACTGTTGGTTTCTGGCTGGGAGCAGTTTCTCCAAGCCGTTATGGGCATGTAGAGCATCAACGTTTACTCCTCTAGGGTCTCTGATGCCCTCACATATGCGGAGAGCATCATTCTGGAGGGTTTGCATTCGTCTTATGGCCCATACAGGTCCAGCATCGGCCACAAATCCACAGTAGTCCATAATGCTGCGGATCATGCTCGTGTAGACCAGCACCGAGGTCTGCCTATCAGAGACACGTCGGACACGCTTGAGTTGCTTCAGTCGGGTTCGTACCATATCACTCTTGGCTTTAAGATGGGGACCAAAGCTCAGGTGCCTGTCGATGGTCACACCAAGATACTTGAATTGGGGCACCACGTCAAGTGTATGTCCGTTCAGAGATATGGGAAGTGCATTTACGTCCAGGGGTAGCCTTGGGCAGAAGGACCAGAGGACCTGGGTTTTGCCGGTGTTCACAGTTAATTTGTTCTCCCAGCACCAGTCGCTCACCCTGTCAAGGTCATCTTGTAGCAGTGTGCGGAATCGCTCTGGGTCCCTGCCAGTCAGACACGGGTTGGTAGTGTAACGGTTAGCACACTTGTCACCGGTGCGAGAGGTCTGTGGTTCGATTCCCGGCCGATCCAATGACTAAGTTTTCCGCGACCTCTACACCATTAGTTTTTCAAAATAGTCAATGTACCGCACAGTTTTCGGGAAGCACTTAGACATTAGTCAAAGATGATTTTCGGGAAATTAAACTTCTTGAATAAAATCGTTTCAAATTTTCAAAGTTGATAAAGGACGGATTCGAATTCATAATGCCCAAATTACCCTTATCTAATTCTAATAGAGAGTAGAGAGTTGCATTAGGGTGTACCGCTGAGGGCCGTTTACTTACTCCACTTAAGTATGTTTTCCTTTTTTTTGTAAGAAATAAATGGAATATCAGAAATATTCTGACACCCCATCCATGGGGCTGCGAGAAAAATCGTTTGATAGTATAATATTAGTCCTTCTGAGTATATTCTTGCACAAAGCAGTCACTGCAATCCATACAACCCCTCAGGAAACACTCAGTTCAATATGAAATCAAAGTCCACAGTTGAAGATGTTTCAGACACTTGTAAGAAGTTGTGAGACGTCCTTTGATGACTATAGAGCGTCCTTAGACAGCAGACTTACATATCAGTTCACCTGGTGTTTGAAGTTACACAGTCAGAGCTCTAAGCACTCGATTAATGAGACGGCATACTCGTATCTAGAACTGACTGCTTTAGATAAAGTCTCTGATGTTGTTGATTTTTTGGGTGGTTTAGAGAAGAAAAATCAACAGTATTTGACAATATTTTGTATTTTGTACTTTCTTTCGTGTCAAAAAAATAGGACCAGCCTGCTCCATGGATCATCCACCCATTCGAGTAGAAGCACCTGGTTTAGATCATCTGAATTTAGATTTAGAAAATTAACTTATGAAATGACCTTTAACTCTAACACTACCCTGTAGTAGTGTGGCTCTTTATATGGAGAGGTGTGAGAGCTTTCCTGCAGGACTCAGCATTTTAGTAACACCACCACCAGCATACCGCTGACAAAGCTGAGTGGGCAGTGTTGATAAATAATATTTGCACTTCAGTCTTAGACGATGCTGACCACCGTAATCCCTGCCACTATCCAAACAGTAACAATGTGACAATGGTGGGGAAGAAGGTTTTTTTGACCAGGCTGGCTAACTAGGTTAGGGGGCAGGGGGGGGGGGGGCGGCAGGGGTGGGGAGAATTACTACACAAGCTCTTTTCGCATGCTCATTCAGATTGGCTCTTCGGCTTATAGGATCGGCCTAAACTGGCCGACTTTCTTGCTTGACACTGGGATGAGGGTCAGTTAGCCTTCTTTGTTTGCTACCAGGTGGGTATATACTGTAAAGGTATAAGACACCACATACATTGATATGAAGATATACATTGAGATTCAGGACCCCCTACCTCCCCCTGCCTCTACAGGAGACATGGCCTTGCATGCAATGAATTGCACGTAAAATAATTAGGAAAGTGCTGGCAACACATGTATGTAAAGATCAAAAGGAAAGATATCCTAGTGACAATGCTCCGGCAGATGGCGGAGTAGTGTGGTTAGATTGGTATCAGCCTACCTACCACCTGGAAATCGCAGGTGCTACAAACTGATAACTTCACCAACTTGACGATAGGTCATCCTTTAGTCATGGATCATGGTGTAAATAGGATTTCTCTAACCTTGTCTACTCTTTTCCTTTTATTTAACTATTGCGGAGTTTCCCATGTCATGTCTATTATGAAACAGTGCAATGGCTAATAATATAGATATAGTGTGAGGTTACGTATTGAATAAAGACTAGATTCTAATATTATACAGATTCTAAACAATAAAATGACAACCCTCATCCTTTCATCTAACATTTAGAGCGTTTCAAAGATATAAATTGCTTAACCAATGCTTATATGATGCAAATTCCCAGTGATTTTAAACAATATCACGAGCCAGACGAGACTCTCAGTTTGGTTCATCATCTGAGGAACTGTCATCTATCATAACTTTCTCTGGGTTTTGGCACCCTTCCCAACCTTTGCCCCTGCAGAACACACTGCACTGCAGTTGTGCTGTGGCACATCTACATTTGCTGTGGTACAGTTGCTGAGTGCCCTGTGCTGGGTGAAGTCAGTAGGGTCAGTCCAGATAAAACCAGCCAGGGGACATTAGTCCCCAGCTAGCACAACTCGACTTATTCACGTGAATATTGCATAAAAATGATGAGAAACTCCTCGGTTTTACATAATAATAATAATGTAATTCAGATGAGTGGTGCTAGCAGGGTCAGTGCTATTTATGGTCCCCAATAGCCCATAAATAGCACTGACTGGTCAATCCTATTGACTATTCAATGAAATACCTTATTATAGTATATGGGACTTTATCTATTTTTCATGAAGATAATGTATCAGATGGCTCCTGGGGTGGCCTGACACACCCTGGGCTATACCAGCTATACTGGGTTCCGCTCACGGATTACACTATTGAACTCAGGGGCGGATCCAGGGGGGGGGACTGGGGGTCCGGACACCCAGTCCCCTCCAGATCCGCAGCGAGTCGCGGTGCGTCACTTTTCAGTACTTTGGTGTTTGGTGGAGCCCCCCTTTTCAAATTCCTGGGTCCACCCCTGTTATTCCTCATACTTTTATAAGCATCAGAAAGATTTAAAAAGTAACCCCTATCCCGGGGCCCCTATGTGTTCAGACCTGGCGTGGCCATGGTCACCATGATGCATGAATGCAATCCTGGCAACATAGTCATCTGTTTAAACAAACAACTATCTAGGGTCAATAACCTATGCATCTGTAAGTAAGATATGGAGGGTGAAGTGTCCCTAAGGAGCTCTACAGACAAAAGTACACAGAGATCATTGATCAAGTACTTGTTTGTGAGTTGACCGGACGTAGCTTCAGGGTCAGGACAAAGCCAAGGTGTGGCTTATACGGGAGTTTGTAATTGTATACTGCAGAACTAAAGTTGCCATAAGGGGCTGTCCATAAAGCTTTTTTTGGCCATTTTGAACACCCCCCCACCCCCATGTCACACTTTGTCACACTTTTTCCGACACCCCCTAGAAAAGTATGTCACAAATCTGTTGACAACCCCCCCTTTGCATATAATTAGGTACCGTATCAGTCTGGTCCCATAATTTGATAAGGGAACATACATGCATTATCTTAACCCAGTAATTGTTTATAAGGCTTATTACAATTTGATTGCTATTAAAATGTGTTAAGGTATGACATCCCTCTCTGAAATACCTTTAGACCCAATGTTAATGGATTTTATTAAAAAGACCCCTTTTAATTCCAATTGTTCAAAGTGGCAGTATCATGTTCACACCAATAGTTATGGCACTCTAGATCTCTGCAACTGAGGTATCCTCGATCCATAGATTCTTGACAGTGTTTACATGAATAACAGGTGTGCTACTGCTATCCTGTTACTCCTCTTATGCTGGCAAATCTGTGGCAGGGGTGGTCCAGGAATTTGAGAAAGTGTGGGCTTGATATAGGCAATGTACTGATGGTATTGGACCCATTTACATAAAAATTCTATAGCAAAAAAGGGTTGAGATGCCCCCCCCCTCATGTCCACCACCTTGATCCATCCTTGTGTGGTATTGAAATACTTTCTCTTTCCATCAGAATTCCATGGTCCATGTTCTGGATAGCATACATGAGTTCCCATTATTGCTTAGTGGCAATACATACTGGAATGATACAGGGGTGTGGCAAGCAGTTTCAAAGTAGGGGGCCCTGACGGGTATACCTTGCAGATTCATTTGGATGCCTTATTCTGTAGACTAGGACATGCAAAGTCATGGGGCAGACCCTTTGGGTAATTGTCTGCAGATCTTCAAACGATGTTGTTGCTGGGTGCTAGACTAACAAATACTGAGGGGTAGTTCCCTGACCCATCTAGTTTCACTGAAAGGCCATCTTTGGCTGTGTGGACCACAGCCTTTGGTACTGGTAAGTAGCTGTCCTTGATCAACATCATGTAAGAGCTCCTTGGATTTCAGCAACATTTTTTGTCTGGACACTTTACAATCTGCTGGATATGGCTTTCCCTCACACACATTTGTTGCTCTCAATTTCTCAGACTTTGTTGCTACTTATTTCTTCTTTATACTCTGCATACACTTGGTCTTTATCTATCATGGTTTGTAATAAAACTTTGGCCAAACCTCTCCAGTGTGTGCAAATTTTTTCTTTTCCGGCTCTTGATCCATGGTCCGTCCTTGAGAAGTTATTCCCTGTTCGCCCATGTTAAATGCACTCTAGCTTGGGGCATTAGTGACTTTCAAATGGGCATCCAAGTTTGCATTGATAAACTGATCTATCACAGTTATAATTTTCTCATACCTGGGGTCTTCACTTGTGTGAATTTGGAAGGTGCTATGACTTGTAGATCTACTACAATCACAAATATGTATTTATCCTGCAGATGTCACTAATTAATAGAGCATTTATACTGTTTACAAAATTTTAACAATGTGACGTCACACAAGTCCATAGACCCCCCCACCCCCCTGTCACATTTCGTCACACGAATAAAAGACCCCCCCACCCCCTCGGGCGTGACATACTTTATGGACGGCCCCTAATTAGACTCCCTGTGTAATGTTTAGCTTTAGGAAGTGTTTAGATATTAAAGGCTTAACTGAACTCGATAATAGGAATTTTAGATGGGGCGGGGACAATGCCGTAATCTTAACTACTGCAGCTCAAGTATTTTTGGGAATAAACACTCATAGGAGTTTTCAAAAAATCATAACGTTAAAGATGTCAAGCTAATTTCTGGATGCACTATAGAAGATTATACGGGTTATTCCCAGGTGTCTCTTATCAAACTGAACTGATAACAACTAACTGTTGAGCTTAAATTGATCAACATAACCAAGGGTCATTGTGAGTAAGGCCAAGACAAAAGACAAAAGAGTGTATTTCAGGCATCATGGTTCCAAAATTATAGTACACTGAAAAAGTAAACGTGTCTTCAGACTCTCTTAAGTGACTGTCATAAAATGAACAAGTGACAAGGAAGCGGGTCTTCTAGCTGGAGATAGAAGACCCACTTGGCATGTGCCAGCCCAAAACTAGACATTTGCCAGCTCCAGATTTTATTTGTTGGATGGTAACCTGATAGGTTGGACGACTTTAGACTCATTCATTTTATGACAGTCACTTTGACAAGTCACTTTGACAAGTTAACTTTTTGAGTGTAGGAAGGTCAGATTGGTTTTAGTGGATTAAAAAAAAAATCTTAATAGTATGGGGAATTAGTTGTGAATTGGCACATTGACGGGCCGCTCATTAGGATGACTCACTTATTTCCCCTATATGGCAGTTTTATTCTGATTGTGTATTTCTTATTTGAACCTAGGGAAGTAGGGTCGGGTTGCCTGAAGCACACATTTATTTGGGCCTCAATGCATTTAGTGCACCAAGTAGTACTACTGATTCAAGTAGTTTCCCAGAAACATTTATATGTACACAGAATCGGAAAACCTCTTAAAGCATTTCCGCAAAGCAGCCAAGTAGTTTTAGACTTGATATGGGATGCATTTGTCTCTAGAGTGTGGTACACCCAAACTCGAAAAGTAAATTCTTTTAAAATTCTGTATAAATTCTATTCAAATAGGGGAAAAATCGAAATCGTAATCATATTTTAATTCTATTCATCACCTTCCTCTGAGCTAATACCAACTCATTCACACAGACAACAGACACAACCACCGCTCTTTTTCGAGAGAAGCATGACATTTTATAATAGCATTATGCTTTCCCGCCTCCCACAGCTGTTACTATAAGAAACCAACCAAAAGGCCAACACCCACAGGCCGCGCTATGCTACAAACTCTCTGCGAATTGGGGACTATTGTCCAATTTGCAACAGATGTAACTACAAGAACTTCCCATAGAAACGGGATGATTGATAAGTATTAGTAAAAGTCCTTTGCATAAATTATCAATGGTCAAAAAACATTCTGGGAAAAAAAGGGGAATTGATGAAACCAAATACGGGCAAGAGTTTTTCTGAGTTTACAATGTTTGCATTAGTTGTTGGACCCGATCTAAATGTTTCTCTTTATCTGTTTTTATTCTGTCACTCAATGCATATATTTGATCAGGCGAGGCATGAATATACATGTTGTCTTGGACAGTGACAAATAATTTCATTGTATTGACTTTGTGGAGGTTAAAGGGAATCGCTGGTTCCTACACAGAAGCCACCTGGCGGCAAAAATCGAAGCTTATGAAAAGTATTCTTTACGGTGTGTTCATATCCCTACGTAGACCACTTTCCCTAAATCAACTATTTGTATTTGCTATTTTGACAGTATACCTCCATTGTTCACATATATTCACTGCTAGGACACACATAGGATCCTATAGTTAAGGCAAAAGAAATATTCTTCCAGAATTCATGCCTTTCTCATTTCATCCGTAACCCCCTGTTTTATTGGTCCTAAAATGTTTGCATAGATGTCCATTATACATTCCCAAGGTTTGGTTTCAATCTCAATAGAAGAAGCAGATTATTCATGACAGACAATGTGAAAATGCTGTTTTCCTATTCATTTCTATAGTTAAGGGAGTGGTCAATATTTAACAACAGGGGGGGGTCGGTGGATTTCCGCGCTAGCGGGTCGAAATTATTTCGGTCCCCCCCACGGGAGGGGTCAAAATTCTTTTGGTCCCCCCCCTAGGCAGGTTGAAAATGAGCGCGGCCGACCCCTTTTAGCTATAGTAACTCACAGGCTTTTTCACTAAAAAGGGGTGTAATTTTTTTGGTCCCCCCTCAAGAGGGGTCCAAATTTTTTTGGTCCCCTCCCCTTCAAGGGGTCCAAATTTTTTTGGTCCCCCCCCCAAATCCACCAACCCCCCCCTGTTGTTAAAAAATGACCACTCCCTAAGGTACTCCTTTGCTCATATGGCCATATCATGAAAGTTAGTACCGTGCCATGGCAATTTATTTTGATTTTTTATTAGATAATGAATCGAACTAACATAATCCTGAGTTATATGCAAAAGTCAATAGAACATCAGTAATCCTAAGACAAGTGACGAGTCCCTTTAAGCCTAAATCCTTGGCGACAAGAACCTGCGTTAAAACGGTATCGCACCTCTGCCGCCACTATTTCGCCGATATTTCGCCCTGCCGCGCCTTTTCGCGCCTGTGCTGCCAAAGTCCACGGCATTACTGGGGCGAAATCGGTGTGGCAGGGTAGCGATACCATTTTGATGGAGGTTCCTGCCGCCTTGGATTTTGGGCTATACAGGCCTAATTGATCTTATTGGCTGAAGAAAAGCACACGTGTGATCTTAGCAACGAAAACCTTTAAACTTTAAATGAACATTATATGCTTTAATTCAATTAATTTAGAATGAAATAGGAAAGTCTCCCGAATTAGCAATCTAAAATTCCAATATTCCTATTGAAATGCAGTCTTACGTATACATGACCGTTTGATCCACGATTTTCCTTGAGAAAGACAATCTTATTATCTATGAGGATGTCTAGCTAACGTGAATAGTTCATATCTGAAGATGTCTCTGTATGTTGTCAGGAGATAGTGTTATCTTTGATCAAGGGACGTGCTGTTGATAACCCTTTAAATGCCACATGGAGTTAGTTAGTGGACATGATGGATCAATGCAGCTCTAGTCATGGCTGCATGAATGTATCATGATCGTCCTACGTTGATACACTTCCTGATGCAGGAGTTTTTCTCAGCAGGACTGAGCTCATCTATCATGACAGCCAAGGGCACATCAAAGCGCTGTGTGGCCTTTAAAGGGTTACCTAGGGCTTGAGGTTATACATCTAAGAGATGAAGAGTTGAAAAGTACTTGATTAATGGCATTGAACTATATTCATGTCTAGAGCCGACTTCTCCAGATAATGTCCTTGGTGTGTCTTTAGGGACAGAGTTCAAGAATGAACAGGAACTGACCAGACCCGTGAGTGATCAGATCATGGTATATATTGTTCAAAAAGAAGGACAACTTGTTTCAAAACGTTTTACGTCAATAAAAGCCACACCAACTAAACTTATTTCAATTCCACCCCAACTATATATTGTTAATTCGTAGACCAGGGAGTCACAACGTTCTATGGTTATTATTTATTATTCATTGACCATAAAAGATACACCAAAATATTTCACTTTAAAACGTCTCCATTAGATTTGTTAATAACTAAATTTCCTTTCCAATGATACATTATCGATACTGTAAAACCTCGCATAGATGCCGCGGCCGGTAAGCGAGTTAGATCGCCATTGTGGCTTATAAGATCGGTATGCAGTGCGGTCTGTTTTCGATTTTTTCCCCCCCTATTTCAATAGAGTTTATAACTGTATACTAAAGTACCAAACTCACCATAATAAGATCCCCTGTGGAGTTTATATGAGTTTGTAGGGCGGACTATATGCCAGTTAGGCTTGTGTGCGAGGTAGCCTTAGCTTCAAGTTCCTAAAATATCGATGTTTGAAAGCGAACATGGAATTAAGCAAATGGGGTCAAAAGTGGGCAGAGAAAAACACCATTTTATGTGACAAATCCACTTTATAGGGTAGTAGGAATTAAAACGTTTGCAAATTGATAAATATATAGATTGTTTCTAGAATCTTTGAAAAATATAAGTCTAAATTGATAGTTTCATTGACTTTTTATGACCGTGTATATTTGCATTGGGTATAACTGGGTGAGGGAGCTATAGTCACGGTGGGCGGCAAGTAGTACCTCATAAACCCCACAGGTGGTGCAGAGGTCGCCACTTCCGGTTCCTGGCCCGCCTACTGCGGTTTACCTTTCACAAACTTAAGCCAATTGACCTTGTACAGGGGACATGCCTCTTTATTTCCCGCTATAAATTGCACCAGAGTACATTGGTATCAACCCGGGCACTGCAGGTGGTACGTTGTCCATACAAACTGATAACTTCACCAATTTGACGATAAGTCACTTCTATAAGTAGTTACATTCTTACTACTGTAAATTCCCGTGCATAACCCGCACCTCGCATGTGAGCTGCACCCCGACTTTTAAGAGAATCTTATAACCCGCATCTGGGGTCTGAAAATCGCTGTTTAACCAGCGTATGACCCGCAGAATTAACGGTAACCATGGTTCAAGGTTGGTTATAATTATCATATCTATTACGTTACACCCACATAAATCTCAGTCCCTTTTATTGTTTTGAAGTAAGCCCTTAACTAGTGTAGACACATCCCCAGCGCATAAATGTTAAGGCAAACAACCGTCCTTAAAGGTTTAATACTGTGTCTGTGTGTGGAAACACCTGATCGTGGATGCCACTTGGGTTAAGGAATTATCTGTACGTCAAAACACTTGAGAACTACTTGTAACTGACGTCAATGCTGTCTTAGGTTATTATCTGCAATGGTTAATAATGTGAGGTTACGTACAAAAGAAAGATATAATTCAAATATCACACACATTCTAAACAATGAAATGACAACCCTCATTCTTTCATCTGACATTCAGAGCACTTACCATAGCAGCTAGGTTAAATTAATATCATCACTTGCCATTGGTCGGGTATACACAATGACCTGCGTGAACACTGCCCACCTCCCCTCACTGCATTTTGGTGTAGCTCATAAACGGCATTGCACGCCTGCCCAACGCTATGCGATGGGTTTTAAAATGAATCATCTCTCACTGGTATGGCCCTGACCCCTAAAATCGATATGGCGACATGGGCCTTATCTAAAATCGATATGGCGACATTGGTATTTCTTAAAATCGATATGGGACATGGCCTTCCTAGTGACATGTGACATTGGTCATTTTAAAATTCGACATGGGACATGAATAGCAGAATGTTGCACTAAAGAGCATCATTTTAAGACTAGACAATTGACATTTTCAGTAAACAGATTTTTGTTAAGAGACAGAAGTTGATATCCACATTTACAAAATGTCCAGTCATCTCCCTCGATGATTGGTATATATACACTAATAATGGGTACCCAACATCACATATATAGGGACGCCCCCCCCCCCCCCCCCATCAAGGGCCCCACTGTTACCGTAGCGTCTTCATATCTCAGACAGACTCGTGCTAGAGGTGACGTGACACGTAGTGGCAGAATAAGGAACTAAAGGTAGACATCACGAATCTCACCTAGTCTCGCATCTACTGCATCCGGGTCAGAACAGGCCGCGCCGTCCTAGGTTGCACTACTCTTAATGTTTTCGCACTATAGGCCTATATATAGACAAAGGTTCACGAGTTTTGGTCTTTTGAAGGGTTATTTCACGAGTTGAATGTAGGCTGAGTGAAATGCGGCCTCACATTCAACCGAAACAAGTGTACCTTTGTGTTTATTTTTTCACCTTTTTCGATTCAAATTAAGTTATCATAGAGGAGGAGGGCCTGAATTAGCTGAAATAGTTGTTTTCTGCACAGTTCAAATGTAAACAAACCGCCATTTTGATGACGTCACAGGGCCGTGAAATACGGCCGTAGGTTATTTCACAGGGGAGTGTAGATACGGTGCTCCTAGGTTAAGTCAATGAGACTGCTGTATTTCATAAAAAAAATAAAGAGTTATATAGCATATGTGTAAAAATAAAATACCCGTAATGTTCGTGGGGCTTAGCCACTGCTATATTTCATAGATATACATTTCCACCAAATATTTAGGCCGATGAGATTTGGTACCCAGTCACTTAATATTTTTCTACAGGCCTTTTAGTGGGGCCATACCTGATTTCTCTAGATCTGCAGTGACAGATTGGGGATATTTCCATAATTCAATTTCGCTTTAGTACGCCTGTCTAACATCAAATCATATCCCAAATACTACAAGTAGTATACACTCCAAGAATCAATATGACGCCTTGTTTACATACCCACTGTCAAATTTAGACCAATAAACACCACACTATGCAGGACTGTAGGGGCGCAGTAGCAGAAAACGCTGTATGAAAACCCCGTCACACAGGACCGCCTATCAGTTAAAGTGTGCCGGTCTCTACTGGCCCATGACCCCGGGAGTCTTCCTCCAGCTCCCCTGTCCAATTAGGTAATTTCGAAATAGATATAGACTACCTAAGTGGACCAGTTTTTGTAGTAATAATAACATTTGATATATGTTTATTCATAACATTTACACATGTATTTCACATTACCATTCTCCTTTTTAGGTATTTCTCTTTTTGAAGTAAGCATATCTATATAGAATACAGAATATAGAATATAACTTCCCATACATTCTTCTAAGCCACCACTCCTATTCTGGTACATATATGGCCAAATTGTCACTGGATCCCTCTTCCCTATGTTATAAGCAATGAGCATGTGAAGTTTGCAAGGTAGGCAAAGCGGTTTTCGTTACTGCACGGCGGTTTTCTTTACTGCAACAGCGCCCCTGCAGTCACCTATCGCTTATTTAGTGTAGTGCATCCGCCCAACTCCATAGCCCACTTTGTGTACTTCCTGTGGTCACTGGGTGCACTCCATGGGCACACCGGCACAGTTATCAGTTCTGTTGCGTTTGACAGTGGCGAGGAAAGAGCACCATAGTGACCCCTTGTGGTTAGTAGGGGAACCACCGATACCACAATGTATGACATTGTCTAGTTGATATTTCAAATTATAAGTTGTTCAAAGTTTAAGCTAAAAGCAACGTTGTAATAATCTGTTATATTGATTATCAACAGTAGGTCGAATAGACCTCAACACAACTATGTGTCGACCCCTCAAAGTTAGATATTCCTCTAGACTGAACCAGGTAAAGAGGAAATTGTATCTGATACAGGTATACGATTGAGTAGTTGCCACCTTACTTACGGGAGAATAATCTGGAGATGCGAAGCCTGTGCCCTTTACTTCATAATTTCGCCAAAACCGTATTTCCCTGTGCATATAAGCCTACCCCGAGTATAAGCCTGGGGGTGGCAATATGTATTCAATAAAAAATCACATTTCAGGCCATCACTCCATTTCTTCTTGCGGTATTTTTGTAATACTTTCGGCTATGTAAGCCCTATTTCCCTAATCTATGTTTACTACCATTTTGTAGAGAGATAAAGCTTAAATTGGTAAGAAATATCGAAGTAAATGTGTCGGAATAGTAGATAATTCTGTAAGAAGGTATCAGGGTGTTTCTTTAGGTATAGGAATATAAGCCTGCCCCATGTATAACTATAAGCCTGGTCAGTCTACCGCTTGGTACTAACCCGGGCTAACACACAGGGAACTATGGTAGTTTTAAAGGCTCGATTCTTGCTACCCGTCTAGTAGCAGCAGGGGCGTGGCAAGCAGTTTCAAAGTAGGGGAGACTGAGGGGTATTCTGACCCTTTATACGTGACCTTTTTGTTTTGATCTTATTTGGGGTTGGTCAAAAGTGAGGGGGACATGCCCCCCCCCACCACCCCCCCCCCCCGTCCCCCCGGTTGCCACGCCCCTGAGCAGTTGGAGTGCTGACCGACTGTTTGACACCCCCTCCTCCTCTCTGCCTTCCCCCTATTGCTGAAACACATATCCTCGACATGTATATCTGGTGCTGTGCTCTGCCACCATGTGGCAGCACTGTATGGTGCTGTAAGCTGAACGTCGAGTTCCCTGTAAACTTGGCATTTTTCACTTAATATTTTGATATCAGCTACTTACAGAAGAGGTAGGCAGTAGAGGAATGTATCATCCAAATGTCATGTCATCATCCGCTAACTCATGTTCTATGTATCGTCAATTTTGCTGATCTTTTATAACGATTACACAACAGTTGTGCAGAAGGCTACGGGGGTGGGGGGGGGGGGGCACATCCCAATAATACTAACTAGTGGAAACTAGTGAACTATCTTAATCATGATGGATCTAGCTCATCAGTTAGGCATTACATGATACTGTAATACCAACACATGTGGCAACTAATTATATTAATGTTTCATCCACACTAAACACAATTTCTTCCTTGATTGATTTATTAGTTGTTTTTTCCTTTATAAATTCAACCTGCATCTTATTATGGCAGGCCAAATGCGAAACATCAGCAAGGAATGTTTATGTATGATAATGGAGAAATGTATCCTTCACTGTAAGAAGTTGTTGTATTTAAACAGCACAAAGTGTTATACATTGGCAGCACTTTTTGCTGTAGTTGGTATTACAGCACTATTTGCTGTATAATTACAGCATTATGTACTGTAAATTGGGTCTCCAGCAATGTTGCTGTACATTTACAGTACATTGTGCTGTAGATTTCTGCCGCTAGGTGGCAGCAGTATACCATTTTCGTAGAAATTATTCCACCCAAACGTTTCCCGAGTCAAGAAAAAGCCTCACAAACTCTCAAGACAGTGTAGAATAAGGATAGATCAGAGAGACTGAATGCAGTTATTATAAAGTGTTTTGATATTTGCATAATTGTGTTGAATAATACAAAGTTCAGCTGTATTGAAGCAGGATTAAACCATTACATTGTGTAGTGTGTATTATCCTAGCTGAAATTGAACTGTTATGCAGGAAAGTACTATCCATGCATCCATATTAATTGATATAAATTGATGACAACAACAATATGAAACCTCCAGTAGAAGTTGCTGTAGAGTTACAGCACCCAGTTGCTGTACATGTACAGCAAAATCTACTGGAACAAAAGTTGCCAGCAACGTTTGCTGTAGATGTACGGTAGAAGTTGCTGTAAATTTACAGTAGAAGTTGCTGCAAATTTACAGTAGAAGTTGCTGTAAATGTACAGCAAGTCAGTTGCTGTACACCTACAGCAAAATCTACTGCAACTTTTGCTGTAGGTATATATAGAACTTACTTCTTACAGTGTTGTTCAGTCGACATAATAGGGTATCAGATTGGGACTTCCCATATTCTAGAGCCATTTCTGAGTAAAGTTTATCAATTGGACTTTTCCTGACCTTTTGCTGAGGTACTGTTTAAAGGCCCAGTGCCCCTATATATAGCGCTGAGTACCTGTCCCGACTCCACTCCGACTGCCGCTGGAGGGGTACTGAGACCTGCGGGTTTAAGTAGTTTGCCATTAGAGTGGGGAAGTGTGTTAACCTGCCTACCTCCACCCCCTACCCCTCAGTCCAAATGCAATCAAGGCGAAAGCAATGTTATGCATATGTATAACTACCATACATGTAATTGTGTAGGCATGTGAATATGTCTTGTCTAAACTACCAAATAGCACTAATGTCAAGCTTTATACCTTACTGGCCACCCCTTGGGATAATTTCAGAGGCAACTGTTCAGGATCCAGACTGCCACTGCTGATAAAAACATTGATAAATCACGTTAATGTTCCCTTAGCAGCTTTATCAGAGCGCACCATAAGCGCTGGAGGTTACTACATGTACCCATGACATTGTATACATAACTACTAGTATACAAAAACATTCACCTGAGAAACAAGCAGTTACTCTTTGGTTTACTGATGGTCAACACCTGACAACGAGCACTAAAACCAGAGGACATTGATTCTGAGACAAAACACTGTGTTGATATAACAATTGAAAATGTATCAAATACATAAACAAAATGTGCCCTAACATGGCTAAAAAGGAGCAAATGATAGGATCTGATGAAATGACTATTCACACTAATTTTGTTAATATTTATGTAATGAATGAGGAGCTATAATGCACTATGCCTTTTGTTGTCATGAATCATCGATGCAGCACTATCCAGCAGATCTGCATTGGTGCATCATAAAGACCTATGAGCATAGATCTTAAGGCTTAATGCTTTTGACCTCTCAATATTATTTTAAAAAATCCCTCTCCTATGAAAAGCACTTTTAGTCTCAGCAGACTTCCCCGAGACTGATGGTGAACCTCACAAAGTGCGGTGTCTACATCTGAACTACAAAGGATGTAACAAGGGATTTGGTTCACTCTGCATCATGAAGCACCACATCAATGCTGTTGCCTTCTGTATTGCAAGGTTGGCACACTTATTTGCCTAGATTTTCCCATCATGTAACCTGAAACACCTTTTTATGTTTTTTGGCCTTATGGCCCAACATGAAAGATGATGAATGAATCTGTTATGGGTAGATACATTAATGTAAGGAGACAGCAGTCATAGAGCAGTGGCAGGTGAAATCAAGTGATAGGGCCTGGACAATAAAGAGTTGAACCACATGAAAAAGTTCACGGAGAAAGAACAAGACCACAAATATATGTTTGCTTTTATATAAATACTATATTGAACGCTATCAAAATATTGCATATAACACTACACTGTAGATATCTGGTTGCCTTTTTGTAGGTATACAGTACAATCAACTGTAGGTGTACTTTTCTTGTATTTGTAGGTACACTGTGGAATCTACTGTAACCCTGCAGTAGATGCTGTGTAAAACTACTATACAGTAGATTCTATGGTGTATATATCTACACTACTATTTACACTGTACTCATGATATTTATCATTTCCGACATACAAAATTCATTTTATGAGGAGAAACAAAGCTACTGTTAGTTACCCGCGGAGTAATGTATATTTTGATCAAATTAATCAAGAATTACATAAAATAAATACAGTCTGAACTCCTGGTTTCTCCACTTGTGGTGCAATGGATCGCATCACAATTGTCTCTGCCTCGTGTGATACGATCCAAGGCAGCAAGAATTACATAAAATGAATACAGAGATCCCCTCTAATCAGTCTGAACTCCTGGTTTCTCCACACTAATTAGCTGGGATTGTATGCACCAAGGAATCCTATTCAGTGCAGATATACATCAATTCATCCTATGTTTGAATCCTAAATAGATCACCTGTATCTCCGCACCAAACTTACAACCAGCACCAGCAGGAGGCCTATACCCAGCACCTTGAGCAGGGTGCGGCCGTGGTAGTCAAACCAGCCGATGAAGGGGCCGTCCCAGTTATGCCACGTCCCGGCCTGGACGTGGTTAAAGTAGACAGATGAGTGGTTGTAGGTACTGATCAGATGTATCTCATCTTTACACATGTAATGTTGGTAGCTGCGGTAGAGGAAAAGCGGCCCAGTTGAAAACATAACTGTCCAGTGAGGTGAAAAGTAATAGCCGTTAGTTTCTAAAAGGCGGTGGGTGACGAATTCCAGGAATGGAGTCCTTGGTTTGGATATGAGCATATTGTTTGTGATGCCAAATGGGTCAGTGCGAGCAAGCACAACCTCAGCGTTGTATCCACTCCTCTGCATCTGTACGTCTCTCATGATGGTGCTAAAGTTCACCTTACACTCTATGTCTATATCCAGGTACACCCCTCCGTAATGGTGCACGATGAAGAGCCGGGCTGAGTCTATTCTCTCTATGGTGTAGGGGTAGCTGAGGTAGGTCTTTAAGAACCATGGGTAGTGCTCCTTTATCAAGGCCTCCAAGTCTGCATCTGTCCACAACTTGTACTCATACTCGGGGTTCATCAACTTGCAGCTTTCCTGCTTTATCTTGAACTTATCTGGAATATTCTTATCTTTCCAAGTCTGGTGTATTATTTTGGGCCAGCTTTGATCCTTTTGCGTGACTGTCTGATTTCTACATGGCTTTTGGATAAACTTATGTTGTAAGTGTTCCCCTGGGTCAATTGGTGTCATGGTGACAACAGAGCTAATACAATACATGACAAGAGCGGAGAGCAGAAGTAGCAGAGTCAGCCAAATAAGCACCTCCTTCAGAGTTCGGTTCTTCAAAAACCGCTGTAATGGTGGCAAGGAGGGCATCCTTTCTACTTTATATCAACCTGGAAAATAAGGAGAAAAGACAACTTGATAATACAATAATGACAAAAACTTTCCTAATACATGTCAGAACAAAATTCTTTTGAACTTCGATCACACTAATATTTTAACGGACATTAAAGCAAACGCCGCAATTAAAAAAGTATATACATACACCCGTGCCTCTGGCTTTAGTGTGTGTAACCCCAGGATGCTAAAAGCGACCTAAAAGCATTCATACCCCCTACCATATTTTGTTGTTGAATCGCTGAGTTTTGATTTTAAACCATTGAGTTTAGATGTTGAATCATCAGTTGTGTTGTTTACATTGCCACGATTGATCAATGATTATGTGACCAGCGTGCTGGCTTCTGATTGGACTAGAGCACCAAAATGCAGCATCATACCAATAACCTTATGGTTAGGACCCAAAAAACATGATGGTCTCACACTGAAAACCCTATATTAAAAAAGGTCCTCACTTTTGGGTGATCATTTTGACTTTGTCGAGGGGTAATACCCTGGTGATCTTCAGAGTGATCATAAGTGAGGACCCAGGTCATCAATATGATCACCCTTTTGACCCAATTATACAGCATGCTAGCTTATCAATAGGAAGACTGGGGGTACTCCATTTGATGACTGTCTTAAATTTTTGTGAAAAGTTTTTTTGTTATAAGATAATATCTACCAATATTATTATGATTAACCCCCTCCCGATCATCACCTTCAATCATCCGGCCTTTTTTAAGAGTACGTTTTAGTCCTCATGATAAGCCAAGTAAAGCAGATATGTATGACAGATGACTGTCAACCTTCACACTTCTAACTTTGAGTTCAGACACATAAAATGTGTCTTTATGTCTAGATATTGATAATTTAGAAAGTTTGACCTCTCTAATCACTTGAATATAAACTGTGGTAATTGTCTTCATATATCCTCCGACTTGTAAACATATGACCAATATTACTATAGGTTTTAATTGATAGATCACATGGAGCAGGGGCAATATGTTACCTTGTTGTATAGTAGATCCCCCTAGTGGCAAAATTATCACCTCAAAATGATCACATTACCTTATTACTCTGATCACCTTTGGTGATCAATCGGGCATGATCACCCTAGGTCCTCTGTATTGAGGACCTTCATATAAGGCTGGGTTTTCAGTGTACCATTTATTTGTTTGTCACATTATTATACAAGAACAGGAGACTTGTTGGTTGTGTACCCACTCAACAAAAGACAAGTGTGGTACAAACATGCATCTACCCTGTTTTGGCCTCATTGCTTTGGCCTTCTGCCCAGAAGGACTGTGTGTAGAGTTAAATACTTGACCGGAATTCACATAGATAAAGTTCATACTGATAACTGGACCACCTCCGGACAGACTCCATGGTAACCGGCTTCTTGAGCTGTACCGTAAATTCTGGCGTATAAGCCTAACCCTCGTATAAGCCGCACTTCTAACTTTAGGCAACCCTATAAGCCGCACCTGGGGTCTGAGAATTGTTACCTTTAGTACTGTACTATACAAGTAAAAACCCTCCTATAAGCCGCACCTGGGGTCTGAGAATTGCTACTTTACTACTGTACTGTACAAGTAAAAACCCTCCTATAAGCCGCACCTGGGGTCTGAGAATTGTTACTTTAGTACTGTACTATACAAGTAAAAACCCTCCTATAAGCCGCACCTGGGGTCAGAATTGTTACCTTTAGTACTGTACTATACAAGTAAAAACCCTCCTATAAGCCGCACCTGGGGTCTGAAAATTGCTACTTTAGTACTGTACTATACAAGTAAAAACCCTCCTATAAGCTGCATCTAGACTTGGGATAGGCCCTCTTGATACTTCCATAATTGGATAGGAAGAGTATGATTATGCCTTTGGGTTGAGTGATTAGCAGGACCTAGGATATCTTATTCAACAAATATAAAGCACATATCTACTCTCTGTCGGCCTCTGCCTCTCCCCTCCCTCAGTGTACAGGAGGTATACATACATATGTTGTTGTTGTTGTTGTTGTTGATGCTGTTGTGGCCGTTGTTATAATGATCGTATCCCAACTCCAGGTTCTTGGCTTGATGTTAATTACTAGATCCGGAATATTGAACTCCTACACGCCCCGCATGTCTACTGCCTATCTCCCTCTCCACGATCTCCAAGCACAATCAGTATTGGCAAATATCTCCAAGTAGCACAATCTCCCAGCACCTCTTCATGGAGAGTGTGTATGCATCTCAGTAGCTATCAAGGAGGGCAACTGTGTGTGGAGAGTGAGGAAGTCCTACATCTTTATAGGAACACTGGGCCTGGAATCTGTAGTTAGCCAATCAAAGATGGCAGATGGTTGTGTTTGTAAGCAAAACTAAAGGGGGTCAGCCTAGTCTGCAATCTTTATTTCAGGCTTATTTCTCTATCATTGCATTGATTTAAGGTGGGTCGATCCCTTGGTCTCAAAGTAGCTAGATGTTCATGACTTTTTTGTCATAAGTCCAAAATACCATACACTTTCCAAAGAAGCTGAGAAAATAGGGGGGTCCCGGGCTATTTTTTGAGGAATTGAAGCCTTAAGTTAATGTCTCATGTGATAGGATTGTACAGTGTTCTGGTACAAATCTGCATGTAATAGTATTGGAAAGTAGCTAAATCTCTATGTATCTCTCTCAGAGCATTGGCCTTAACATTCTCTACCCAGAAAATATATTTTGAATATATGGTCCCGGGCATATTTCTAAGGTTTAGGCCCACTGAAATGAAAAAGTTGGAAAGAAAATGATATATACCAAGGGCTAGTTATCTATGACTTCTGAATGAGAGCCACCACCTCAGACTCCATAGCACAGTGGTAGCATGGATGACTTCATATCCAAAGGTTGATGGTTCTCGTCCGGTCAGGAAATTCCTTTGCCCATTTTAGAACCATTTGATATTACCTTTACTAACATTAAACTGAGGTCCCCTGGTGATTTGTGGACACACTAGAGACAATATCTGCGCAGAAAACGGCGCAGTAGGCGAAAATTGCATCAGATCGAGCCACCTTAATGAGGCTAGCAATTGCCTACATAACCACATATACTTAAACTAAGATTCTACCAACTACCATGTAAGAATATCATAGATATTACAAATAGACAAAATCTGTTAAGCATTGTTTGCCCACCACTGGCCATCTTTGATTGGCTAACTACAGATTCCAGGCCCAGTGTTCCCACAGTGTAGATGGGGCCTGTATGGGACGGTAGGGTGATGCCCTCACTCGCCACTATGCTACACATACCTGTGTGTACAGAGACAAGGCTATAGACAGGACCCTAGTCTCAGTGATATGACGCACCCAGTCAAATATGAGCGTCAGCCAATGTCGCCTATAGCACTGTCATACAGGAGTCAGGTACTGCTGGACTATAATAGATGGGTCAAGGGCTATTTTAGTGAGGGTCAGGCTGTGCTGGACCTTCATGTAGAGCTTCTACTCATCCACAATGGCTCAAGAGTCTGGTTATGCTGGATCCTCAAGCCAGAGTCTGGCCATGCTGGACTCTGGGGAGAGTCCCTTTCAGCCTGCAAGAGTCCAGCATGGTCAGACTCTGGCATGAAAATCCAGCATGGCCAGACTCTCAAGCAATTTTGCAAAGGTCCAGCCTGTTATTGAAGGTCCAGCATAGCCTGACCCTCACTAGAACCCAGCAAACACGCCTTTACCGGTCCTGTACTGGCCCACACCTGGCAACGGTACTGGGCCAGTACAGGCAATCGGTACTGGACCAGTACTGGGGTGCAAATGGCACCAGTACCGGGCCAGTACAGTATGCCAGTACTGACATGGTACAGGGCCAGCATCGGACCAGTACTGGACCAATGCTGGCCTTTCCGTACTGGGCCGGTACCGGACCGGTTACTGAGCACTGTATAAAGTATAATGTAGAATCAAAAGCATAAGTGATCTGTTGCAAAATAACATTATATTGTACCCATTGTGCTTCAAGGCCTGAAGACTTAGGCAATCAATCATCATGGTGCAACAACCAGCTACAGTTTATAGCCAGTAGTACAGCATACCAGTTTTTGGCAGAGATAACACCTTGCAGGTCTTATGGTTGTGTAATAACCAAGCAAAAAGTGTTTGCAAAGACATGCCCTTTGTTCTCCCGTTGTTTATAACATTTAATGTAAAAGTTTGTATTCCATAAGATTTCACAGGAAATCTGTTTCAGGCTTAACTATTTAAAACTATTTGAAGACTCTGCGGGTCATAATTATAGAGATATCATATGCAACTAAACCCTCAATATCATAAAACATGCACCGGTGACATCTGGTGGTTTCTTTGAACACTACTGTGCCGGTACCGGCATGTTGGTAGTGGCATGCCAGTACTGGGCCAGTACCGGCATACCCTTGTGTATATGTCGATACTATGCCAGCACAGTGCCAGTACAACCAAGCTTAAATGGCATTATAATGGCTCTGTACTGGCAGTACTGGTCCGGTAGTGTCGGTACTTGCCAGTACAATGACAGTACTGGCCCGGTACAGGTGTGTTTACTGGGAATGGCCCTTGACCCATCTATTATAGTCCAGCAGTGCCTGACCCTTGTATGAGAGTGCTATAAGCTACATTGGCCGACGCTCATATTTACCTGTGTGTTGATCGTTAACACTTGACACTTTAACCAGAGTTTATGCGCGTACAGTTCAAACTGATAACTCTGTCTCCTGGTGCAGGCTTGTACAGGCCGGTACTCATACTGTAAATGGAGATATTTTCGCGTGTATAAATGTTCGCAAATTATCTAAAAAGGACATTTTCACTGGTACTAAAATTCACGGATTTCTGAGATATTTCTGGCTATCTAATTCAATACTTGATAGATATTCGCTCTGTATATGTATAAAATCGTGAAAATATGTACAGCGCGAAAATATGTAGGTTTACAGTAGAGGGGAAGTAGTGGATGCTATCAGCTGATATCATGGCCATGTGTGGGTTCAAGTACTCCCTGCGAGGTCACACACATAGCCTAGTAGCTAGCTGCACATTGACCATCTTGGTATAAACATGCAATATGAATTACTGCATGAGAAGTAATTATCTTGAAGTAAAATTGTGTATGTTGTGTGGATGCACCGTACCCTCACTATTGCGCTAGATGCTTTACTGGGGGTAAATTAGCGGTGTTACAAGGTCTTAAAGCTCACCTTTAGGTTATGTCTTATGAGAGTGATACAAGTCCGATTCTGACCGGCTGTTAAGCCCGATTCTGATCGGCCCAAATAGTATGTATTTTGACCCAAATTCTTTTTGGGGGTGTTCTACATACATATAGTAACAGTACCTACTAGTTGGTTAGGTTAAGAAATACAGCATCCCTCCCCTACAAGGACCCAAACTTTTCCCCCAAAATCGTTCTAGCCCGATTCTGACCGGCTACTTTGAACCTTTGTGTAGGGTGGAGTTTTAAATTATTTAAAAAATTTTAAATTTCATTATGAGCGTATACATTTTCTGTGTCCACAATTGAATTCCCCTTGCCCTAATGGCAGTGTGGCACTCAGGGTCCACACCTACATCCTGATATGAGGCTGAGTCAGAGCTCAGCCACCTGGAAGTGGTAGTAACATGGGGGTGGATGGCTAAATTCGCCACAGCGACATGGCCATTTCTTAAAATCGACATGCGACATGGAGCTTAGTGACATGCAACATGAGGTTTGAAAAGATAGTGACAGGGGACATGAGCAATTCTTAAAATCGACATGGGACATGGGGATTATTAAGCGACATTGACATGCGACATGGCCATTTCTTAAAATCGACATGCGACATGGGGACCCCCTCATCTATACCCCCAGTAACATCTTGTAAGGATCACTCATGTCCCGCATCACGCATCACTAGGGGAGACCGGGGCACATTGAACCGCTTTGACACCTTTATTTTTTTCCTGACCTTGCTAAAGGAATCTGAACTTAGATTTTGTATTGAGCAGTTACCTTCTTTCATTGCGATATAAGAGGACCTATTGCAAGGCAAATGTGGTCTTTTCTTGTATTTTTCTTGAATTTTAAAAAATAAAATCTTAGGGTGGTTCAATGTGCCCCATGCCCGGGGTAGGTTGATCCACCCACTGGGGCACCTTGAACCACATGCATTTAACAATCCAAATAAACACCAATATAGATCAATATGTGAAATTTCAGTTGGAATTAGTTGCTATTGTTACTTTTGAATAGGATTGAATGTGAAAATTACATATTTAATGCATGAAAGTCACTCAATTATAGTTTCTATAGAAGTGACTGAGTTTGTACCTTACAGATTTTTCTTAGGGTCAAATTAAATCAGTTTAATAGTATTCCTGTTATTTGTTAAGTCTGAATAAATTGTTGATTACATTCTTCTATAATGTAATGCACTGTTCTGCCTCTGAAAAGTGATACATCTGGGAATAAAGACACTGTAAATATGTTACACAAGATTTCTTTTTCACAAACCGTAAACTATGTATTCTATCATAGTTTTATAACCAAATTGTATCAAATTTGTTTACATCATTATCCATATTAATTTCCCTTGATACACTACTAGCATTGCATCATTATTCAGTCATTTAATTGTCTTAACACCATTGCCAAAGAGCCCCAAAAATCGGGGCACCTTGAGCCAGCTCAAGGTGCCCCAGAGCTTGGAGCACCTTGAGCATGGCTCAAGGTGCCCCATTTTTTGTGGCTCAATGTGCCCCATGCTGGTCATCACAGATAAGATTGATGTTATTCAAATTACATAACACATCTAGCAGTAAAGTTGGGTTCTTTTCAAGGGTTCATATGTATACTTCGACCTCCATAGAGATCTTAGGCCAGCAATGTTTTTTAACGACACAAGAACAAAAGTTTAACAATTGCAAATATCTACTTTCAAGGCCATAAACCTTTAATGTTGTCTAACTTTCTCATCAGCATACTAAAATCATCATGATGTTGCTGATCTGAACTGTCTATATGAGGGGGTAATGTGGTAGGCATACTGCCAGAAAATTCCCAAAGGAATAGCAAAGAGAGCGGGCAGCTCAACGTGCCCGGGTGGTCAACGTGCCCTGGTCTCCCCTATACATTTTTGTTCATCCTAAAATTTCTTCTCTCTTTTTTACTCTCTTCTACACTCCTATCATTTACTCTTCTTTTCTTCTTGTCACACTCTTCACCATTGTATCATGCTATAACATCTTATTACAGAGGCCGTTGGTATACTTTCTACCAACCAAAGACTCTTCTCTAGCCTCTCCTAATTACAGGACAAAGATCTATTCAAAAATATTTCTGTTAATCCGTCACATAAAGTGAACAAAGGCAGTGGGACTGACCAAATTCCTTGGTCAGTACCACACCATGCCCAAATAGGGTAGTGGATATAGCCCCATAACGGAAATATTACATTAAAAAATGCTGTGGAATGCAAAAATATTATCTATAAGGTTATGTATCTCCTCAGGATAAGAATAAATGAAATAACAATAACAACAACAACATGGGCAAACTTGTAGGTATTGGTAAGTAAATCTACCCTTCACACACCAATACACTATGTTTCGAGGCACTGGGTATCTAGTCAGATAATGTTTAGAGGCAAGAAAAGACCACCTGATTGCCCGTCATCAAGTCACTATATGTGACCTGTTTAAACGAAATGAGTCCGAAGTCAAATATCAAAAATGTTGTGATATTGCAATAGTCGTTTACCGCTCATTAAGAGCTCTCATTTAGTATGTGACATGTAGTATATTGTCCAGTTTTGACCATTTAGCGATATTTTTTGTACTTTTTTGTTGAATTAAATGAAAGTTGATTAAAATTAGATGATTAACATCTAAATTATATATTATTCTCTATAATTATAAATTCTTTGGGCATCATTTTGGGAATAAAGGGAGTTGAAATCTGGGTTGTGCTTTAGTATTCCGGAAGATAACTATTCATTTCTTAGAAAAATGTCAAAAACTCATCTTTCAAAAATTGGTGAAAAACTTATTCATGTCTGGACAGATTTCTTTTTAGATGTGATTGCACTAATATTTATTTCAACGTAGAATATAAGGAGAAAAGCAAATTTAATAATAACAAAAAAAAGAAAAAATTTGATAGTAACACAAAAAAGGCCAAAAATGTATTCATATCAGGACAGATTTCTTTTTAGATATGATTGCACTAATATTTTAATGGACATTAAAGCAAAAGATGCAATTAAAAAGGTATATACCATTAGGTTTTATAATAAAAGAGTCTTACCCTGGGCTGCAGTTACTGCTGTCTCCAGGAGTCATCCCTGTATGCCGCACACCTTGTACACAACCCTTCAGTTGGAGACGACCCGGCTGGGAAGTCTATACCAGGCTGTTGGAACCACACTCTGTACACAACCCTTCTGTACGCAAATACAGCATACCTCTCCGGGGTGTATATGGACAAAAATTCTGAGTGCAACCTTAAACTTAAATCAATAATCTTAAAAATCCATCAATTCTTATAATACTCACCAAATACCTACTGCTAAGGACAGTATCACTAGGGTTATTATTTTTTTCGAGCTATATTAGATCTTAAAGGATATAATCATGGTTCCTACCCCGCAGCAGTAGTTATGGTCTCAACATCGCTCAGAACGTTTGTCCACACATCAAGCAGTTGAAGCTACACTGTAAGAAGTAAGTACTGTACACCTACAGCAAAAGTTGCTGGCAACTTTTGTTCCAGTAGATTTTGCTGTAGGTGTACAGCAACTGACTTGCTGTAAATTTACAGCAACTTCTACTGTAAATTTACAGCAACTTCTACTGTGCATCTACAGCAAAAGTTGCTGGCAACTTTTTTTCCAGTAGATTTTGCTGTACATGTACAGCAACTGGGTGCTGTAAAGTTACAGCAACTTCTACTGTAGGTTTCATATTGTTGTTCTCATCAATTTATATCAATTAATACGCATGCATGGAGAGTACTTTCCTGCATATTAGTTCAATTTCAGCTAGGATAATACACACTAGACAATGTAATGGTTTAATCCTGCTTCAATACAGCTGAACCATATGTGATACCAGCTTTTCCCCAGTCCGGGCACTTAAGCATTCAACTTTTCTCACCAATGTGGTGTCTATTCTATACTTTTGCTGTTTTTTTGTATTATTCAACACAATTATGCAAATATTAATACACTTTATGATAACTGCATTCAGTCTCTCTCATCCATTCTTATTCTACGATGTCTTAAGAGTTTGTGAGGTTTTATTTGACTCGGGAAAGGGTTGGGTGGAATAATTAATACAGAAATGGTCTACTGCTGCCACCTATTGGTGGAAATCTACAGCACAATGTACTGTCAATGTACAGCAACATTGCCGGAGATCCAATTTACAGTACATAATGCTGTACTTATACAGCAAATAGTGCTGTAATACCAACTACAGCAAAAAGTGCTGTAAATGTACAGCACATTGTGCTGTTTAAATGCAGTTTAACTTCTTACAGTGCATACCACACAGCCCTTGTGTCTGACCCCCCCCCCCCCTCAGTGATAGGCTTTAATTTTGAATTCAATCCCCCCCCACTCCCCCACTGAGAAAAAGGTATTATATGTATGCTGGTGACATAATAGTTTGGATACCTAACAGGAGGAATAGTAGTGTTAGGAACAATGTAAAGTCAGCCATTTCGAAATATCAAGGTTTCCTACGATTTCTGCTGGCTCAACTCGCTCCATATAAGGGTATAGAGATTGGTGGAAGTCACGTGATCAAACAGTTAAAGGAGTGAATCTATTTATAGACGGTCATGTGCTAATGACGTAGCATGCTCATATATATGGAGTCGAGTTGGGGCCAGCGGGAACAGCAGGTTATAAACTGTAGGCAAGACGACATGGTAGTAACCTACGTTTAGCTCGATAAACTAGTGACATTAAACATTGCAACAGCAAATTAATCAAGTGTTGAGGTTTATGAAGTTTTAGAACTCTCCTAATAGCCCTCTTTCTAAACAGCAATCCCCTTCCCTCAGATGGCAATAAATAAAGCCCCAGGTAGGTCGACAAGGCTGTTTCAACAAGTGACAAGGGAATGCTGGGGGTCGGCAACAAGGTAAGACAAACCTACTTATTTAAAGTGACATGGTCCGATTTGTTTTCATATTTTAAATCCTGCTTAAATGTGTTTCAAACGTTAGTACAATATCATATTTGGAAGATCAGGCACAATGCAATGTCATTTATATGGGCAATAAGAGCCCAATTATAGGTTAAGTTGTAGTCCAAGTAGAGTACTTTACAGTGTATTCTCAATGGGGGGAATTAGAGCGTGCACTCCAAAATTTGTAAATTGAGCCATAATTTGATAATAAGTTGAATTCTAAGCTGAATCCTAGAGGGCTTAAATAAAGTAGCTAGCACACGAAGTATGGCCATAGGGAACATTCTGGTTCATTTTGAACAAAATTGATTTTTAAGCCCTAATCATCAGACCATGTCACTTTAAATCAACAAGGGACAAGTCGCTTTGCTTAGGATCGACAAGTGATACAGCCACCCCCCACCTGAGGCCCTGTAAATGGCATGCCCCTTACTATGGGGGTTGTGTGTGTGGTGTAGGGAGATGGGTGTGAGATCAGGGTCAGTGGGACAGGTGTACCATCAGGGGTATCCTATAGACATAGACGGCAAACAGAATCGGGGTTGGATCAATGTTTATTCTATTTGTCTGGTTTAACGTGTCTGGTCAACTAAATTCAATGTGGTGACATGCCCATCTCTTAAAGGTATACAACACAATCTACACATACGGCACCTGGTGCCAAAAAAAGAAAACTACCTGTAACCATGATATTTGCAGATTTCTCATACTTATATGTCATGATCTACTTTTATCTACCATTTAAGTTTATACCTTGGCATTCTACATATCTTGATCACTATATTTTCATTTTGCCATGCCCATATACTAATAAATCAGTTCTTATTTTGATTAAGTCAGAACAATTTCATTTTGCCCGTAACCCCATATTTTCTTGTTTTCAACACGCTCCTAATGATCATATGTTTGTTTGTTATTCGTTTATTTAATCTGCACGTACGTAGAGCCAGGCTCTGTTTCCGACATGCTGCTCATGTGCACGTTCATTATCGATGGGATTCATAATAAACGTACAATTAATGTCCTTAAGGGATTGTTATTATTTCTTTACATATATATGTGTATATAGATCATAATTATAGTATACACATATGGTATGAAAAAATACTCATAATAGACAAGAACAGTATTTCAAACAGTTATTATATCATTCATCCAGACCCAAGATGTTTATGAGTCTAGGATATTCCATATTTACCTTGTTACAATTAAACCTGTAATGCAGGTTAAAAACCATATGTAGTGATTAGTTCATCCCTCCACATGCGTGAGCATATAGAAGTGTGAAATCCTCACCGGTGGGCTGATGTTATGCCCTAAGGTAGATGGAATTTACCTTAATATGAAAAAATATATCAAATGTAGATGTTGTTCCAATTGATATAGTGGAAGATCTTACATCCACTAGAGAGCTTAATTTACGAGAAATCTAAACAAAATAATTATCATAGGTAGAGATTCAGTAGGGGGGGAGTGGCAACCTAACACAGTGTATATAATATACTACTAAATTGTCAATATCGAGGGATGTCTGCATTTTCATTGAGAATTTTTTTCTGTGTAGAAAATTGTAGAAAAATATGATTTTCTCATGAGAGCCTATACATAATGCACTGAAAGGTGAATACCCTGTAAAAAACAAATAAACCTGTGACATATGCTTTTTTCCCATCAGGCTAATATCCTTAATAGTCATCAAGGAAAATTGTTGGTCGATCTAAAATTAGCTACATTGTGTTGTATGCCTTTAACTTATAGCAACTACTGCCCTGTCTTTTGGTAGACATTGTGTCTCCATGTAGAGTCAGTAGAGGGGTAGAGCAGTGAAACTACGGGGGATATTTTTTTGAACAAATTCGAACTTTTATTGGTCCATAGAAAAAAACGTTGGATATTATGATAATAACGAGTTACATTTTACAGCGCTGACCAATAGAGTGCCTAAAGACTACTGGGGATATGCTTTTTCAGACTATGGGGGATATGCGTACGGGGTCATAGGTGAAATAGACATTTTTTGAATTCATCAAAAAATATTTCTAATCTTATGGAAACTATAGGATGCTATGGGCACTCAGGCAACTGATAAACATGATAAACAATAATTATATATAACATTATTATGCATGATACAAGTATAGCAGTCCATTCAGGGATAAAAATCTAGTTAAAATGGGACAATCTATCAGTTCTTGATTTTAGCCACCAGGTGGCTTCTGTGAACACACCAGCATTTGTCTTTACTGGTATATTTATAATACATGTTAGTCTAAGTCTAACTAATGTTAAAATGTTCTGGTAAATTCTAACATGCCCATCCTTTGAGAATATTGAGCATGATTTAAGATAAAACAACAAGTCCTATAAAGTCCTTCCCTGATTACCAGTTTGTTGGTTGCATATATATGTTTCAGCCTGTGAACTAATAAGTATGACAGCACCAATATCACCTGGGAGACTTTTTTCTTTCCTGAGGCTGATGGTGCATTATGGAAAATGATGTGTCCACATATGATATACATTTGATAAACTCTTTATGGATAGCATGCTGCCATATAGCTTCATGTTCACTTATTGTCATGAAGCACCAAATCAGGGAGTAAAGATGTCCTATGTCTCTTTGAAACACTCCCGAAACACTGCCTGAAGAAATGTCCATGTCCCATGTCACTAACATTTCTAGACTTTTGCCCTATATGTCATATCTTCCCATGTCGAATGTCGTTTTAAGAAAAGGCCATGTCACTGTGTCAAGTTTAGGGGTGCACCCCGTAGATCAATGCTGCACCGGTGCATCATGCCTGCCCTTATATGGAGAGTGCATCAACCCCAGTCCCTCACCAGGTGCACTAGCCAGGGGCTACCGTACCGTCGCGTTTAAGCGCCTGGTATTGAATAAGCGCCGGTCTTGTATGACCCAACCCATCCTGTTCATCATTATTCATGGTAGTCACATCCAAGCACTGTGCTGCCGTTAAGGGGGTTGCGTTATAATTGTAACCATCGGGCGGTGTATGTCACTCTGTGACGAGATCTGAGGTGGTGACGGTAGTGGCTATAGTCTCTGTTTGTGTACTACTTGAACTCTCCAAGCAGAGTGCTGGTTAGTTTCATTAGTTTATTTTACAAACCCCCAAATTTTGTGTATTTTACTTCTGCTCATATTTGCCTCTGAGCAAAACTGAGACTACTTTTGTAAATCTATCTCTGCCTCAGATTGGTCCTCTGAAAACCACCCAGTGGTTAGGATTCTACTGTTATGCTTTAGGGCAATGACCTTTTCTTCCATGTAGACAGGGTTCATGTAGGGTTGTATGACCCTACCCATCCTGTTCACCGCTCATGTATATATCATGTCTGAATACCACACCATTGTGGTAAAGCACCTGGTTTTGAAATAGCACTGGTCTGGAATAAGCACCTGGGGTACAGGGGCCTCCACATATTTCTTAAGCACCGAAAACATGATCTTGATTAAAGCTTGACGATCATGGTTGAAATGAGGCCAAAAGCACTTTTGGATATAGTTCAGTTTTCATTCACCAAAGGGCTCTTAAGGACTGGGAGCTCAGCTCTTACAGGCACAGGATAGGGTGAATATGTTGTAGCTGGACAATGCCCATGGTCCCCTGTCCAAACACTGCTGCCCTCTGGTGGAACTGTTATTATAGTCCATGTATGGAAAATACTGGACTTATTCCCTGATGGCCCAGCTTTAAGCTCCTGTCTTGTAGAAGCTCCTGTCTTGTAGAAGCGTTGGGGTAAGAGCCCCGCCTAATTCAAGAGCTTCCTGGCACTTTATCTCCACGGTGCAGTTAGTCACCTGTACCTCCGCACCAGAGCTAGGACCAGCACCAAAAGGAGGCCTATACCCAGCACTTTTAGTAGAGTGCGGCCATGGTAGTCAAACCAGGTGATAAAGGGGCCATCCCAGTTATGCCACGTGTGTGACTGGACGTGGTTGAAGTAGACAGATGAATGATTGTAGGTACTGATCAGATGTATCTCATCTTTACACATGTAATGTTGGTAGCTACGAAGGATGAAAAATGGTCCAGTTGAGAACATCACAGTCCAATGAGGGGAGAAGTAATAGCCGTTAGTTTCTAAAAGGCGGTGGGTGACGAATTCCAGGAATGATGCCCTGGGTTGAGATATGAGCATATTGTTGGTGATGCCAAATGGGTCAGTGTGAGCGAGAATAATATCAGCGCTATATCCATTCCTGTCCCTCTGTACATCTGTCAGAATGGTGCTAAAACGCACCTTACACTCTATGTCTATATCCAGGTACACCCCTCCGTAATGGTGCACGATGAAGAGCCGGGCTGAGTCTATTCTCTCTATGGTGTACGGGTAGCTGAGGTAGGTCTTTAAGAACCATGGGTAGTGCTCCTTTATCAAGGCCTCCAAGTCTGCATCTGTCCACAACTTGTACTCATACTCGGGGTTCATCAACTTGCAGCTTTCCTGCTTTATCTTGAACTTATCTGGAATATTCTTATCTTTCCAAGTCTGGTGGATGATCTTGGGCCAGCTTTGAGTATTTTGCGTAACTGTCTGATTTCTACATGCCTTAGGGATAAACTTATGCTTTAAGTGTTCGCCTGGTTCAATTGGCGTCATGGTGAAAATAGAGCTAATACTATACATGATGAGAGCGGAGAGCAGAAACAGCAGACCAAGTCTGAGGAGCGTCTCCCTCAGAATCCTCTTCTCCAACAACCGCTGTAATGGTGGCAAGGACGGCATGCTGCTACTCTGTCTGCTTATTCCAACCTGCAAAACAAGGAGAAAAGACAAATTAAGTCTACAATAACAAGAATTGTGGTTGTTGCCATGAAAAAAGATGCCTCAGGCACTGCGTGACATAATCAAATTGTTGCTATGCAAGGCAGATTAACAATTAGAATAGCTGTTGCTAGGCAACCAGCTGTATTAGCAACAAACCAATGGAATCATTGGCTTCCTTGGGTCCAATTTAAGGGGGGTAGGTATGATTATAATCGTATGCAGGACCATGGAAACGTGTGTTGCTAGGCAGATAAAAATTAGAATAGCTGTTGCTAGGCAACCAGCTGTATTAGCGACAAACCAATAGAACTATTGAATTCCTTAGACCCATTTCGGGGGGGGGAGGGGGGTATGATTGTAATCAACCTCAGGACCAAAGGTCGATTAAGAACCAGAACCCACAATGTGTAGACTACAAGTCGGCGGTGTTACCAACTGAGTAAGCTAGCCAGTCAATAATCTGTATAACTTATTATGTCTATAAATGAGATCAGTGTTGAATGTGGACGGGTGTGGGTTCAAACCCCACAATAGGGACCTTTAGCAACCACGTAAAAGCTCATTAAACGCAGACGTAGCAGTGCTGAAAGCATAGTATACATCTGCGTTAAATGAGCTACGTCAGATAAAAGTCTACAATGTTAAACTTATGGGTGATTCTCATCTGACGACGAAATCTCGGCTGATTTACGTCAGTGGAATAATTGCTAAAGTGTTATAAAAGGGTGCTTACCCCAGATGGACTACCCTGAGTGCTGCATTAATGTATCATGCTATAAGGGTTAATATAAGGGTGCTTACCCCAGATGGACTACCCTGGTGTCTCAGTGAGGCCTGCCCTCAGCGTGTCGCGGCCGGGTGTGACACTGCGACACACACTGCGACACACACCGCGACACACACACCCCTCCTTATACACCAAGGCAGCAACAAGGGGGGACTTTTCAAGAAAAGTTGTTGATAAAGGTTTTGAACATTTCTGAATCGCGACTTGCAAATACATTAATATAGCCTTTAAATCCTGCATTTTTGCAGACAAAATTTAAAAGATAATTATCTGATATGAGACATTTACTGACATTGCCATTACACAGACAACGTTACGAAAATTCTGATAAAACCAACTCAAACTTTAGCATGGAGATGTCACCCTTTCTTGCTGCATTGGTCTATTGGCTGTGCTCATTCATCAATAACAGGGAGGAGGAGGGTTTGAGGGGGGGGGGGGGTAAACTATCTGTATACTCAACCCTTTTATGTGGGAGTGCTCATTTAGTATTTAACAGGGGGGATGGGGTCACATTTTGTCCACATGCTACGAGATGTCCACACCCATTATCAAACTCTTTTTATGAACTAAATTTATTTCTTCAGATGAGAAATTTGCAAGGTCCATTATCAGTCTTAGTAAGTACATTAAAAAAGATATCACAAGATGACCGAATCTCCCAGCCTACAATTATGCCATGATATACTATAACTGATATTTCTGGTCTGGATGGGTCCTAAAGTTGCCTGTATGTTGAAAACATCCTTGTGGCAAAGAAATTATACTCCTAGTGAAAACACAATTCATTTTAACTGCACCAACTTGTGTCTTTCCTTGACCTGTGAGGACCCTCCCGACACAAAACGGGACACAGCAGGGGTTGGGCGGGGGGGGGGGGGGGTGGTCGGGGAGAACACCCTCTGAGCATACACAGCTCTTCTGTAGGAGTGCTCATCTATCATTAACAGTGGTGAAATCTTGTACCAAGGGGCAGAAATTCCTTTCCCCCAGAAATTCCCCCCCTCCCCCATCACAGGATCTTTTGGCCCACCTCTTGTCAAAGCTGGCAGACATTTTCTCCCTCCCCCATTGAACTATAATGATGTGCAAGCTTTTTCGCTAAAAAGGAGCTTAATTTCCTGCACCTCAGCCCAGAAAAAAAGAAGAAGAAATATACAAAATAAAATAGACAAAAATGTTGTTTTATCCGCCCTCCTAGATATACATGTTCATTTAGTTTCAGTCCCGCCTCTACATAGCCCTATTTCTAAATATAATCCCAAACAGCCCCCCTCACCCCCATCCCCTACTTAGCTATAAATGGCATGTCCTTATAAGGGTTCAGATCTCGGTCAGGGAGACAGGTGTCCTATGTATGAGGGACAGGTAAGGGAGTGTTCATTTATCAATTACTGGGGGGGATGGTGGGTTTGGGGAGGGCGTAAACATTTCCGACCCCTTCTGAGGGGGGGGGCGTAAAAAATTCTGACGACTCTTGAGGGGGGGGCGTAAAAATGTAAGCCCCTTTTTAGCAAAAAAGCCCGCGCGTTACTATAGTTCAAAGGGGGGGGCGAAATTTTTTTTGGCGCTTTTGGCAAGGGGGGGCGCGGAAAAAATTTCGCCCCTCCGCGCGAAATCTCACCACGCCCCCCCTGTAATTAATTAATGAACACTCCCTAAATAGGAGTTGTGTTGTGCGTCATTTGTGTCTCGTAGAATGGGGCTCACCCAGTAAGGTTTACATGGTCATGCACGCCCGGGATAGCTCCCCCAGGTGCGAGGCCAAACGTTTAGAGCGTTATCTTAACTACATTATTAAGATGATCTTACTTGTCTTAACTTTTTTAGTAGCTGAATTTCAATCCATTCTTAAAGTATCTTAATCCCATCTTAAGACTTATCTTAGACTATCTTAAAGGCGCACTGAACCCAGGACCTAATGCCCAATGATATAGAAGATAAGAATAGAACTAGAAACTTTATGGTCTTCTAGATCCTCTCAAAATTGATTATAAAGGGAATGTATATATTTGACATGTTCGGGCTGTGTCTCACGACCTTGGGCCAATGTTTTCATCTCTGACCGGGTGCCATCGCTGACCGGGTGCCATCTCTGAATGGGTGCCATCTCTGACCGGCCTGAATAAAAATGGTTTATTTAGGGCAGATGATGATAAAAATTGGCAACTAATTACTACTTTAAAGGGTTATAACATCGATAAACCTTTTCAGCCAAATTCTACCTACATCTGCCCTAAATAAACCGTTCCATTCAGGCCGGTCAGAGATGGCATCCGGTCAGAGATTGCACCAAGTCAGAGATGGCACCCGGTCAGAGACGAAAACATTGGCCCATGGTCATGAGACATAGCCTCCGGTTGTCTTTCAATAACAGGCAGGGGGGGGGGGCAAATCTATTTTTTCACTCAGGACATACCATCAGTCCTTTGGGTTATAGGTACAACATCAGGCCTATATGACCATAAATGGGCCAAAACCACCGGCCTTGTGTCTGGATACACACCACAAGGACCAAGTTCCCTAGAGTGTGTACCCATCACACAATCTTTTCTCTAACATCTTCATAAGTGGTTAATCCCACATTGAGTCAAGCTATTCATGTACAAATGAAATGTATAAACATTAGACTGGATACGAAATAATTACAAGCAATCATGTATGCTTACATGTTTTTCAGTATAAATAACTTACATACATACATCCCAGTGGGCACAAAATTCTGTTCAACGTTGAATCAACATTACATCAACATTGAATCAACATTTACAACCATTTATCAATGTTGATTCTGTGCCCACTGGGATACATACATATATACATACCAGAAAGTCATATGTGTCACCTTGTACACACACCCGAGTAGAGCGCTACTTCTGGTAGCTCTGTATCCCGCGCGGCCATGTTGGTTCTGTCCTTAGAAAATCCTGCGGGATTTAGGCAGGTACCTTACTCCTATACATCGTGATATGCCAGTGATAAGCTGCCTCAGAGCCAACACGTCGTAGAGCTGAGTGTGTCAAGGTTCGAGAACTAGTAGCATCCCGTTTCAGTCCTATAGCGATACTTCTGGTGGCTCCGTGTGCGCGGCCATGTTGGTTCTGTCCTCAGAACATCCCGCGGGATTTAGGCAGCTACATTTACAATGAGACCTCGATAATCCGACCACCTCTGTCTCAGGAAAACCTTGGCCGGATGTTGAAGCTGCTGGATTATTTAAGTACATTTACATGGCTATGTGTACAACTGTCCCTGACAAAGCAGCCGGATAATCGAGGGTGCCGGATTATTGACGGCCGGATCATCGTGGTCTCACTGTACCACGCTGCCAGACATCCAGGGAAGGAGTCAACATCTCACAGGAGCTGGGTGTGCCAAACAACACATGGTGGTTACAGGAACTAGTAGCATCCCGTTTTAGCCCTATAGCAATACTCCTGATGGCTACATGTGCGCGGCCATGTGGGTTCCGTCCTCAGAATATCCTGCCAGATCTAAGCGGCCACCATACTCCCACACTGCAGGATTCACCAGCAACCAGTTACGTCCCGAGAGCAGAACCAACCTTTCACGGGAGCTGCTGCAGGCAGCCTGCATGTGTTGATCATGGGAACAAGTTGTCTCCCATTTCTCCGCTATACTCACAGAGCTCCCTACAGTCGGTCTCAGACTCCCATTACAACACTCCCCCGGCCCCTCTATGCTGTATAGGACAGACGCTGGCTGAGATTCCCTCCATTGGCCACTGCCCGGGGAGGGTGTGCACCTTATAAAGCTCCATGCACTCCTAAATCAATGCTCCTCTAGACTGGGCCACCCCAGGGGGGGGGGGTACTCAGTGTAGTGACCACACCTTAAAGAGCTCCCTGCACGTGGCTACCACCCCAGGGGGGGGTGCACCTTATAAAACCTCTGAGGGGGGGGTACTTACACAGAGAAAAGAAGTAGAATCACTGTGACTCCCAAATGAGAGTTTGTACTTGATCACTTAGGTAACTCTCCCCAGGACTCTAAAGTGATTCCCAATCATTAGGGAGTCTTAGAATACGAGTCATTATACAGTTATCATAGAGTACTGTCAATGTTAGGGAGTTACTTTAGAGTCCTGGGGAGAGTTACCCCAGCAATCAAGTCGGGAATCACAGTGATTCTACTTCTTTTCTCTGAACATGTTTGAAATGTCTTCTGGGATCAGTAGCGGTTGGTCTAAAAATACAGGGGCGGTGACTCTCTGCACCCCGAAAGGTTTTAATGATGAAATGTATGAAATAAAACTTTAACATTGTCTGCTTTCCTATTGCACCAGTAATCAAAGATACAAATACAATGAATCTCTAAAAAAAACATGGGCAGTGGCTTGTCTGTAAGGATAAGAAGGGGGCGGTAGTTTGGCAGTCAGCGGGTACCATGATAGAGTCAGTGCCCCCCCAGAGATTGATCCTTGAATCACTTACGCTTGGCGGGATGAGGCAGGAATCATTAATTACTAACACAGCAGACACTCTCCTATTCAGCAATCTCCCAGCAGATTCTCCTGCACTACTTCCTCTGTGCTAAAACATGGCCGACTTCCCTGAAAACTTACCTACGCCATTCTTTTAAAATACTCATATATACAGCTATGAATGGATTCAAACATTTTAAAGGAATGCATGGAGAACAAATATTAAGAATTACAAAAGTATTGATCATTGAATGCCCAAATTTCAACATATTCCTTGGAACTATTTTTGATGTATGGAGACAGCAGTGTGTAATGGGGACAGGAGAGCAGACAAGTAGTACCTCTTTCCTCCCTCCTTCCACAGAAGAGTTCTAGAGTCTGCACCTTTGGGCAGAGTCTTATCTGAGACTGTGCTGGGAGAGTGCCTTGTTAATTGTGAGCCACTTGGCAGCCTCGGCCAGCATTGATCCTACCAGGTGGATAGCCTGGGAGCAGGCTGTCATTCAACCCAAATACACATTAAATATTTACCTCTCCCTAGATGGGTGCTAATCACACAGTACCCCCTCCCCCCACCATATTAATTACCCGTTTGATCTAGATGTAAATCTGTCTGTACATAGTGGATGAGTATTGACCGATACACATCTGATTTGTGCTCCCAGGATGCTGTTTCTCCACAAATTTACGGACCTCCACAAATTATCGTATTTTTACCCTTTTTTTGGTCAATTTTAGGGTCTGACCTACCAACCCTACATTTCTTGCCTTGTTACCTGACCTGACCTAAAAACTGTGAGGATTTTCAGTGCAGCCAAGGTCTAGTATTATATTAGCTACATACAATGTACTACATTCCCTCCCAGTGGGCACAAAACATTGAATCAACGTTGATAAATGGTTGTCAACATTGATTCAATGTTGATTCAACGTTGATTCAACATAGACCAGGATTTTGTGCCCACTGGGCTAAGGGAACCCATGTCTATCATTTCCTGTAAAGTTGGGTAACTTGCCCAATACAAACAATTGGAATTTAATAGATGCTACAAATGTGCCAGGTCTCAATTATATTCTAACTAAGCAATGCCCTTAAATGCAGTGACTAGTTATTAAGTTATAATGGACACATCAGCTTTTGGATTTGGCTACCCTCTCCTGTGCACTGTAACTTGTAAGCCACTATGCGAGTGACCCACACTGTTTTATATATATTGACCTAACCTCTCAGGTGTATTGGGTTTGGGGAGGGGATAAACAAAATTTCGACCCCTCTAGTGAAGGAGGAGGGGGGGGGGGCAAAAAAAACGCACTCCTTGTCGGCAAAAAAGCATGCGCATTACTATAGTTCAAAAAGGAAAGAATTGTCCACTCGTGCGAAAATCCACTAAGCCCCCCATGTGATTGATGACCATTCCCTAAATCACTATGATAGTGACCCACACTGTCTTATATGGACAAAACCTCAGACGGTGAGTGTACACTGAAAACCTAGAGGCAGGAGCCTAGTCAGTATGACGACCTAGGTTGTCATAATACATAATGGCAGATGTTCTAGAGAATAGTATATGAATATAGTCTCTAATTAGTTAACCTCTTAATGAGAGGCATCACTTTCAGTAGTATTACTTAGTATAGATAAATTGCCCATGGGTGAGAGTGATGGTCACAAAGGTATAGAGACCACTCTGCTCCCTGTCACCAGTTTATGGCTTGGGATGGAAAGAATTTTGCAGATATTAACACCAGGTGGCAGTTATGTGCCATGCATGCTTAATTTGCTATAGCGTTGGGTAACATTGGGTAGTCATTGGAACAACCTATATATAGGACTGGATAGTTATCATTACTGATGACTTTAGGTCTTCAAATCAACAATACGTAAATGTACAACCTCATTTTGACTACCCAATTAATGTAACTACCTTAAGTAGTCATTATGACAACTTTGGTCTTGATAGTAGTCACAATGACGATCTAAGCTTGTCACCTTTACTACCTTAAGTTGTAAATTTTGGTATTGTCAATGACAACCCTGAGGTTTTCAGTGTATTGACACAAATGTACTGCCCTGGATCCCGGCATGTACGTGGGTGGGTGGAGGGGGGGGGGTAGCACAGGTAAGGGTGTCGGGTAGAGGTTTATGGGTCCACGGTCACGGTCAGGGGGATACCCCCAGGGGAATCCCATCAATTATTATCAATCTATAAATAGGCGTGTCTCGTACAACCCACATCTCCACCTTTACGGTAATTTGGTAAATATTGGTTCATGTGGCACAGATTTCTGTTTAATACCATGGTTACCTTTGTAGCACTACCTGGGGTTCAATAAGACAGTCAGGGCTTGTTCTGATGAGTCACCCATTCCTGGCTCAATAAATCCATTTAAGGTTGGGGTAATTTATTGCCAGCTGTGGGGGCATGATGGATATATCTATATAAGGGAGGGGGGGCATAATGAAAAATAAGCCCTCGGAGGGGGGGGACTGGAAAAGCCTCCATGCCAGGGAGGGGGTGAATTTTAAAAAGGTCCATTTCGATTTTAGAGGGGCAATTTTTTGCAAAATCTAAACATTGTGGGGGGTCACGATCAGGGGGGGGGGTCAAAATAAATATTGCCGTTTTGGGATATCTACCACGAAATGAGTCAGTCCTCTCTGGGCTCTGTAATAAGAGTATTATTAAGGTTACTGAGTTCAGTTGAAGAAGTTGAATCAAAAGTTTATTTTTATTGGAGTAACATTTATATCATGTACGGCAACATTTGGACTTGATGGTATAATATTTGGGCCTCCTTTTAACAGTTCAACTTTTGTCCATCGTTTTTGTATCATTAATTTAGGACATTTTACATTGTACATATCATATTTTATTTCACTTCTTCAGTAAATAGTCTAAATATTGAGTGAAGAGTGCATAGTTCTTCTGGCGGTAGCGAGTTTCATGACTCAGTTTCCTATCGATGATGAAGGTCTGTTTACTTTCCTGGTTGTACGCTTTCCACAACATTGGGGTGTCCCCTGGCATTGACACAGGCTCAGGGGTAGGGTTTCTGTAAAATCAATGATTCAATAGTTTTTGAGTCTAATTTAGGCTTGTAGGGACAAATTCTCACAGGTATGTGGACAAGAACATCCGTTCAATCTCAAAATCAATAATATTAAAATTGATAATCTAAGAAACATTAATGACTTTAAGATTATAACATTCACCAAATATAGATGGTGCCACGATATAATTATGTAGGATAGCCTTGATTGTTAACTAACATAGATCATGCCCCCCAACCACCATTTTTCTTTTCCTTTTTTCTTTTCCTTTTCCCCTTCTTCAGTAGGTAAATTTTGAGAGCCAGAGTAAGTGGTGCCATCTGTATTTGGGGAGTATTATTAAAACCGATGATAATCTTATATAGATGTTATAATCTTAGAATGGAGAATGTAACGTTTTCAAGATTGGCAATTTTCAGATTTTCTTGTCCAAGCTACCATGAGAGCATGTCCACTAGTGCCTAATTTAGGTACAGAACTTGAAACACTATAATGAGATAAGGCTAGTATACTTAATGGATAATTCAATAGGGCAGAGTAAAATCATCAGTAGTACTTGAAATTGTTCTCATAGATTTTTTCATTTCCAAATAAAGACTGCATAAATAAACTTACATATAGCTTAATATAGACTCTGTATCATTCCAAAAATAATCATCTTAATCAACATTTTTAATCAAAGATATTTTACATTTTAAGACAACATTACCCTGTTTTTACAAAGTTTGTCCACAGATCCATCATCAAGTCAGCCATTTTGTCATCTTCGGGCGTCCAGTCGAGCCAGTCGTGAGTGAAGCCCGACTCGTTCCGCACGGACGGCGTGCGCCTCATGTAGTTGTAGCCAATCACGTAGGGGTAGTCCATCCCATGGGTGGCTCCTGGACAAGGGTTAAAAAATATATATGAGGCCACTCAAAAACAAAGATGGTTTCCCATCACCAGCCCTGAAAAATATGACAAGGGCATTTAACTTTTTCTAATTTGATACCATATATGCCAATTTTTGTCAATTCTAAACATATTTTCCATCAAAAGTTTTAAAAAAAGAAGTTTTCCCCACATCAAAATGTGTAACATATAGTGTTAAGATATCCATTTAACTTTTCCCTGGCAACTCTGTGTACATAAACCCAATTTCAGCCGTTTTGACACTTGACGGTCAAAGAGGTCACCTGGTCATAGACTGTCAACTTGTATCAATGTGGTGAGACACAGCCTTCTTACAATGTTTGTGAATGTGTTCAAACATGACTCAAATTTCTCTTCATGTCACTGCTTTGTACCATATTTGACCAAATAAGAAAATCAATTAAAATCAAATGGAAAGATTTTTGTTGCCAATGAAAAATCAAAAAGTTTTTTCGCTCACCAATCCACGGTGGGAAGAAGTACTTGGGGCTGGTGTACTTCATGACGTAGTTATAGACGACGGGTAACTGGGAGCCGTATCTCAGCAACAAGTCTACTGGGTAGCCAAACATCATGTCTGTGGTCAACTGGAAATACACAGACAAATCCAGATGCTAATTTTTACTGTTTCTGATGTATTTCATGAGTGGGGGCTGGGGCAGTATCCCATGAAACTGCAGGCTGATTGGGATGCGCCCAAGCCCCCACAAGTGAAATACATCATAGCGGTATCAACGTAGTTGGCATTTTTATTATTTGAAGCCATTAGTGTGCTGAGTTAGGCCTACCTTAATAAACTGGTCCCTGTAGACATTGTTCTCATCCTTCTGTTCCCAAGGAGTGTAGTAGAACCTGCCAACAGCCACACAGAGTTTACAGTCAGTATATCTGAATAAGTGGATAGGTTTTGAGTGGCTTACAATACTAGGTGCATGTCTATGGCATACAAAGCCTCTCTGGACACAGTGTCTGATGAAATTTCTTTCATCAGAACATATATGCCCAACTCTGCTGCTACCTCTAATGCTGTGTCAGGTATGGGCAGATTCAAAATGTAGGTAATTACAACTATCTCTAGGCTTGGTGTACAGATAAAACAATCACCTGACCGCATTGTAGACCTCATCGATCTTGTCTTCATACCCGGCCAGCGAGTACTGCAAATCCTCCCTGAGGAATGTCTCAAACTGAGCCTTCGTTATGCCATCCTTCAGCCCAGGGTAGGCTGCCAAAGAAGTAGAAAAACAAAGTCAAATATTACTTACTGCAAAAGTTTTTCATGGGATTATGATAGATTTCTGGTCCTGTCTAGCATGCGGCACCCCCTGGTGGATTGAGTGTAAAGTCTACAGTTCCATCCTAAACCCACATCAACAAATAACCGCTTGGAACAACTATTTCTGATTAGATTTCACCCAGATTCAACATGGGTATTGAGAACAACTTGTAGAAAAGATACATGGAGGTAAAAACACTTTTTCCAGTGACTGAAATGTGGCTTCATCTGTGATAAAGTACATAGGTTTTGAGTGGGTTATGTGGACTCTACACTCCATTCATTCCATTGGCTTATAGGGGTACACTGAAATATGGCTCCCAATTTGAACATGTCAACACATCAGTCATGACATGAATAAACTTCATCTACATTACCAGCTACCCAGTCAACATTGCCTAATGATTATGTGTTTCTACCTGGGCAAGCTGATTTGCCCACCCTGGGTTTTGGTCCTTTTTGTCCAGGGCTACGAGTGGGAGCCCAGATGGGTAAGCCCAGATTCAAAACGTCCAGCCCTAGCCCAGATTTAGCACACAGTATAAAAAAGTATAATAAATCGGAATTTCTGGAGGGAAATCAGATGTTAGTATGTTAAGAAATATTGACAATGTATTTATGAAAAAAAGGTTTTCGTTGGCTGGCCCATCTGGCCTCCCACTGGTAGCCCTGGACAAAAAACTACCATAACCCAGATATGGGCAAGCCCAGCTGGCCCAAGTAAAACACATATAGGCCCAGAGACCAATGTTGACTGGATACTTTATGGTTGCCTTGTCATTATAAGAGTTTATGGTTGCCTTGTCATTATAAGAGTTTATGGTTGCCTTGTCATTATAAGAGTTTATGGTTGTCTTGTCATTATAAGAGTCTATAGTTGCCTTGTCATTATAAGAGTTTATGGTTGCCTTGTCATTATAAGAGTTTATGGTTGCCTTGTCATTATAAGGGTTTATGGTTGCCTTGTCATAATAAGAGTTTATGGTTGCCTTGTCATTATAAGAGTTAATGGTTGCCTTGTCATTATAAGAGTTTATGGTTGTCTTGTCATTATAAGAGTTTCTGGTTGCCTTGTCATTATAAGAGTTTATGGTTGCCTTGTCATTATAAGGGTTTATGGTTGCCTTGTCATAATAAGAGTTTATGGTTGCCTTGTCACTATAAGAGTTTATGGTTGCCTTGTCATTATAAGAGTTTATGGTTGTCTTGTCATTATAAGAGTCTATAGTTGCCTTGTCATTATAAGAGTTTATGGTTGCCTTGTCATTATAAGAGTTTATGGTTGCCTTGTCATTATAAGGGTTTATGGTTGCCTTGTCATAATAAGAGTTTATGGTTGCCTTGTCATTATAAGAGTTTATGGTTGCCTTGTCATTATAAGAGTTTATGGTTGCCTTGTCATTATAAGGGTTTATGGTTGCCTTGTCATAATAAGAGTTTATGGTTGCCTTGTCATTATAAGAGTTAATGGTTGCCTTGTCATTATAAGAGTTTATGGTTGTCTTGTCATTATAAGAGTTTCTGGTTGCCTTGTCATTATAAGAGTTTATGGTTGCCTTGTCATTATAAGGGTTTATGGTTGCCTTGTCATAATAAGAGTTTATGGTTGCCTTGTCACTATAAGAGTTTATGGTTGCCTTGTCATTATAAGAGTTTCTGGTTGCCTTGTCATTATAAGAGTATCTAGTTGCCTTGTCATTATAAGAGTTTCTGGCTGCCTTGTCATTATAAGAGTTTAAGGTTGCCTTGTCATTATAAGAGTTTATGGTTGCCTTGTCATTATAAGAGTTTATGGTTGCCTTGTCATTATAAGAGTTTATGGTTGTCTTGTCATTATAAGAGTCTATAGTTGCCTTGTCATTATAAGAGTTTATGGTTGCCTTGTCATTATAAGAGTTTATGGTTGCCTTGTCATTATAAGGGTTTATGGTTGCCTTGTCATAATAAGAGTTTATGGTTGCCTTGTCATTATAAGAGTTAATGGTTGCCTTGTCATTATAAGAGTTTATGGTTGTCTTGTCATTATAAGAGTTTCTGGTTGCCTTGTCATTATAAGAGTTTATGGTTGCCTTGTCATTATAAGGGTTTATGGTTGCCTTGTCATAATAAGAGTTTATGGTTGCCTTGTCACTATAAGAGTTTATGGTTGCCTTGTCATTATAAGAGTTTCTGGTTGCCTTGTCATTATAAGAGTATCTAGTTGCCTTGTCATTATAAGAGTTTCTGGCTGCCTTGTCATTATAAGAGTTTAAGGTTGCCTTGTCATTATAAGAGTTTATGGTTGCCTTGTCATTATAAGAGTTTATGGTTGCCTTGTCATTATAAGAGTGAGATGAGTGAGTTACATAAGGTGTGGAGGGACCCGTCCTTCTCCATGCTACCAATCAGCGTGTTGACCAGCGCAAACTTGGACTGGTTCCTCAGGATGTGTGGGTGTTGGGGAAGGAAGGTGCCATCCACGACCGGACTGAAACCCGAACACACGAAGCCCGTCTGAAACACAGATATAAGGCTCAGTCTCATCAAATTGATCCAAGATCATTTTACCAAACTGAAAAATCTACTTTTAACTCTCTAAATGCAAAAAAAAAATGGCTGCAAAGTTGGCTGCAATAGAAAATACAGTGAATAACAAAAACACAGTTACCTATTATGGCTCAGTCTCACTAGATTGATCCCAGTTGACTGGCTATGACTGGGTGCAATCTGTATGACTGGGTGCACTCTTTGACCAGGGGCAATCTATGACCTGGTCATTGACTAAACCAGTCATAGTTTGCATCCGGTTACAATTCTATATAACATTGCAGCCATTTTAGTTTTCTTTGCAGTTTGGGCTAAAAGTACATTTTTCAGCTTGGTAATATGACATTTTAAGCCTATGCTTAAAAATTGACCTAAAAAAGACCTAACAAAATTCCATTCAAAAATGTCTGGAAGATTGATTTGATCCCAGTCTATATTAGGTACACTGTTTTTTAAGGCCGAAAGGCCCCGGAAGGGCCCTGGTGGTGAGCTTGCGAACTACCAGGTTGAGGCATTATATTGTTTTCATTTGACAGGAAGACAGTACGGGTGCCGCCATTTTGTTTTAAGGGGTGCCGCCATTTTGTTTTAAGGTGTCACAACACAAATTTATACATATAATGATAAAATTAATATTAATGAACCTTTGATCCTGAGGTTGATCATAATCATAACTATACCCCCTAACATGGACCCAAGGAATTCAATGGTTTTATTGGTTAGTTGCTAAGACAGCTGGTTGCCTAGCAACAGCTATTCTAATTGTTTATCTGCCTAGCAACACCCATTTTCATGCTCCTGAGGTTGATTGTAATCCTACCTTACCCCCTAACATGGACCCAAGGAATTCAATGGTTCTATTATTTTGTTGCTAAGACAGGTGGTTGCCTAGCAACAGCTATTCTTATTGTTTATCTGCCTAGCAACACCCATTTCCATGCTCCTGAGGTTGATTATAATCCTACCTACCCCCCTAACATGGACCTGAGGAATTCAATGGTTCTATTAGTTTGTTGCTAAGACAGCTGGTTGCCTAGCAACAGCCATTCTTATTGTTTATCTGCCTAGCAACACCCATTTCCATGCTCCTGAGGTTGATTGTAATCCTACCTACCCCCCCTAACATGGACCCGAGGAATTCAATGGTTCTATTGGTTTGTTGCTAAGACGGCCGGTTGCCTAGCAACAGCTATTCTAATTGTTTATCTGCCTAGCAACGCACATTTCCATGCTCCTGAGGTTGATTATAATTGTACCTACCCCCCCTAACATGGACCCAAAGAATTCAATGGTTCTATTATTTTGTTGCTAAGACAGTTGGTTGCCTAGCAACAGCTATTCTAATTGTTTATCTGCCTAGCAACACCCATTTCCATGCTCCTGAGGTTGATTATAATCCTACCTACCCCCCTAACATGGGCCTGAGGAATTCAATGGTTCTATTAGTGCTGCTGCACTGGTGGCCACCTAGTGGCTGTATATTACACTAAATTTCTGTAATGGCATGGTTTCCCCTGTAGTGTCACATCCTTCAGTTAAATCATCCTCCCGCCCTGTTTATATGGTGTCTTGAATGGGTCCCCTACAAATATACCAACCATGTAGACATTATGTTCCTTAAAATGCAAGAATTGCGGTTGTTTCCGCGTATAAAAATGCCTGAGGCATTTTTTTACGCGGCAACAACCGCAATTCTTGTTTATGTTCATGTCCTCATGCACATGGCCTAAAAATCTTGTGAACTAAGGTCTCCTCATTTATTTTTTATCAAATACGATAGCTTCATTGATTTAACCAAGGAGTGCCGTATTTAACAGCCCCGTGAAATAACCTATGGCCGTATTTCAGGGTCCTGTGACGTCATCAAAACGGCGGTTTGTTTACATTTGGATGGCGTAGAAAGAAGACAATTTAGCCCTTTTAGGCTCCCCCTACCATAATTTTTGGTATTTTGAATCGAAAAAGATAAAAAATAAACACAAAGGTGCACTCATTTAAGTCTGTTGACTGAGTTATTTCACTTGTTGACCCTTGGGCCGCATTTCACTCGGCCTATGGCCTCGTGAAATACGGCCCAAGGTCAACTGGTGAAATAACACAGTCAACAGACTGAAACTCGTGCACCTTTGTCTATTTATTTCATGGTGAATACAGCACTCCCATTGACTGAACCAAGGATGGCCATATTTCACACGCCTGTGTATGTAGCAAACAGGCCCTAGACCTACTTTATACAGTCTAAACAAAAGAACTCAACTCACGGTACAGTTGGGCGGCCTGAAGGTGGCGATGTCTATAGCGGGAAGTCCCCTGAGACAGTCCATCTTGGCGGCAGTGTGGGAGGTGGGGCAGTTATAGGTAGCAGCTAGCTGGCTGGTGTACTGCCAGGGCTGCTCGGCCGGGGACTGCACCGCCCAGTAGGCCAGGCCTGTGCCCGACTGGTAGATGGCCTGCTGGAACAACCCTGCAAAAACGGTAAGGAATTTTTCTCTTTTTACCAATTTATTTAAGGATTAGCCGAGGTAAAGCTACCTTGTATCTATTTAGTGAGACTTAGCCGAGGTAAAGCTACCTTGTATCTATTTAGTGAGACTTAGCTGAGGTAAACCTACCTTGTATCTATTTAGTGAGACTTAGCTGAGGTAAACCTACCTTGTATCTATTTAGTGAGACTTAGCTGAGGTAAACCTTCCTTGTATCTATTTAGTGAGACTTAGCCGAGGTAAACCTACCTTGTATCTATTTAGTGAGACTTAGCTGAGGTAAACCTTCCTTGTATCTATTTAGTGAGACTTAGCTGAGGTAGACCTATCTTGTATCTATTTAGTGAGACTTAGCCGAGGTAAACCTACCTTGTATCTATTTAGTGAGACTTAGCCGAGGTAAACCTACCTTGTATCTATTAACTGAGACTTAGCCGAGGTAAACCTACCTTGTTTCTATTTAGTCAGACTTAGCCAAGGTGAACCTACCTTTAGTGAGGGGAGACAAGTTGAGGAGTCCCACACTGGCAGCTCCAGCACTCTGCCCTGCTATGGTCACCTTATCCGGGTCTCCACCAAACTTCCTGATGTTGTCTCTCACAAACTCTAGTGCCTTTTTCTGGTCATGTAGGCCGTAGTTTCCTGGCGATGCTGAATCTCCAGTTGACACAAAACCTGGGGTTTAAGGGAAAGTCATTTATTACTAAGTGAATCACACCAGTATAGGGTAGACTGTCCATGAGATTACTAGCTGGTCTGTTAGTACCATGAGTCGATCTGTATGTCTCAATCAGCGTGCCATAAATCATGGGGCCAATCTTCCATGATGCTTGAATGCAGCGCTGGTGAGTAACCTACCAGCGCTGCATTCATGCATCATAAGGGGATAACATATTAAAGCCTTATACCGTCCTTAAAGGGTTGCCACCCAGGAGTATGGCTGCACAACACACCTTGGAGTTATGGAGTATGGTGTTCCATACATTTAACTTAGGGGTTGCAATATCCACCATGTGATAAATAGACAAACGCCAACGCTCATTGATACCGTCTCTGCCGTATTCCACGAGTGGGGGCTGGGGCCATATCCTACAAAGCAACAGGCTGAGTGTGATATACCCCAGCCCCTATGAGTGAAATAAGTCAGAAAGCTATCAATGTAGTTGGCATTTGGATTTATTTTTTGATTTGAAGCCATATTAATGAAGGACAAACAAATTTTTCTTAGCCCATTGAATAAGACCATATTGTACGCAATGGGAGGCATTGAATACAGCGGTTCAGTGCTAAAGCATAGTAATTATTGTATTTCAGAAAATGAATAGTCAAAGGTGCATGAGTTTAGCCTGTTGACAGAGTTATTTCATGAGTTGTAGGTGGGGCCGTATTTCACGAGGCTGTAGCCCGAGTGAAGAATGGCCCCACCTTCAACAAGTGCTTCTTTCTAGACCGTTCGAATGTAAACAAACCGCCATTTTGAGGATGTCACAGGGCCGTGAAATATGGCCATGGGTTATTTCATGGAGGGTGTGCAATACAGGACTCCTTGGTTAAATCAATAGGATAGACGTATTTTGTAAAAAAAAATTAATCACATATGAACACAAAGACGAGGTTACTCGCCAGTTCACTTATGACATTATAGCTGGATTATAAGTAAGACATGCCCTAGGCTACTATAATTTTCCAGGATAAATGAAAGAACTCAACTCAACTCAATTCAACGAAGTTACCAATGCCAGCGAGCCTGTAGTTGGATTGAAGCGACGACCACAGGGTGGAATTCTACATGCTTAAAATTGCCTCAAGCTTAAAAGAGGCCATATGTTGATAGCTACTGAAAAATGCCATTAATCAACTATATTTGTTACTTGAAGTTGTTTAAATCAGATGATTCATGCAGTGAAGGTTACCGATGCCACCGAGCCTGTAGTTGGGGACGACCACGACCACATCACGGGAGGCCAGGAAGTAGCCGGGGTACTGGAAGTGGGCGCCCGTCACGTACCCTCCCCCGTAGATCCACACCAGCACCGGGTACGGGCCTTTAGACATGTCCTACAGTAACAATAAGCTGATGTAATGTAGCTTAGGCCCCCCTTACATACACACCAGCACCGGGTACCGGCCTTTAGACAGGTCCTACAATAGCAATAAGCTGATTTAATGTAGCGTAGGCTCCCCGTAGATCCAGACGAGCACTGGTACGGGCCTCTAGAGACCTCCTACAGTAAAAATAAGGCAATTTAAAGTGGCAGTATCACCGAGCGTATCCCACTTACAATTCTAGTACTGTTCTAGGCTACAATCTGGTTAAGTGCTAGGGGTGAGATGCCCCTTTAATGTAGCGTAGGCTTTCCCATAGATACACACTAGAACTGTGTATGGGCCTTTAGAGACGTCCTACAGTAACAAGCACTTACTGTAAGGCTACCCGACTCTACTGAGTCTACGCTGAAGTCAATTTTTTACCCTACCTAGCAAAAGAGGGCTGACCCTAGAAATTTCTATCCAATTTTGAAAACATATTTACATTTCAAGTAATTTTTGGGCTATTTCAGAGTCAATTTGATAGTCCACGAGTTGACACTGTTGTTGGCAAGTGAGCACTAAAGTTTGTGAGTCAATTTTTGGCTACTTTTCAGGCCAAAGTTAAAGAAAAAGAGAAACAAAATCCGACCTACCCTACCTAGGTTTTCAGGGTAACCTGAAGCACACCTCTTTTTTTTGGTTTATACAAAGACGAAAGAGGAAAAAGTGTTAAGCTGCAGACCTTAGGTGTTAGAGTTAGTGTTGGGTTAGGGTTATACCATCATTAAGGGGTTGAGATGCCTACCTTAGGTGTGTAGATGTTGAGGTGGAGGCAGTCCTCGCTGTAGTCGCTCCACCCCTGGTGTGTCGTGGTCTGTGCAGACGGTGCCTGCACACAGGCTGAGGTGAGGCGGTCTGCCTGCAGCGTCTCTGTCCACGGGGCTGGGTCCTCAGGGGCCTGCGGGCATAGAGAAGTTATTTTTGAGATACAAAATTGACTAGGCTTAAGTGCTAGAACAGGTGGAGTACTGCACGAGGGATACAGCCTGGCCTGTATTTCCAGTCAGCCTGGTAATGCAGGCTGCCCAGCCTGGTTTATCAGGCTGGGAGTCTTTACAGGCGGGGTGTTAGGTCAGGTTGTTCACACTCTCCTAGCACATCAGCCTGATATAGCAGGCTTGGGCTCAGGCTTTCACACCTTTTCCCAGCAGATACCCTGTTCTATGTGCACTACACTGGAAAAAATACATATTTCATCTTGTAATTACTTATAAATGCAATGGACCATGCACTAAATGCATCCATAAGTTGGTAGGTAAGATATTGATCTTTATACTCAAGAGGGCTTTCTTTTACGCAAATATCATATAAAAATCGCAAATATGGTTATATAAAGGCCATAGTAAAATCTCGATGTGTGACAGAATGGCCCTGTATCCCAGGCTGAGCGACCTGTATAAAGGGGCTGGGTGTGTTATGCAGGCTGTACTGTAAGTCCAGGCAGTCTCCACCTGTAGAAGTGCCGTATTCAATGCCCCCCATTGAACACAATGCTGGGCTATCTACACACCCATTAACCACCCTGCAGGCCTAGCACTGCAGTATAGGGGTCTCTTTACTCAGACAGAATTTCACTATTATGCACATTAAGGACCGAGGGCAAATCATCATCAGAATTTTAGTGGTAAAAACATCAATAAACTACCTTGGTATGACATAATAATTATAACTGGGAATACACTCATCATTATCTGACCTTACGTCTTAAATCACTTACCCTGAACCGGAGTTTTCCAACGGGTGGCTTCGCAAATGGAATACCAAGGAAACTGGAGACTTGTCGTCCGTCATGTAGCGTGTGACTCTGACCTTGAACCGGTCCGTAGTTAGTCTGTACCAGGACGCCTAGTGCTGCATGACAACACACGCCCAGCACCAGCAGCTGCAGCAACCCCGCCATCTTGTCTGTAACAAACAGTGACCTTCAGCAACCCCGCCATCTTGTCTGTAACAAACAGTGACCTTCAGCAACCCCGCCATCTTGTCTGTAACAAACAGTGACCTTCAGCAACCCCGCCATCTTGTCTGTAACAAACAGTGACCTTCAGCCATCTTGTCTGTAACAAACACTGACCTTCAGCCATCTTGTCTGTAACAAACAGTGACCTTCAGCCATCTTGTCTGTAACAAACAATGACCTTCAGCAACTCTGTCTACAACAAACATTACTCAGCAAATCGTGGTCACTCTTTACCAGTTTCACCGATTTTGCCTTACGGGTTACCAAATTTGGTCACGACGAAACCTGACTGAAGTTGGCAAATTTGGTCACAACAAAACTTCATCAAAGTTGGCGAATTTGGTCATGACCAAATCTGACCAAATTTGCTGAATTTGGTAGATTCAAACATGCAGTTTGGTCATGACCAAATTCGCCAATTTGGTGAGGTTTGGTCATGTTTAAATTGGCCAACTTTGGTCAGGTTTGATCTTGATCAAATTCGCTACGAACAAAGTCATCTAACCATGACCAAATGTGACACTGATTTGCTAGGTAACACCTACATACTTGTATGATTTGTCAAACGAGTGTCTAATAACAATATTACAATTTACAGTATTAAAATCTACAATACATTTTTGTATTGCAATTTACAATAGTGCATTTACAATATTGGTGATGTCAACGTAATGATCCAACATCTAAGACAGCTTTCCACATTTGACAAATGCCAATGAGAATCATTAACATCAATATACAATATGAATGATTTGTTACTAGTCTCATTCTAAGGCATTGCACTGCACAGGACTGTTCAATTAAGACTGATGTAATAAGCATGGTCCCCCAAAGCCATAGATTTGTACTAAGAATTGTGCCATTTATATATATATATTTACCTCTTGGTAGCATTAGGATTTAGCATATAGTTATCTATTTATAATAGATCTACTACGACATACACATCTAATATGACAGAATTATTCTAAGTGAGTGCAAATGAAAAGATTCTATGTCGATCCACTTAGAAAGGAATAGATTTAAACAAAATAAGAGTCCACTTACCTGCTAGCTCCACTTCAGTAAGCCCCTGGTTGGTTCTGTTCTGTTGTTACAGCACACAGGTATCTCTGCTACCTTCTCAGGCCATCCCACCATAGTGAACCACCCATATATGGGCATATGCCTCCTCATATCACCCATATATGGGCATGTGTCCCCATATCACACTGTCTATGTTGTCCTGCATTGTGATACAATAATCTGTCTGGCATTAGGCCAAATAAAAAAGGTTTGTTTCAGGTAACATGGGCAGAAAATGTAGGGTTGGTAGGTCAGATTTTTTTTCTAAACTTTTTTTTTTAACATGAAAATACCAGCCGGCTGGTCAGAAGTCCCGAAAATTGACCAAAAAATGGTAAAAATATGGAAATTTCTTCAAAATTGCATTAAAAAAAACACTTATGGTCGGCCCTGTTTTGATAGGGTCGGTCGGGTTACCTGAAACAAACCTTTTCTTTTTGGGGCATTATCATCTCTCCCTTTATCTCAAACTATGTTATCTCCAACAAGATAGAAAACAGTTACAGCATCCTGACGTGGGGGCAGTGTATAAACAATAGGTTAGATTTACCTTTACCCTAACCTTGAATTGGACACCTACCGCATTTCTCGATTTATAAGCCAGGCCCCGAATATAACCCTGTCCCATTTATAAGCTGGGTCAAAAGTGGTACTAGCTAGGTCTTACAAAAGTCGGGCCCAGAATATAAGCATGGTCATCTCAATGCATTTTTTCATAGGGACATAACTTAATTTCTAATCGGGATATTTTCATAACTCTGTCAACTAAATGAAGATGGGAACACTTTAGAGTTTAAACTTGATATCAGAAAATTAATATAGATTCGAGAATTTTAGACTGGAGAGCTCAAGGCTGCCACTGCCTAGGCAAACACACTGCCACAAACGAGCCATGGAGGGAAGTAGAATATGGAAAAGGGGCAATACACAACACCCTCCCTCTACCCAATGCAATAACCACAAGAGCTCATTCTGGCCACTGTCGTCACCACGTGGTCTACTATATGGTTAAGTGTGAGTGGTAAGAATGCCCCTTTAAGACTTAAAGGGGCATTTCACCATTAAAGTGTTCAATAATTTTTATTAGTGTAGTGACCTAGAGTGGCAGGCTGGTATAGTTCCTCCTGTAGACACCAGGTGGCAGGCTGGTGTGGCTGCGTCCTACTGACCTAGATAGGATTGCACCACTCCATGATGTCAGGTACGTAAACACACTGCCCACTGCAGCCTGCCATGGTGAGCCACAGTCTAGGGGACCAACACTTTTCCCCATAATCCTGGTTCAATCCTTGAACCAGACCCAAATCTGTCTGTGACCCTGACGGCAACAACGACACTCACTATACATTTTAAAAGACCCGCCTAATTTTGTGTGGCGCTATATCAACAATGTGAACATGCATTAGCAGTATCCCAGCACATGAACTATTATAATATGCTCTAGTATTACTTGAAATAACAACAGTGACGCCACAAGAGACCAGAATTGTACCAGACATCTCTATTGATTGGTCTAGACACCACTGTAACCCTGGCACTGTAACCACTCCTTGATTGGTTGGTCGGTAATGTACATCAGTCTTGCCCCACCTTAATGGCCAATTAAGGGTCAACAAAAGGCCAATCAAACGTAAATCTATGGAGAATATTTTTTACCCCCCTTTGCCAAAGGCGCTGCAAATGTTTGCCCCCCTCCCCCCCTTTGAATTATATAACTTTGAACTACATGTATTAGGTTTATGAGTGTAACGGTCACTACAATTATCCACCATATCTGGTTCCCTAATGACATCTTGTGTCAGGACTTTGTGTATAGTCATCATGAAACAGCCCATGAGAGGAACATGCAATGATCAACAGCAGGGGCAGATTCAAGGGGGGGCGGACCCGGCGTGCGCCCCCCTATTTTTCTGTACCTTTTTAATGTAAAAATGTCCAATACCCCCAGTACATTGCCTATATCACGCCCCCCCCCCCTTTTCCAAAATCCTGGATCCACCCCTGCATGAGTTTCTAAAGTTGTGAAACATCAATTACGTGCCAGTTATATATATATTTTCGTATCCAGGTGGCAGGCTGGTATAGTTCCTCCTGTGGCTGCGTCCTACTGACCTAGATAGGATTGCACCACTCCATGATGTCAGGTACATATACACACTGCCCACTGCAGCCTGCCATGGTGAGCCACAGTCTAGGGGACCGACTTTTTCAATTAACCTTGGTTCAATCCTTGAACCAAACACAAATGTGTATGTGACCCCGACGGCAACAACGACACTCACCATTCATTTTAAAGTGGCATTATCACTGGGCGTATCCCACTCGCAATTCTAGTATTGTTCTAGTCTACTATGTGGTTAAGTGTGCGTGGTGAGAATGCCCCTTTAAGACTTAATTTCAGTTTAGGTTCAATGAACATTTATTAGCAGCATCTGCTATAAGCTGGAAGCTATGGGAAAAACAGCACAACACAAATATAAAGTGACTATATTTTTATTGATAAACATATGTACATTGTGGTAACATGTATATTCCCTGTGTTGCCGTAATACTGAACCTCTCTACTCAACAGTAGCATGTTGAAGGTTAATCAATCACAAACTAAGTACAAAGCAATGACCGATTGAAGGCCGATTGAAATATAGGCGTATAAAAGTATGTAATGTTTATGAGATGCACCTCTTATGGGACATGTGGGCTCGCCTTTAGATGGGAGATTCACTATACAACTATAAAACTTCTGTACACACTTCTTCCTAACCCCCTTGACATCTACTCTATAAGTCTCTTAGCATTCACCAAAATAAATGTTGCTTTTACTACAGAATACTGCACATATTTCTCAGTCTCTGTACCCCCCCTGTACCCCCCCCCCTGTATCCCCCTATACCCCCTCTACCCCCCTACCCCCCCCCATTACTTGGTACACACCACACATGTAATGTCCTTGTCCTGTATATAGGTAGGACAGGGCAGGGACCCACACATGGCTTTAACATGGTAGAACACGGCCCCTGCCTCCCCCCTATACCTCCCCCCTACCCCCCCCCCCATTACTTGGTACATACCACACATGTAATCTCCTTGTCCTGTATATAGGTAGGACAGGGCAGGGACCCACACATGGCTTTAACATGGTAGAACACGGCCCCTGCCTCCCCCCTATAGCTCCCCCCCTCCCCCCCCCCCATTACTTGGTACACACCACACATGTAATCTCCTTGTCCTGTATATAGGTAGGACAGGGCAGGGACCCACACATGGCTTTAACATGGTAGAACAGGGCGCCTGCCTCCCTCCTGAACCCCCCCTGGGCGGCCTGGGGGGCCTTGTGGAGGCACACAAAGCGGTGCTGGGAGGGGGCGCCCACCGGCCCCGTCATCAGGAACCCCTCGTACTCCTTAGTCCAACCCGCGTAGCACTCCCGCCGCCCCGGGATCATCACCTGCAGGAGGAAAGAGCATTTTTTTTATTTTGTGTTGAGAAAAAATCTCACCATTTTTTTGTATGGGAAAATAAGGCCAAAAAAAAAGGATTTTTTTTTTAACATGAAAGTACTAGCTGTCCGGTCCGGAGACCCTAAAATTGACCAAAAAAGGGTGAAAATACAGAAATTGCATAAAAAAGACAAAGGGTCAGCCCTGTTTTGATAGGGTCGGTCGGGTGACCTGAAACAAACCTTCTATTCTTTTGGTCTAAGTTGTCTCCACACACCCCTGGAGAACCGAATCATTCTCTACAGCTCCATTCTCAACTGTTATATTATAAGAATACCCATGAACCAAATATTTTAATACAAAATAAACCAAATCTTTTTGATAGAAAAATCAATAAACCACATTTTTTTATATACTCAGAAAAGATAGGAACATCAGCCTGACGCTGGCTTTATCGCCAAAAGCACTAACAGAATAAAGTTAAGCACATTAATTAGAGTCAGACTTTGCTGGACCCTCTTCCCAGAGTCTGACAAAGCTGGACTCTTGAAGGATAAAAGAGAGGCTCCTTAAAGTCCAGCACTGCTACACTCTGGAAGAGGGTCCAGAATTGTCATATGCTTGAGCCATTTTGGGTGAGTAAAGGCTCTAACTGAAGGTCCAGTATAGCCTGACTCTCACTAAAGTGTTTGACTTTGGTATGTGCACTGTCAGAAGTTAGTGTAGCTGCATATATGAAGATGGGATTTGAACCCATAGATATGAAGGTGGGATTCGAACCCATAATCTCCTGTGTGTGGTGGCGTACAGTACGTGAGTGTAGCTGTACAGTATGTGATACTTGAAACCAAAAATACCACCTTTTATACTGTACAGCTACAGTACTTACTTCTGACAGTGTGAGTGCTTTTGGTGACAAACCAGCACTGAATTGGGAACTCTGTCTGCTAACCCAACTGCCCAATCGAGGAAAGCTTTGATTGGGTAAACCTGTTGTTTGAAGGCAGTCAGGTGAGTGGAACAGAAGTGTCTAGAGGTCATCATGAACTTGAAGTCTAACATCCCTAATGCTGTTAACTCTCACATAGAAACCAGGGCTTATAGTGTGGTTTGTAGGATTTGCTCAAAGTGTAGGCACCAAATGTGGCTTATAGCTTATGCCTAATAGGAGGGTTAGGCTTATATGCAAGCATTTACGGTATGTTGATCTATAGTATTATAGCAGAGCAGTAGAGTAATTTCCAAAACATTTGATATTTTGTATCGACTCACGGCAGACAGCCTGAGCTGACTCCTGCAGACGGCACACACAGCGTCCTGGTCCACAAACGTGTCGGCCGCCAGGTTGTCCTTGCTGAACCGGGGCTCTGACCCCCGGTACTCCGTCCCATACAGGTAGGCGTCCTTATCTCTGTAATACAAGTACAATAACCTATAACATCTGTAGATAAACAATAAACACTAACCGGGGCTCCGACCCCCGGTACTCCGTCCCATACAGGTAGGCGTCCTTGTCTCTGTGATATATAAGTACAATAACCTATAACATCTGTAGATAAACAATAAACACCAACCGGGGCTCCGACCCCCGGTACTCCGTCCCATACAGGTAGGCGTCCTTATCTCTGTAATATACAAGTACAATAACCTATAACATCTGTAGATAAACAATAAACACTTACCGGGGCTCGGACCCCCGGTACTCCGTCCCATACAGGTAGGCGTCCTTGTCTCTGTAATATACAAGTACAATAACCTATAACATCTGTAGATAAACAATAAACACTAACCGGGGCTCCGACCCCCGGTACTCCGTGCCATACAGGTAAGCATCCTTATCCCTGCAAGATACAAGTACAATGACCTATAACATCAGCAAATAATCAATAAACATTAACCTGGACTCTGCCCAGTACATGTAGGCATCCTTATCTCTGCAAAGTAAAGGGTACAACAAATGTTAACCTGGGCATCTCTGGTACCGATCCGGGGCTCTGACCCCCGGTACTCCGCTCCTTATAAGTAAGCGTCCTTATCTCTGTAACATTATATAACAATGGTTAAAATGAGCCCTGGTACCAGGACTGGGGAACTAGTGCAGTATCTGGGTCCCAAAAATATGGCGGGAGATGACGTTGTCAAGGGCCTCTATAAGAGAAATTTGCGAAGCAAATTTGCGGAATGGTTTAGAGCAACTTTTGGCCAATTTTGACCCGATTTTCGGACGTGTCATCAAAAAGTATAGTTAATACTTGTATTAACCCAAATTTAAAGGACTATTACCTCCGTGAAGAGGCAAATGAACTAGAGACTAAAGAAAAATCCAAGTTTTATGGTGTCACGTGACCCAGACTGCCGGAACTACAAGAGCTGGACTCTGAAAATTATTGATGAATTGTAAAAAGATATTTTTCTCGTTGTTGCCGGGGGCTGTGCCCCCGCACCCCCCTTGACAAGCTGAAGTATGAATTTTTGTGTTTTATATCGGGGGCTGTGCCCCCGAACCCCCCCTTTTCTTTACTTTCAGTGTAAAATATAGTTCCTGTGCATCAATACATATGACGTCATTTTTTAAAACCGCCATCTTGGATTGCTTGCTTCGTCATGGATAAACAGAAATGTTTTAGCTTCAAATCAACTGTAAATGCCTGTGAAATGATTAGGTATTCACCCCATGTGTAGCTTGATAACTATGCTATCAAATGGGAGTTAATTCATTATAAGAACCCTACTTAATACCACTTTAATAACATTTGAAAGATCGCTAAAACGTCGTGAATCGACGGTCGTCGGTTGTCATGTTATGACGTCACAAAATGAGGGTCTGACGGGGACCCATGTTCTGCACTCTACCCAGGACTGGTACTGAACAGTATGCGTCTTTTAGGTCAACTGCAGCTAAGATCGCCGGTACTCCGCCCGTACAGGTAGGCATCCTTATCTCTGTAACACAAATACAAGAAAGGTTAAAGTGACCACAGACCCCTGATACTGTTAGAACTGGTACTGAGTAGTATGACTCCTTTAGGTCAACTGAGGAAGAGTACAGCAACCAATCTGACTCTGACTTCTGTTACTCTGCTGTGTGCAGGTAGGCATCCATGTCTCTGTAAGACATAGTAATATAAATACTCACCATGTGTGTCCACCATATCAAAATCCGCTGGTAGAGGTTGCCAGCTGATTGGCTGATTGCACATATTCATGCTCGTTCATGGGATTCTCACTATAATACACAATAGTCATACTATTATCATTATAATAGGATAGATACATTGCATATGCAATGCCCTCTTTAGAATGTAAACATCGGATATAGAGTTGCCAACGCTCCATGCTTTAAACATTCATCAACAAGACTGCTATTTCAAATCCACTATGGCCATGCCCAAAATAAACACCTAGGCTGGCACCCAGATTATGTATCTATATGTTGGCACTTATATGTATATGGCATTCTGATTCAGCTTTTGAAAATCATAGTGTAAAGCATGACCTTGTCTGAAATAAAAATCTTACAAATCTTACAAATTGTACTTACGTAGGTGCAGCAGTCACTGCTGATTGGCCGAGCAGTAGATGCAGCAGTTCATCACGTGATATGACACTCATGTCGTCCTCCGCGGGTGGTGTACGAGTGGCTCCTGTCGGAGTACTTGACGAGGTGGCACCGAGGGACGCCGGACTTGTTGTGGTGGATGTACACGGTTTATCTGGGTCCTTTGGAGGAAATGGATATTTTAAAAAAGCAGGTAATTCTGATAAGATGCATAAATTTAGTAACTTTAAGATTAAAAGTGGAATAGAAATAAATCTATGATAAAGTACTAACTCGGAAACAAGAAAACAATAGTACATTATTTCTAAATTTACAACAAGAGGTTTCTAAAGAATATTGAATCTGCACATATCCAGATAAACATTACATCCAACTATTCTAGCTCAGTTTCTGACATGAAAGCATATATAAATCAACAACTCCAAACTGACTGGTAAGTGTTCTTGGCCAAATACTTTTTGACTGTTACTACTGAACCTTTTCTTTTACACAAGATAACTTTACAATTCCTGTGGCATGGGGCTCCTAATTAGACTAGAGTAATATGAGTTTAAATTACCTTGGTAGCGTCTGTGTCGGTTACATGGGTGTCATCGTTGTAGGTGGCACCACCGCTGTCCTGAGCGGCCGGGGGCGCTTTGACCCACTGCGGGTGTCGTGACAGACAGAGGTAGTCCACACCACCCCCGTGACTGTCCGTGTTGGTGCCTCCCACGATACCTACAGGGGATAAGGACAGAAGAGGTACGTGTATAAGGGAGGCTTTGACCCACTGCGGGTGTCGTGACACGATACCTACAGGGGAATAAGGACAGAAGAGGTACATGTATAAGGGAGGCTTTGACCCACTGCGGGTGTCGTGACACGATACCTACAGGGGATAAGGACAGAAGAGGTACATGTATAAGGGAGGCTTTGACCCACTGCGGGTGTCGTGACACGATACCTACAGGGGAATAAGGACAGAAGAGGTACATGTATAAGGGAGGCTTTGACCCACTGCGGGTGTCGTGACACGATACCTACACGGAATAAGGACAGAAGAGGTACATGTATAAGGGAGGCTTTGACCCACTGCGGGTGTCGTGACACGATACCTACTGGGAATAAGGACAGAAGAGGTACATGTATAAGGGAGGCTTTGACCCACTGCGGGTGCCGTGACACGATACCTACAGGGGGATAAGGACAGAAGAGGTACATGTATAAGGGAGGCTTTGTCCCACTGCGGGTGTCGTGACACGATACCTACAGGGGATAAGGACAGAAGAGGTACATGTATAAGGGAGGCTTTGACCCACTGCGGGTGTCGTGACACGATACCTACAGGGGATAAGGACAGAAGAGGTACGTGTATAAGGGAGGCTTTGTCCCACTGCGGGTGTCGTGACACGATACCTACAGGGGGATAAGGACAGAAGAGGTACATGTATAAGGGAGGCTTTGTCCCACTGCGGGTGTCGTGACACGATACCTACAGGGGATAAGGACAGAAGAGGTACATGTATAAGGGAGGCTTTGACCCACTGCGGGTGTCGTGACACGATACCTACAGGGAATAAGGACAGAAGAGGTACATGTATAAGGGAATAGGCTTTTTGTTTAAACAATGGGGGGGGGGGGGGGGTCAGTAGAATTTTGCATGAATGGGTCACAATGTTTTTGGTCCCCCCTGCGAGAGCGGGACAAATGTTTTCTGTCCCCCCTCAAAGAAGAGTTCAAATTGATCGTTGCAGACACCTTTGATCTAAAGAGGTGTGACATGTTTTGGTCTCCCCTGAAGCAAAATTTTTATTAAACTCCATCCCCCCGATTCTTGGTTTCAGACTTTAAAAAAGATCTATGAGAATGAAAAACGAAAAGATATGTAAATATAGCTCACCATCGTAGACGAGTTCAGCCTTGGTCTCTTCAGGACAGACGCTGCGGCCCCACACCGTGAACACAGCACCACCTGTGGGGGAAACAAGAACTACAGTTAGTGTTAGTGAGATACACTAGGGGGCAGCACCGTGAACACAGCACCACCTGTGGGGGAAACAGGAACTACAGTTAGTGTTAATGAGGTACACTAGGGGGCAGCACCGTGAACACAGCCCCACCTGTGGGGGAAACAGGAACTACAGTTAGTGTTAGTGAGATACACTAGGGGGCAGCACTGTGAACACAGCCCCACCTGTGGGGGAAACAGGAACTACAGTTAGTGTTAATTAGGTACACTAGGGGGCAGCACTGTGAACACTGCACCACCTGTGGGGGAAACAGGAACTACAGTTAGTGTTAATTATGTACACTAGGGGGCAGCACCGTGAACACAGCACCACCTGTGGGGCAAACAGGAACTACAGTTAGTGTTAATTATGTACACTAGGGGGCAGCACTGTGAACACAGTCCCACCTGTGGGGGAAACAGGAACTACAGTTAGTGTTAATTATGTACACTAGGGGGCAGCACTGTGAACACAGCCCCACCTGTGGGGGAAACAGGAACTACAGTTGGTGCTAATTATGTACACTAGGGGGCAGCACTGTGAACACAGCACCACCTGTGGGGGAAACAGGAACTACAGTTAGTGTTAATTATGTACACTAGGGGGCAGCACCGTGAACACAGCACCACCTACAGGGGAAAACCGGAACTACAGTAAGTGTTAGTGTCAGGGATTAACGCTGCTATACAAGTTGCCACACTTCATTTGTATCTCAGATGATTGTATGTGTTTTTCTATTAGACTTACCGCATGGTTCTAGCTCCATGTCGTACAGCACGTTACTCTGCCCCATACCAGGCAACATGTTGAGGAAGCTGCTGGAGGAACTGTCCGCTGACCTCTTAACGCGCTGTGGGTGAGCCTGCAGAAACAAACAAACTAATGTGATAAAGGAAAAACTTTTGTAGAAAGAGAGAAGGGGGCAGGGGAATTCCCCTTTTTTCCCTCATGAAAATTATAAAAAGAGGGATTTTTTTCTGCATTTTGAGGATGAATCATTTTGGTATCTACAAGAAACTTCCAGTTTGGGAAAGCCTGAAATATTTTATCTAAATGCTATTATGGTAACAGGGGCAGGTCCTCACAGTTCATGTTTTTTTGTGTTTTTTTTTGTTTGTTTAAAGCAAGTTTATTCATTCACATGATATTCGATAAATTTGTTTCTCGTAGTAGTACAGGTTTCTCCAAGTGGTATGCTAGAATTATAATAGTTGTATGATTAGTAGATGTAGTAAAATTACGTGTTAAGTAGGGACAAATGTCCTGATACTAAATTAGATTTATAGTGTTCGTATTGGTAGAGACAACTACAATTTATAGATGACTTTTGGCACAGTCAATCTATACTGGTGAGATCACATTGATGAGATTAATGAGAATTGATGAGAATTGTGCTTTGAGTGTCCGGGACTTTGCCTGTGAATCATAGGGAGTATTCTAGCTTCATTGGGGTATTCGGTGTGGTGCCTCCCAATTACTGTTCATCATAATACAGCCCGGTACAGTCTATACGATATCCTGCCGGACACCGGCTATAGACGGCAAAAAGCCTGCCGGGCTGGGCCAGCAGAAACATGGCTACTGCCAGCCTGAATGACTGGCTGTCATCTGTAGGTCTTTGCCTACATGCCAGGTTTTCGGCTTGTAAATCGGATGAGCATTAAGGTTTCTACAGCATAAAATAGAAAGCATGAATATTTTCTGTAATTTTCTTCACTGATTTACATATTCAATTGATTTATATATTTGTAACATACAGGGTAACACTATTCATTATCACTATTAGTGTGATAAGTTGTTTTTCACTTGCTTTTTAAATAATAAGATTGTACTCCAATATCTGGGCCTGCAAAAAATAAGCCGGGCCTGCAAAATGAAATATCTGCATGTCCTGCATAGTGAAAATGTTTTCGTATAGACTGCCGGTACAGCAACTCGCCGGCACTGCATTTGTGCACCATGCCGATCCTTCAGGAGTGCACCAATTGATGTCACAGAGTCAGCATGATGCTTGAATGCAGCAATGGCGAGTGGCATGCCAGGAGTTAGTTGGTGCATCAGGTGAACAAATAGCATGAACATGAGTCTATTAGCCGCAAAGATGGGGGGGGGGGCCCTCATTATGATGACTTTTGTACTGTAGTATATATCTCAGGTATAAGCTGCATGCTGACTTTGTTCTGATCCTATATGTAAGCCTCACAGGCGATTTGATTTGCATACTAGCCGTGGCCTATATGCAATGTTTTACAGTAATGGATAAAGACAAATATAAAAAGGCACACTTACATGTTTGTCAGCATGGTTCTGGTTGTTCCTAAACTCTGCTTGGAGCTGCACCAGCCACACAAACAGCAGACCCAGCAGGACGTAGGCCGGCGTCACTAACAGTGACGTCATACGGCGACGTCGTGACGTCACCACCTGGGGGGTCCGGGTGTGTGTCAGCATCATCACTGTGTCAGCTTATTGGGAATGGATTCCAGATGGATGGAGATATGTCTGACAGGTAGGGACAGAGACAAACAGACACAGATAGAGACAGAGAGGGAGATAGATAGACAGAGAGACAGAAATTGGGGAAAGAGATGGGATAATAGACAGTGAAAAGGGAACAAAGAAACAGAGGGACAAGGATACGGGCACTAAAAGCAAGTTCCAGAAAAGTGTAGTTCCAACTAGAGGAGTCCTAGTAATTTAGATCCCTGAGTAGTGAATTAACGGGTGTGGCCGTTCAAGTCACTGTGGGTTCCTATGGCATGTGTGCTGTGTCCTTTATGACTCCATCAAGTCCCAATAGATGTCCTGACAACTTCTAGTTGATGTAATCACTGTGGTGTGTCTTCCAAGCACTCCTTTAGTTTCCAATACTAAACTCCTGGACTTTAATCCCTTGAATAACCCTTCAGTTGACAATATAGCAGTTCAAACGATACTCAGTAGGTTTTTTTAAATCCTATAGCCTATGTATCTAGTGGCACTGTAAAAAAATATCCTCTGCCGCCCGGCGTATATCAATCAATGTAGCCTATTTGTGATGAGTTCTGCATGTCATTGTAAGCAGTGTGACCCCCAGGTGTGCTGTGTGTGTGGAGTGTGTGGTAGAGCTGTCAGTGATTACTGTAAAGGCCTGTACCATCCAGCCCCCTCCCCCTCCCCCCTGAGGTCCTCAGGTAGATGTCATGTGTCAATCTGACAGTAGCACCAAGGCAGCAGCCCCAGGCTACACACACGGACAGGTGAGTTTCAGGTAACCCGACCATCCCCGACAAAACAGGGCCAACCATTCAAAAAACGACTACAACTTTACAGCACTATTTACACTGTTAAGAGTTGGTTGCCTTATTTGTAGGTATACAGTAGAATCTACTGTAGGTATACATACTATTGTATGTGAACAGTCGACTCTACTGTAAAGATACGGTAGTTACTGTAAAACTACAGTAGATTATTCTGAGTACCTACAAATAATATTTACAGTGTAGGTATGGCGTTTGTTTAACTTTTCCCTGAGAAATAAATTCAACTCATTGGTGGCAGAGATACTGGGTAGAGCATGCAAAGGGTATTTTGTAAAACAATCTGATCCTGTATTTAATTCCATGAATCACATGTGTAACTTGTTGTGTCCTTATGGTGGAGAACCAGTGGTGCCCAGTACAGAGGACTCTTATTAACCCTTTATGGTGAGCAGAATGTGTTATTAAATGCTCTCAGACAATTGGTAGTCATGATGCATGAATGCAGCCCTTGTACTCGCCCGGGCTGCATTCATGCATCATGCCGGCCCTGTGGTTGATAGGCTACACTCTCAAAGGGTTAGCATGATACACTTACACTAGCGCATCATGATGAGAAATATACTGGAGTTTTGATGCATCATGCCGTCCTTCCATGGTTACTGTTTAATGTACGTCCATGCTAATAGAGGCAGACTGACAGTCATAAAAACACGGCCACAGTTCACTCATGGTGATCTATGTTTCTGCATTGGTTGGCATACAGGAAGCTTGTACCTATCAAGTTAAAGTTGAACTTTCCTTCAGTTATCTTGAATGAGGAAATTATACCCTTTGGTCTGTCTTTTCCAATAAACCATGAATATAATACATAGCTACAACCCCCGGCTATAACCATGTATCATGCAGAAAAAAAAGACATTAGTTAGGCATTATCGGCTAGTTCTGCCCTTAGCTTTATCTGTAGCTGACTGACTTGGTATAAATCGAATCTATGTGTTTTTTACTTACAATTTTGAGTAATAGAACTTTAAATACCAATGGTTAATCACATGTAGGATTGACGTTCTGTACCGGTATAGCTGCAACAGTTGGTTGAACATGTAACTCATTAAATTAACATTCTACTTTTAATCCATTGTACTGATGATTAATCTGTGCAGGCTACTATGTACACTGTTTGGAAGACGGTCTCAATGTATATAATCACAAGTCTATTAGTATGATACACATTACAGACAGACTGGAGTGTTTAACTAGAGTTAAATCTGTTCAAACTGCATCCTCCACATTTAGCCTGGGGCGTTACTATGGTAACACGGCATCCTGTCACCTGGGGCCGAATCACGGCAAGTCTCGCCTGGCACGAGACGTGGCGCGAGAGGCAGTTAAGTTCCCCTCCAGGCTGTAAAACTCAGACGGTTCCGCGTGGTTCCAGCCAGTCAGGGCCCCCTAAGGCACAGATAATACAACGTCTGCTCATTATGGTATATGACGGAGCTTTGTAGTTTTATAGCCACCATGGCTGATTATCAGTTCATGTATGTGGTCTAGGTGTGATTACAAATGAGGGAAATGTTCTGCAGGCAAGAACTGAGCTTGGAGCTCTATCTTTTTTTCTTCTAAATGTACATCAGTTATGACAGTGTATGTGATATGTTGTTTTATAACTGTATTTTATGTATTTTCTTTAAAGAAAAGTCGAGTTTGCTGTTTGTCAATTAAACTATAAATGGGACATTCTTAAAGTTCTTAAAAATTTGGACCCCTCTTGGGGTGGGGGCAAAAAAATTTAACCTGTTTTAAGCCAAAAAGCCCGCGCTTCAAAGGGCCCGCGCGCGAGCTGATTTTCTACCCTAAGGGGGGTGGGGTAAAAAATGTTGACCCCTTGACGGGGGGGTGTAAAAAATTTTGCACGCTCCGCGCGGAAACCCACCACCCCCCTGTTGTTAAAAAAAAATCACTCCCTAAAGCTGAACCCAAGCTTCCCCACTGCATGCACAAATACGTGATGGCTCTCCTGGGCGTGTGGACGAACGTTCTGAGCGCAATCTTAATCTATAATCTTAAACCTTAATAAATAATCTGATAGCTCCCCTCGTATCTGCTACCTAGTGTCACATACCCAAACTATGCTATATGAGGTTTTCCTTTATAGTATATGCCCTAAGCCTAGATTTTATCTAAGATAACATGTGACATAACAAGAATAGATGCGTACTGAATACGGGAGAGAGTTTGGTAGCAATTTGTTTCCACTGTATATGACATTATTTACGGTCAGCCTTGCCATCTATGAATGAAGAAAACATCTGTATTATATGAATATAAGGCTTTATTATGCGGACAAACCATAACAATGATAAACACATAATGAATGTTAGGACTATCATTTAAGAAATTGGTAAACATTTCAATTTGTATAATAATGTATGTCCAAACAATCATTTAAATATTGCATTATCTGTTAATGTAAACAAATACAGTGGTATTAATTTGGTTGAATCGCAGACAGAAGTTAGCTTGATGTCACTGTAGTAACTTAGGGAGGGTTCATTATTTATGGCAGGGGGGGTGAGCGTTTGGCAAATCGAATACGTCAAAAATAATTGCCCCCCCCCTCGGAATAGGTTGAAAAAAAAAGGCCCCCCCCCCTGGGAATAGGTTGAAAAAAAAGCGCCCCCCCCCCTCACCCTGGATCGTTTTCAACTTTATTACAAAAACGATGTTGGTGTCTACTAATTGTATGCATTTAATCATGGGCACTTTTTTACCTACAATTTACTACCTTTCAACAAATACATCCATTCTTAAGGTGTTTTAGTGTAAAAGTCTCATGATATTCGCTGGTGAGCGATAAAAGTCAAACCTCAGACACTGGACTTACATACCATTGAGTTTAAAGGCCCCAGTGCTTATAAATTGGAAGCTCCCATACCCTCAGTGCTTACATGAGGCCAGCACTTTTTTGAAGACTGACAAAGCGGTGGGCTATTCTGAGTGTCAAAAGTGATGCAGTGAGAAATTTGCTGGGAGTTTGAGGAAAATACCCCTAAAAAAATTTGCCCCCCCCCCTCAAATGCTCACCCCCCCCCCCCTGCCATAAATAATGAACCCTCCCTTACAGAAGAAGGGAATCTGTAACAGGACAAACAGATTATTAACTCAGTGCATTTTCCGTCCAACATGAGTTGAATTGAAAATACCAAACACTGTTAGTACAAAAGGTATATGTCCATAAATGGAATTATTTTATAAGAAACCTCTATCATAGAAAAGTTCTGAATCCGATAAGATTAGAACACATTGAACACACTGTTATAAAGTGATTACGATATTCAAGGTTTACACATTCTTTTCTCTCAATTATGAATTCAATGAAATACATATATAACCACTACTGCAGTTGCCAATAGCCAGGCCGCATCAATCACCTCGTTTTGAAAGTCAGCAAAACTTGTATAGCATACAGTGTTGGGAATCATAGACATCTTTGTCAAAATTACTTCAAAATGGCGGCGATCTGGACGATTTATTTATGATTGTACAATTTCTGCCATCTAACCTTCACGTCTACAATCTATTTATGGCACAAACCTATATGATAAACTTTTAATGTTATAACTAATAGTAAATGTTATAACTAATAGTAAATGCAATCCATGCTTGGGTTTTACAAAATCAAGAGGTTACAGTATGTGGGAAGTGACCTTTGATGAGTTTGTTAGGTGAAAAATCTGCCAATTTAGTAACTAACTAAACCAGCGTGCCTGTAATTTCTGGTAGAGACTTGCAAGCAACCAGTTACGGCAAGCTGAAACTGCTTCCTTGCAAGCCTTTGCACGAAACTACAGTCACGCTGGTTTAGAAATTGACTAAATAAGCAGATCTTTTGCCTAACGAACGCACCACTTGCGTGCATTATAGTGTGCCATTGCACTAGCCTACTCTTCTCCAAAATTAGGACGTGTCAAATAAAAGGGCGGACAATGTGACGGTCATGAACACACGAATCACCGAACATGTATTACATCTATTTAAACAAAGTTGAAGAAAGAATGGAGTACCATGGATATATCATACTATTAAACAGTGAATTGAAATGATAATGGGTATGATATTCGACAATAAATACTTCAATATGACATTTTTCAAATCCTTTTTGTTGTTATTGGTTGTGTTCATTAATCAATTTATTCGGGGTATAAAATAATCTCTCATATAGTGAGAAGATTATGAATATTGAAAATTGATGTTTCTAAAAGTATCACATTCAGATTCATCAAACCAAGTTTGAGGAGGAGTGTTTTATTTACATATATTCAAAAGTTCTTGTTCACTGTGTATTCTAAAGGTTTACTTTATACATATTCTAAGTTTATTGTGTAGTGTTAACACAGTATATTTTCACTTGTCGAGGAGGAGTGTTGAGATTATTTGATGACTCGGGAAAATATACTCTCGGGTATCACTTCCACTAATAAATGTGTCGTCACATGCTGTGGTCGCCATCATGAATGAAGACGTTCGTCTAGTCCTTCTGTCTGTATTTACCGACTTCTAATAACATTTGACCAAAAGAAAAGGCCAAAGTGTGTTTCAAGTAACAAGATCTAAAATGCTAAGGTAAAAAGTCAGATTTCTTAGCTTGATAGGAATATGAGGACGATGAATAGTTTGGTCAATAAAATGAATACAAGACACAAATTAATCTGGTACAATAACATCTACAATCTCAAATTCAGAATAAAAAATATGTTGCCTCGTGGACATATCTTTAAAGCATATCACCATATCCTCAGGGTAGTAGGTTTAGAAAGGGGAGAGAATTTATCTATTTTAAGAAAAATAGGTAGTCCGGGCAAGGATTCGGGACCAGATCCACTAATACATTTCATGGGCCTATGAGAAGCCATGACTATGGAATTACTGATTGATAGGTATTATTGACAGGCTCTGAGGATATGGGGAAATGATTTTTCTCGAGGCAATCAATGATTTAATCACAATGAGCTACAGAATCACAGATCACGCTGTTGGATAAGTACATAAATATAGTGCTTTATAATATCAGGAAGGACTATTTTTAAGGAAACATATCATATATATACTTTATATATTATTTCTAAAGCTTAAAAAGTTCTTTTTTTAATATCTCAATATTAGGCCAGACCAAAGAATTAAAACTTGGCCAATGGATTTCGCGCAGCTCATTTTTAGAATGTAGATTTAATTGTTTTTAAATGAATTTTCTTACGCCATTTTTTGCCAAAAATTCTATATAGTTCTTTAATCTCTTGATGCCCATGGAACACACAAAATGTTTGTTGCCATGCCAACTACTAACTATTGTTAGAGGCCAGGTTAAATGAGCAAAACTCATTTGCTCTCATCCTTTTGTTGAAAGTAAAATCCATTGACCAACCTTTTCTTGTTTTGGCCTTATAAACACTGTGTTCTTGACTTGTTAACCAATACAGAAACTCAGTATACATTTATGTGTTAAAGTGCAGTGGATACTAATGTGCGTGCAGTCTCTAGTCTCTGGCTGTGTCTCATGAAATCGGGTCATTGTTTTATTTAGGGCAGATGGAGATATATAAATGGCTAAAAAGGTTAATGGATGTTATAACACTTGAAATTAATAATTAGTAGCCCATTTATATCTCCATCTCCCCTAAATAAACTGTTTTCTCTAAAGCTGGTCAAAGATGGCACCCAGTCAAAGATGGCACCCGGTCAAAGATAGCACGTAGTCAAAGACGTTTGCATTGGCCTGATTTCGTGAGACACAGCCCTCTACAGACCTAGACGGTGTTATTTTAGTCTGTTAACCGCTAGAGCATTTGACCTTTGAAGCTAGCAGATCGCAAACAGCTCAAAGAAGAAACCCCGGGTAATGACGTCATACCGTGGCCAATAGCAGCCATGTGCACAATGGGAGTCCACTGACCGGAATACTCCTCCATTCAGGAGGCTCAAACTTTTTGATAATATTGAAATTGAAAATTTACTTCAACTTGCAAATAAACAACTTGACTTGAAAGTGAAATCACAACTTCATCCATCTACTGTCACCTGCCAATTCAAGTAGACCAACTTAAGCCTCCTGGGGCACTGCACGGGCAGTGGTGGTAGTCATGACTCCTGCCACGACAACCAGAGGGCAGCACTGTTCGCTGCTCAACATCAACTCAACACTTTCAAATTGTATCGGGGCTGTACTACACTTAATGTTTCCCTACTGGTATTTTTTTAATGGACTATGCTATATTTATGCAGCATCACCATGAATTTTGAATTCGAGTTGCAGCCATAAAAATGGTCTATATGCAGCCTTCATTGTTAAATATGATTTACTTAAAGAATGCTGTATGTCATACCCCCATGTAATATCCCTCCCCATTACTCCTCCATCATTATGATTCATGATTTAAACCCTATAAAGTAGTTTTCCAGGCTAATTAAGTAGAATTTAAACAAATATGAAAATAATGACATAAAATAAACACGAAGGATGACACAAATTGTTCACTGCTGAAGCTTAAGTCCCTTTGATAAGCCTCATGACACAATCAACTATTCTTATGAACCTTTGTTTATAAATTGCTGTGCCACCAAACTGATGATGTCAAAGTTACAATACAAGTTTCTTCAACTTCAATTTCGGCCAAGGAGGTATGGGTTTTTGTTAATATCCTGACTCATTTTCAAGAAAATAAAAAGTTCAGCCCCAGTCATCGGATGTCCTAACTTGAAGTACTTGTAATTCTCATGAGCCTTTGTTGTAACTGATGATGTCAAACTGGAAATCTCCATTTTGAATTCAGATCGAGGCAGTTGTCATGGTGATATTGGTAGCAACCGCAGCGATTTTCGTTTTTAGTATTCAAGTTAACGAGAACTTTTTAGAGTATTCCCATTTTCAACTCAAACTGCAGTCCATGCTGTCCTTCAGGTTTTAAATACTTAGAACTCCGTCATTTTACTAAATGATGTCACACTAATAAATGATGTCACTCTAATAAATAATGTCAAACTAATAAATGATGTCAAACTAATAAATAATGTCAAAGTTAGATATAAGCTCAGAACTCCATCATCCTGACAGCCCGGTCGTTCTCCTCCTTCTCCTCGTACGTCTCCCCGACCTTGACCTTGACCGGCTCGGCGACCCCGTTATGACAACACATAGTGACAAACGCGGCGCGGAGGTCATCCCGGAAGTAGGCAAACACAATCAGATTAAACCAGGAGTTGGAGTAACTGAACATGTACACCACCGTCTCACAGATCCCCAGGGAGTCAAACACCCAGCCGCCCCATAACACATAGGCCTTGAGTACCATGGGGGAAATGGTGCAGATGGTGAACAACACCATGAGGACAACCAGCATGCGGATAGCCTTGTAGGACTGTTTGTCTAAGGTGAGCACCTCAGTGGCCGTGCCCTTGTCACACACCGAGGTCTTACTGAGGGCTTTGATAACCCGTGAGTAGCAGAAGAGGATGATGACGAGGGGCAGCAGGAACAGACAGAACATGTCCATGAAGATGAAGTACTTGTTGAGGTGTTTGTAGAGGGGGGCAGTGCTGCAGGAGTACAACCCCCTAACCACCACTAAGTCATTCATCACCGCCTCACGCACCGCGTACACAAACCCAAACAGCCAGATTATGGTGATAACCAGCGCGCTTTCCTTCATGCTTAAAGCCCGGGCTTTGACGTTGGTGACCTGGATGTACTTGGAGATGGCGATGGACACGATGGAGAATATGGAGGCGGCTGAGGACCCCATGGCAGCAAAGTGGCAGAGTTTACAGAGAACACTGCCGAGGTACTCCTCCGAGAACATGCCCGTTATCCGGGCCGGGATCACAAACACAGCGATGGACGCCCGGGCGGTAACCAAGGAGAGCAGGTAGAGGTTGGTTGTCGAGGCCCGCAGCGACTTACTGCGCATGATCGTCACGGCAACCAGGATGTTACCGACCAGGATGATGACTATAATCAGGGAGTACACGGTCACGATGATGGCTACACTCGCCACCGAGCCCGCACCCGGTTCTGCTGCCGCCTCTCCCTCCGGCTCTGCATGGCTGCCATTTTTGTACTCCCCCTCTGGCTCTCCTTCTGACTCCCCCTCTGGTTCTCCCTCTGGTTCCCCCTCCGGTTCCCCCTCTGGTTCTCCCTCTGGTTCCCCCTCACCTTCTGGCTGTGGGGAGGAAGTCTCAGGTTCAGGAGTGGCTGCTGAGACATGGCTGAGTCTCAGCGCGATGAGGAGGACACAAACCAGGAGGTGTTTCATCCAGAGTTCCCTCATGGTGTGGTGACCGCTGTTGTGTCAGGTAACGTGGTAGGTCAGGGTGCCGCACATCTGCTGTAACAGAAAAATACTGGATATCATTACACGACCTAACGTTACGATCCTGTGTAAGAACAAAGTTCATCTGGTAAAAAGCCTTATAAAGGCAGATGCCCCTCGGTCTGGTACGGGGCAGACGTGACCCCATCATACAATACTGGCTAATTAGGGAGTGGTCACTTTATATCAACAATGGGGGTTTGGTGGATTCCTGCGACAGCGGGTTGAAATCTTTTGGTTCTCCTCCGAGACGGGTTGAAATCTTTTCAGTCCTCTTTAAAAAGATGACCACTCTCTTACATACAACTTTATTGCATGTTTTGAAGTGGCAGTGCTCATCAACAGGAGCTCAGTAGGTTTTACCAAATTTGTCCCTCCCACTGCAGCCGGTTCAGATTTTTCACAGCCATTGGATCATGATTATGATCTTAGTTCAGTTAATGTCATCTAACTGTCACGGAAGGGTCATAATGGCATTTATGTGTCTTAAATTCAAGTGGCATTTACTTAATTCAAATATAATTAGATTGTAACTTCAAGCAGTGCAATCTTTCCTTAAATGACAACACTTATGCAGCGTAGGCTTGTGGAATCTGGCCCTGTCATCAAACCGTGAAACAATACTAAAACAGACCAAACTCGTGAACCTTGGTCTATATATATTATATCAGCACATACATGCTGAATTGAATTAACACTCAATCAAAAGGAACTAGCGCAATATGGTCAACGAGCCAGTTAACAAAAAGTACCTGAATATGATAACACATTCAAAGCTATCTTTTTATGAAACATCTTTTTATAACGCCAGGTGCAGACATATTGACGTGGCACCAAGTAATCTATAATTGTTATTGTAACTTACAGCCTACCACAGAATGCTGGTTAAGGTTCATTGCCTCCACATAGAAAAATAACACATACATGAAGGACCGGATAACACCTTAACCCTTTAAGGACAGCATAATACATTTATCATATACACTTTTTGAACAGGTATGGTCACCTCAGCTGTAGGTTGACACTGAAAATGAAAAAGAAAAGAAAACTGTAAAAAACACTCAGAACTCTAAAGCATTAGGCTGCTTTTAAACATGTTATAAGGTCACAGTATGTTTATCCAAGTGCAGTGCCCCCTCGATGGGGCTCAGGGCCATTTTCCATCAGTCGATTTGGAGGTGATTGGCAAGCAATCGGCAGGTAGAGCCACAACAATTACACTACCAGTGCACTTACCAGTGGTTTGTTAAGGCTCTACCTGCCAATTGCCTGTCGAATCGGCTAATGGAAAATATCCCGCATTGACAGGTGCAGATTCATGGTAGCATTCTGCGCCAATTACCCTGAATACCTACACACAGTCTAAACATGGCAGCATCAATATGTCAGGGAGTCCTGGTGCTTAATGCCTCATGCCTAGAGATGAGTCCTAACTATTGGCAAAATGTGGAAGGGGGGTGTGACCCCGGACCCATCCTAAATCACATTCACAAGTACGCTTATATTGATATTAGCATTCTGCGCCAATTAACCTGTATACCTAGTCTTTAAGGATGCATGTCACTAAATCATGACAACCGAGGGAATGATGCATTTATGCATTGCACCATCCATATTTTTTCATGGTGGCCGGTCAAAGATGGTACCCAGTCAAAGACTTTCACATTGGCCTGATCTGGTGAGACACAGCCTAAAACAGCCAATTGGGTCCCATGTATACACCAATTATTAGTCAAGGTGCACATTTACACTCGTTACGTGTTTCACAAAGATTATTTTTCACTATTTTAGAACTAGTTCTGGGTGGTCAGAGTGAATTCTAAAATCATGAGAACTTTTTCCGACGTCATAACGACATGCGTAGATACGCATTCATGAGCAATATTGTCACAAGTACAATATTATGTATGATGATGACGCAGGCATGGGGGGGGGGGGCGGGGGGTTTTAAGAGCTGTATTCATGTATCGTACCAACAAGAGTGAGCAGTGTTTTAACTCACGTTGCTTCCCTGGACGGGTTAATTAACAATGAGTTTATAGATAGAGTACCCGGTGCTCGGGGAGGTACAGCCCCGGTGACAGTGTACACAGAAACAAACATCTGACAACACTGAGTGTGAGTTTACATATACCGCATTCAATGTAATAAGCCCCCCAGCTGGGCACTTCAAAAAGTATAGCCTCAGATATATATTTTGATAAGCCCCCCCCCCCCCCATGGCTGTCTTATACAAGCTACCAGCCTACTTCAGTGGCCTCTACACAAGGCTTCTACTCGCCCCTATGCCCGCACACTTGGCTTGGCCTGCACAGGTGTAAAGATTTCACACACTAACAGTTAACAGTAACAAAATCAGAGTATCACATAAAAATTAAAATTAGATAAAGATTTATAAGGGGGGATTATTAGGGGATGTTTATTAGGTTGAATACGGTACAGTGCTCGTTGCTCGGGGAGGTGACAGTGTACACAGAAACAAACATTTGTAAATTGTCATGGCGGTACACAGAAAAAGTACGCCTCGGTTAACCCTTTATGGACGGCATGCCACTAAAAGATGACATCTGTCCTCATGATGCACCAATGCAGCCCCAGCGAGTAACTCGCCGAGACTGTATTGGGTAGTGTTTCAGCCCTGTAGGGTCGTCATGCTGCTTGAATGCAGCCCTGGCAAGAGCTGCATTGGTGACTCATGATGACTTATGTCATCCTTTAGCAGCATTCCATACTTAAAGGGTTAAAGAGTTATATACATAACCCATCACCCATGTCCACAGCGTGAGATAAAAAGAATAAAAGATGCACATGGCTATTTTGAAGTGACCTTTTTTCATATTTTAAATCCTACTTTAATAGATGTGTTCCAAACGTTAGTGCAATATGATTGCAATACAATTGAGCTTTAACCAATTAGTCAAACTCTAGCGAATGAAAATTAATCAACTAAGTAGCACATGATGTATGGTCATAGGAAACATTCTGGTACGTTTTTAACTATATTGATTTTTGAGAGCTATTCATCCGACCATGGCACTTTAAACATGAGTATTATTCACAAAGTGTATTTATATTTAAACTCCCCAACCGGGATATTCATCTGCTTCCACTTTTTCATCACTTTATTTTCAGTTCTTCATCCTGTTGTTTTATTTTGTTTCATTTTAATTCTGTTTTCATTTCATTTTCATTTTCCTGGAAGGATATACCAAGCAAGCTTAAATAACAGGGGATATCTTACAAAAGAGATTTTTGACAATAGTGCACGGGGCCAATTTGGTTTTAGTTGGGCAAAACTAAGCTGGGTTTCATGTTGGGCAAATGGCTGGGCTGAGATGTGGGCTCAGATCATTTTCAAAGTTGGCTGTCCGCTTTGGGCTCAGATCAGTTTCAAAGTTGGCTGCCCGCTTTGGGCTCAGATCATTTTCAAAGTTGGCTGTCCGCTTTGGGCTCAGATCAGTTTCAAAGTTGGCTGCCCGCTTTGGGCTCAGATCAGTTTCAAAGTTGGCTGCCCGCTTTGGGCTCAGATCAGTTTCAAAGTTGGCTGCCTGCTTTGGGCTCAGATCAGTTTCAAAGTTGGCTGCCCGCTTTGGGCTCAGATCATTTTCAAAGTTGGCTGTCCGCTTTGGGCTCAGATCAGTTTCAAAGTTGGCTGCCCGCTTTGGGCTCAGATCATTTTCAAAGTTGGCTGTCCGCTTTGGGCTCAGATCAGTTTCAAAGTTGGCTGCCCGCTTTGGGCTCAGATCAGTTTCAAAGTTGGCTGCCCGCTTTGGGCTCAGATCAGTTTCAAAGTTGGCTGCCTGCTTTGGGCTCAGATCAGTTTCAAAGTTGGCTGCCCGCTTTGGGCTCAGATCAGTTTCAAAGTTGGCTGCCTGCTTTGGGCTCAGATCAGTTTCAAAGTTGGCTGCCTGCTTTGGGCTCAGATCAGTTTCAAACCGGGCTTCCCGTTTTGGGTTCACATTGGGCAGATGGCTGGGCTTAAGTGTGCCCCCGATCGGGCTCCCCCTTTTTGGCTCAGATCAGTTTCAAAGTGGGCTGTCTGATGTGGACTGATGTTCGGTTTGGACAAGGCAAACTGGTCAAGTAGTTCTGATCAGTTACATTAGATGTCACTACTATACAATGTATAGAGTTTTTCAACAAAGACTGATGAATTTGATTTTATATAATGATACAAGAAAAGGTTAAAGTGCTGTAGAATAGGAAACAATAAACATATGTTCTCACACTTTTTTGAAATAAGGTAGACTATATATATTTGAATGATGTAAAGAAGGTTCTCCAAGCAGCTATCCAGTGTAGACACTATTTCTGTGGCATTACAATTAGGTTAACACCAGATTCACATATGCTCCATGTGGGTATGAAACAGGTAAGTGCTAAGTGGATTTAAAGGCCAATGTACACCCTAGACACTTGTCTATGCTACATGTGGCACAAACCTGATGATAATAGGCCTGCTAGATACTTCCATTATTGGGTAGGAAGAGTATGTCTTGGGTTGATTAGCAGGACCTAGGATATCTGGTTCAACATATATACAAGAAATCATTGGGGAATGATTGAATAGATTCTAAAAACCCATAATCATCAGGAGGTGCTGTGGAGCCAAATTAGCGAGCTCGTCCAAAAACCGATCTGAGCCCGCTTTCAACCCGTCCAAAACCCGATCTGCACCCAACATGGGCAGCCTGCATGGGGGCAGACCAAAGCCCAGTGCCCTAAACTGACCGGAACCTGTGGGTTAGCCCACTCTGGGCAGACTTGGGCCATAGTGTGTTTGCTACTAGGGAACCTCTGTGCAAACCCTAAAATTTAACAAAAAAAAGTAAAACTATGGAAATTTCCCCATGTATACATGAAAAAACGTAGGGTAAGGCCTGTTTCTTTGTTTCTAGGTATTTTACTATGTATAACACCTATAGTCGTTCTCTTTATATGTGCAGTAATGCATCATAAACATTCAATGAACCAAACAGTGCTGAAGACGTGTAGTAATGTCTCCCTTCCTTGTGGTGCATTTACAAGCCGCTGCTATTTGTGATGAGGGTGATACGCGTCACCCTCATCGGTGTCGTTGAGGCAGCTAAGCAGCTTATGAGTGGTCGGCTTATTACACGTGCGGGTTACAGGGTGTTGTCTTTTGTTACGTGTTAACACTAGACAAACACAGCTAAGACGGGTCTCATCAATAAACCAATATATATTAACCCTACCTTTGTGTACCGTAACCCTAAATAACTCTGACCAAAGGAGCTTGTGCATTTCACGAGCATAAATTCACTTTTGGCCAACCCCAAAAAAGGAAAAAAGGACAAATGTAAAAAAGTAAAGAAAAAAAGGGTCTCCCAACTTTGAAACTACTTGCAATACCCCAGATAAATAGCTTGAAAATGTTAACTAATCAAACTTATTAAGAATTGGCGATTCAAGGCCCTGTCAGCACACATTGGTTTTCCAAGTAATATCACGAGAGAGGGGGATATGAGTCGGTCAGTTTAGTGTGTCCTTACTAAGGTATAGTAGGGAGACTATTGATCAGCAGCCCCACAGGTATTCGCTCTGGTATTTTACCCTTTAAGGAGGGCATTGATACATTATGCCCTTGAAAAAGTAATATAGACGCTGTACTTCGCTCACGGGAAACAGACAGTCACTCCAAGCTGACCAGGTTTGGGCCCCCTCCAGACAATCCTGGATCCGCCACTGATGGCTATAGGGCTCTTAGGGGTTAGGTCATGGGGGCATCCATGTTCGGGGCTTCTAAAGAAGTTCAAGCAGGTAACACTAGGTGGACACCTATAAACTCAGTGCTGCCCTGTGACGTCATAACCCCCGGTTAGCTGCTCCACCTACTGGCCAATGGCCAATACTGCAGGTTCTCAATTTACCACAAGCGGCGCTGTTATCGATGGCCAGGTGCCCTATATAGGTCTTCCATAGTGAGTCCCAGTAAACAAATAACGTTATACACCATTTTTTAACGTTATATAACGTTATATGTCAACTTTTTTCTAAGGCTCTTTAATATGAAATAACGTTATGTAAAATTTAAAACGTTATTTTGACGTAAAATAAAGTTTTTTTGTTAGTTGGGGTACATGTGCATTGTGTCTGACACTGAGAGTGGTTACCCCCAGTGTGACGTAGTATTATCAAGGTACATTGTTAACCCATTAGCCCTTTGCTGACCAATTAGTATGGCTTATGTTGTTTCGGCTATTTCTGGCCCTTTTCAGGCTTATACCCCTGCAGAATAACCAGTTTTGCACCCATTTTTTTCAAATTTTTGGTATATGTGAGAAAACATCCTAATGATTCAGGAATTTCTTTTTTTTGTGTATTGGCCCAATAGTTTCCGTTTTCTGGCCCTCAAAGACCCAAAAAAAAACTAAAATCACCAAAAGCGCTAAAAATGACATGTTTTACATGTCTCCCATGTCTACTGAGGCAGTAACAGCCTATTCCTTATGTCATTTTCTATCAGGCCTATGCTATAGTCAATTGATTCACGAGGGTTTCACTAGATATGTTCCGTATTATTTTCTCCACAGTCATTTAAGTGTGTTTTGTCAGCAAAATATTCAAAAGTCATTTCAGGTTGATACCTCTATATAGTAAATAAACAAGATCCACACAGTATCTATTGTATCCCAGATTGTGAGGTAACTCTTGTGTCTTCTGATGGTAAAAATAAATAATCTTGCCTCCAGGAGCATATGTCTATTGGGATACATATTTTCCATCACAGAGTCACCCGGAATATTTGTCACCGAGTCACCAGCCACCCTTCCACTGCTGTATCTTATCCAGGTGGTGTGGTGAGGGAGGGGTGAAGGGGGGGGGGAGTCCATATATAAATATACCTTATTTCGGCTATATTCTGTCATTCAAATCATTATATTTCACGAAATACAAAACCGTCATACAAGCCCATTCACATATACCCAGATAACCATATTGTCTACCTACACATAGGGTAATTACTTTCAGCAAATAATGTTTAGATATCAGCAAATTGGATTTTCTGAATTACATTTATATCAACCTGATATCAAGGGGAGAAACCCCCTCATTCTCTTTTCTCCCTGCACGGTATGAATGTCAGGATTTACCCAGCCTGGTAATGAGGTCCTGTAGTTCACCCACAGTCAAAACATGGGGATCTCTCACCAGCCAGGTATGGCAATAGTTGGCTGGCCTGCTAGCTACCTTCACAGTATTTCGTGTACAGCTTGGCACTCGTCCTATAACTACTACATAATTGCTTTGTCAAAGTGACAAACCTATACAATGTGGAATGTGGACCAATTAGTCTGACTTATATACAAAGGGTAGCCTGACCTATAGCCAATATCGTACCTTCTAGTGATGTCATCAATACCCCAAGAATAGATACATCGACATTTCTTGTAATCTGTTTATCGCATAGACAAATTATATTGATACAGTATTTGTAGCACAGATAGTCTGATAATTCACCTTTCTAAAACTGCAAAAATTGTGTGAATATTTTCATTGTACTAATGTAGGCCTATAATGTTTCTGGAAAAAGTCTTCAGATTAGGCTCAAAGTGCTACCAAGTATTCATTTTTGTAGAGTTTAGTATGAGGAAGGGGAATACAAATATGAAGATACAGTTTTTTCAAGCAGATATTTCCTATTTTCGTAACATCAAAAAGAATCGACATAATCAAAAACTTGAATCCAAAATAGTGATAATCAAAATCAAAATAAATTGGATGGCTATGACATCCCTAGTCCCTTGAGATGTCCAACCCAATGAATGCTTGATAAAGCCAAACAGGGCTGATCTTAGAGATTTTTATCAGATTTTTATCAAATTTTGCGTAATTATATTTAAAGTAATTTTGGGGCTATTTCAGAGACACTTTCATTGCACATAAGTTGACGCCATTGACGGCTAGTCAGTGCTGAAGTTTGCCAGTCAATTTTTGGGTACTTTTCAGGGCAAAGTAAAAGAAGAAATCTTTTAATTTTTTTAATTTCTGGCCTACCCTACATGACTATGTAACCTGAAACACACTTTTTTTCTTTTGGCCTAACTACATAATTAAGGTGGATATCTCAAGGTAGCTGGTTGACTCACGGTCAGCTGCCCTCCCACAGGGTCATTATTCCCTAGTTAGTCACCCTCGTGTAATATTGTGTTGTGAACGTCCATGAACGAGGACACCTGTCACATGGTCTAGCTGCACACACGGGATAGCTCTCCCAGCTGCGAGGACAAAAGTTTAGAGCATTATCTTCATCCGACTATTAAGATGATCTTATTTGTCTTAACTTTAATGGCGAGCTCTGCCCCCCCAACCCCTCTTTTTCTTCTTTTTTTTCTTCTATTTCAATCCAGTATTAAACTATCTTAAGGACTCTCAGCACCCAAATAGCACTAAAACTGTTTAGAGGGTTTAATTCTAAGTAAAGGTATCAAACTTGTACACATAATACATCATTTGAATCATCTATAATACCATTATCAAATTCGTTCGACTATATCTCATTTTGGTTGCCATGGAATGTGGATGGAACAATAACGTTCCATTTTCAGCCTCTTTTTTCCGAACAGCATTATGTCAATATCTGGGGTCCTTTTTTTCTTTTCTTGATTAAGGTCTACAGAGCCCTTCAAAGTTGCATAGCTATCTAAGAAATGGGCGATGATAGGGGTAAATAGCAATTTTTACCAATTTTTAGTAACTTTGGAGGGCTCTGTAGACCTTAATAATTGGAATATCAAGAAAAGAAAAAAAATCGCCCCAGGTATTTACATCAATATCAGTTTCAAATAGTTAAACCTAAGTATTATATCCAATTTTCATCCCATAATGCTGTTGAAAAGAAAAGAAGATAAAAAGGAATGTTTTTGGTCCATTCACATTCCACAGTGACAAAAATGGAAGGAATTTGATAAAGGTGTTATAGATGGTTCAAATGATGCATAATATGTATAGGTTCAACATATTTACTTGGAATTAAACCCTCCAAACAGTTTTAGTGCAATTTGGGTGCTGAGAGTCCTTAATTCCTTTTCTTCTATTTCAATCATATCTTCAACTATCTTAATCCCATCTTAAGACTTATCTAAGACTATCATAATTTAAAGTACTTTTTGTATGGCCACTGCCCCAATATAAGACACTGAATTAAGATATTAAGATTTAAGATTAAGATAACGCTCTAAACGTTTGTCCACTCACCTGGGAGAGATATCCCGTATTTGCGGTACAGCCACAGACGCTGCACCTTGGGTGGTGCAGTCTTTAAGGTAACCATGTCTTCTTTCATCTCTACACTGATAAAAATATCACTGGAAAAGTTAGTCAATAGTGACTACATTCCAAGCAATATTATCACATTTTTGTGTATTTTAGGTATTTTGATTGATGAGGGCGAATGCTAACCTTTTGGTAGTCACTAGTGACTAACTTGTCAGTGCAGTACCAACATAGACGCTGCACTTTAGGTGGTGCAGCCTTTAGCCCTTTAAGGACGGCATGTCACTAAAAGATGACATTTGTTGTCATGATGCACCAATGCAGTCCCAGCGATTAACTAGGTGCTGCTGCATTGGTGCATCATGCCAACCCTTCTGGAGTGTCTAAATCATGTAGGATCGGCATGATGCTTGAATGCAGCACTGGCGAATAACTCGCCAAGGCATGACGCATTTATGCATTATGCCGTCTTTATAGGTTAATGTTACCATGTCTGCCTCTAAACTGATATCGATTGAAAAGTTAGTCACTAGTGACTACCCAAAGGTAGTCAGATGAAGATGCAATTTAGGGCCACCCTAGAATAGTAGTTATGACTAACTTAGGATGGTAATACTTAAACTTTACTATTGTTCATAAATAAAGGGCGTAAGATGCTTGTATAAACACAAATCAAGTATCCGTCTCCAGGTAGGTGTCCGACTTCAGGTGAATCTACCCTATGCGTCCGACCTTGGCTGCATTGGTGCATCATGCTGACAAATGTTGTATTCTAGTGACATGCCGCCCTTAAAGGGTTAAAGGATATATTATGTATATATATGATTGCCTTGTCAAGGTGACCACCCAATACAATGCACAATGCTGACCAATTAGTATAACATATATATGTATAGTATACACAATGCCATTACCACTCACAGCCTGGTTATTCACCCAGTATTATGTCGTATTGTGAAAGTCCATGAATAGTTAACAGGTACAGCAGTATGTGGATATAATTGCTTTGCCAAAGTAATGATCATAAATATTGCACAATTTGGACCAATACTTATTAGCGAATGGAGGAATGAGCACGCCTGGACATTTGCGCATCACACAGAGAGAGGAAACAGTGTCAAAAGGGAGTCCAGGTTTACCCTCCTCTAGGGGAGTCCAGGCCGCCTAAGGGAGTCTAGGTGACTCTCTGGCTGACCTAAGGGAGTCACCTGGGGGAGTCATATGACCCAGAGAGCTATATGACTCACCCAGGTGACTCCCTTAGGTCAGCCAGAGAGTTACCTAGACTCCCTTAGGCGGCCTGGACTCTCCTAGAGAGGGTAGTCATTCTGGAGGCAACCTGGACTCACTTTTGACGCTGTTTCTTTTCTCTGTGCATGCATAGTCTTAGATTGCACAATATAAATAGCCTTACAAGATATGGTGCCACTAAATACACTCACAACTTTCTATACCGGCCGGAATTTTAGAAGGGAAAAAGATTAATGAGAGAAGAGGAAGAAAAGTGGGGGCGGGGGGTGGGGCATCTAGAGACAAATAATATACAATATTTTGTAATTGTTTGTGTTTCTTGTTAGACTATAAGACTATGTATTGTGTGCAAAAGCTGGCACCCGCGGAGAGGTCATTACCATGAACCAAATTAGTAGGAATCAGCTATCTACAACACATGCACAATGCCATTCTGTCTTACATTCCAGTTATTCACCCAAGTATTATCAGGTATGAAGGGGGAGAGCGCCCATGAGATGACTAGCTGGTCTGTTGGTACCTTGAGTAGACTGGTACATGGAGCAGGAGCCCTGTGGACAATGGACCCCATGGTGATTGGCCCTGAGGATGATCAGCCCAATGTCTAATAGCCCTAGCAAAGATTGGCCCTCATGATTAATAGCACCCTGATTGAGAGATACTGGTCTACTCATGGTACCAACAGACCAGCTCGTCATATTATGGGCACTCTACCCTAGTATTACGGATGTCCATGAATTAGTCAAGGCATCTGGTACACTTCGTTCCTAATCTATAATTAGTAAGGCGAGTACTTTGTTGTATTGTGACTGTCCATGAATTGGTACACCGTTCACGTTCCCAGACGTAGAACCTTGAGTGGTGCGTCCTTTAATGTACTAAAGACATGTCTCCTTTCATCTCAAACCATGGGAATTGCCTGGTTCCAAATTGGCTATGTGTAATGATGTCTAATCCTTTAACCCTTAATTCAAGGGCTGAACAGGTCGTGACACTCCAGATGGGTCAACATGATGCACCCATGTAGCACCGGCTAGTTACTTGCTGGGGCTGCGTTGGTGCATCATAATGACTGATGCCATCTTTGAGGGACATGCCATCATTAAAGGGTTAAAACATTAGCATGGAGCCTGACAGGTCATTGTCACGGCCCTGTGCTGGGTTTACCTGGTTCTTACAATGGCTCTAGACCCTTAAATTCGATATGGCGACATGGGAATTTCTTAAAATCGACATGTGACATGAGGCCTAGTGACATGCGACATGAGGCTTAAAAAGATGATGACATGGGACATTATTAAGCGACATAGACATGCAAAATGATCATTTCTTGAAATCGACATGCGACATGGGGACCCCCATAAAGGGCCCCACACCAGGCTGCACCAGTCAAGGTGCTGCCTCCCTGGCACATTAACTTACATGTGTACTTGTTGGTAGATGTAAGTGTACCAGTGTGTGCAATCTCCTGTGTAGGGGGTAATCACAACAAACACTCATACATAATTACTCTCTGCCCCAGGCACCAGATTACGACCAAATTGGTGTGAGTGGTTATATTGCCCCTTGAAAGGGTCAATGACGAGCCTTGGTTCTGCGGATGTTTCAGGTAAACTAAGTCACTTAGTCCTTGGTGCTAGTTCTACACACAGAGAAGAAAAGTGACAGGAAGTCAATGGTGCCAGGAGTACCGTGCAGAACCCATCTTTGCCTGACTATGGCGGGAAGCAGATTCACCAGACTCTCCTTTACTTATACTCAGTCCCCAGTTCTGAAGGTTTTCTAATTGGCTCAGGAGGTCTACATTGGCACCATGATCGGTCACCTCACCCTGCTTTAGGTAGGACCTGACATTTGTAAACAGGACGGATTGGTTGATGGTCATGGAATTTCTACACTGCATGAATCTAGGCATTTAAACTAAGATTGGACTGCTTAAAGTCACACTTTAAGCATATTTAATTTCAGAATGTGTGACTGGTCCCCATTCCCTGGATATTAAATATACTACTGACTTGTTTGGAACTTTTTTGGAACAAGTTGTATGTATCAACCCTGGTGGCTGGTGGATCGGCATGATGCATGAATGCAGCACAGGGGACCCTTGACCGGCATGATGCATGACCAAGCAGCTCTGTGTGGAGAACGACACAATGGTGCAACAACAGCAACTTCTACATACATTCCTGACATAATCCTCTCACATACTCCTTACCCATTTAGGGACCATTGTATTAGATAACCTACACCTGTACAGGGTTATGCCATGTGTATAAGCCTAACTCACGTATTAGCCACACATAGACTTTGTGCCGATACTATAAGCTGCACTAATGATCTGATTATGATGACTTTCAGTACTGTACCATATTGGCAAAAACCCTCGTATAAGCCGCACCCTGTCTCTGGGCCGATCTTATAAGCTGCACCAATGATCAGATTAGGGTACTAGTCGCAGCCTATACGTGAGGTTTTACAGTAACCACTGCCCCTCATGGTCAAGACGAGGTGTGATAACGCCGAGTCGATGACCGGTGGGCAGTGGTGATGTGGCATAATCCTGTACAGGTGCCACAGCCAAAAATAATTTTCTCATTTCAAGAAACTAAGATAAATAAACTCGACTGGCGGACAAATTACTAGTTTTAAGAAAAATAAATTTCTTAAAACTGTAATTTTGTCCGCCAGTCGAGTTTATTTATCTTAGTTACTTGAAATAAGAAAATTATTTTTGTGCTTAACCTTCGGTATTGTAAGGGTATACAATATACCCAAAGTGTGAGGTCTTTGTCTTCACTCATGGGTTAAGTTTATATTAATATACATATATCAGTGTTATTGCAATGCCGTAAATTCTTGCGTATAAGCATAACTCCCGTATAAGCCACACTCCGGCTTTAGGCCGATCCTATAAGCCGCACCGATCTGACTATGGTGACTTTTAGTACTTCATCATAGTAGCTAAAACTCACATATAAGCCGCAACCTGACTCTCTGCAATTCCTATAAGCTGCACTGGTGATCTGGCCCTCGTGCTAGCCGAGGCTTCTACGGGTAGATTTCTTACCGTGCCCCTAGATGTCAGTGCTCTCCCCTGGCAGTATCATATGTATATATACATATGGATAGCATACATATTAGACATATATATATAAAAAATATATATAATATATATATATGGGTGTTAATACAGTAGCTGCCTTACCATGTCCCTATATCCCAGTCGGCACAGAACATTGAATTGACATTGATAACCGGTTGTTAATATTGAATCAATGTTGATTCAACATTGATTCAACCTTGAAATGAATTTTGTTTGTGTACCGACCGTAGGGAAGGTTAACATTAAGGCGTAAGTTTCACTGCTCGACCTAGTAAATTTTGTGCCCACTGGGATGTCTGTGCTCTCCCCTGGCAGTATGGTATGTATATATGTATATCATATACATTCTATGAATATAAATAAATAAATTAAAAAAAATATATATATATTTATATATATATATATATATATATATATATATATATAGTGTCATATGTATATATGTATGTGTATATTATACATATATATATACACACACACACATATCAGTGTAAATGCAGTAGCTGCCTTACCGTACTCCTACATGACTGTTCCCTCCCCTGGTAGTATCAGGTATATCTCTAGCCTCCAGCCTCCAGTCTCCAGCCTCCATGCTGCCACTGCAGTACTGACACACTGCCACCTACCCACTCGCTGACTCCCGCTTACCATCCAGAGGCTGCATACTGCTTTACATCACACACTGCCACACACCTGCATGCCTACTGCTGCAGCGAGGCCAAAAAATGGTTTGTTTCTGGTAACATGGGAGCAAATGTTATAGGGCCAAACAAATAAAAGGCATTTCAGGTTACATAGACTGAAAATCTGGGGTGGGTAGGTCAGACTTTTTTTGACTTTGACTTAGATTTTTTTAAATTTTGACTTTGACTTGAAAAGAACCCCAAAATTGACTCGCAAACTTCAGAATTGACTCGCTGACAATGGCACTGACTTGTGGACTATCAAATTGACTAGGTACTGTCGGGTAACCTGAAACACACCTTTTTTTTATTTGGCCTTACTCCTGCAGTAACCCATCTATACTATAGGCTACATAATGCTTTAACCTTTATTGATGGCATAATGCCCTAATAAAACATGCCCTTGGTAGTCATGATGCATGAATGCAGCCCTAGCCACCAGCATACAGGGTTGATACACTCCCGCAAGGTAGGCATGATGTACTGATACAGGACTTGTGAGTTACTCGCCAGGGCTGCAGCACTTGTGAGTTACTCGCCAGTGCACATTGATACATTATGATAACGGCCGCATGATGCCTTGGCAATTCCCTAGCGAGTCTCTCACCAGGGCTCCATGAAGGCATCATGCCGCTGGAGTAGAAAGACTCTTGAAGGGTGAGCATGATGCAGCAAAGCAGTGTGCGGGTGAGCTCCTGATGACAGTCTCACTAGGAACAAGTGCAGGACTCCCCTGTGTTCAAGTACAAACTGTTCAAGCACCCCAGCCTGTTTAAACACCACTTGTAAGCTGTTATCTGTACCCATTCTGTTGTATATCTCATAGGTTTACAGTATAATTCATATAAACCCATTTGCGATTTTCCCCTCAAATTTGCATAAATTAAATGGACAATGAGCATATAGATCAACATCTCCTCTGTTTGAATGTTGTTCCACCACAAAGGTAGTGCATTGCTTTTATGAGTTACTTAAAGTCAAGTTTGTGTTTGAGTTACAATCTTTACCACATTCTTAGCCTTAGCACTGTAACAAATAGGGGAGAGGGTTTCATTAGTTTGTTTAAACAAACAGTGGCAGGGTGTTATAGTGGCATAATCACCGAGCGTATCCCACTCCCAATTCCGGTACTGTTCTAGTCTACTATGTGATTAGGTGTGAGTGGTGAGAATGCGATTTAAAACAGGACAGCCTGTTGAGCCACAAGATATAAACAAAGACAGCTGCTCATCAGGTGTAAGAGGCCGACCTGTTTAAACACCACGGAGTTCTTACTCAGGCTGTACTGGTAATGACGCCAATGTTGGGCGTCAACATTGGGTTATATTCCCCAGGTGGAGTAAGTGCATTACCCAGTTCCCCACCTTCCTGGGGGAGCTAGGGTCCCTGGTGCCTTTGTTGGTGGCAACCAACCAGAAGGCCATTGTCGTTATGAAAGGTTGAAGCCTGAGTCATCTCCTTATCTATTTATTATCAGTTACGTAACCCTTCAGGAATATATCAGCCCACACTCCACCTGATGAACTGCTACTGGCCATGTCTCACCAATTCGATACAAGTTGAAAGTACATGACCGGGTGCAATGTATGACACTATTTCACTTTGTATGGGAGAACGGGGGATAGGAAAAATTGTATTTCTTTGTGTTAAAGGGACTTGCTCCTTGTTGCAGGATTACTGATGTTCTATCAACTTTTGCATATAACTCAGGATTATGTTAGTTTGATGTATTATCTAGTAGATATGAAAAGAAATTGCCATGTTATGGTATTAACTTTCAAGATACGGCCATTTGAGCAAAGGAGTACCTTAACTATAGAAATGAATAGGAAAACAGCATTTTCACATTATCTGCCATGGATAATCCCTTCTTCTATTGATATTGCAACTAAACCTTGGGAATGTATAATGGACATCTATACAAACATTTTAGGACCAATAAAACAAATCTGTCATGGATAGTCCCCTTCTTCTAATGATATTGCAACTAAACCTTGGGAATGTATAATGGACATCTATACAAACATTTTAGGACCAATAAAACAGGGGGCCACAGATAAAAAATATTTCTTTTGCCTTAACTATAGGATCCTATGGGTGTCCTAGCACTGTGGAGGTATACTGTTCAATAGCAAATACAAATAGTTAATTTAGGGAAAGTAGTCTATATAGGAATATGAATACAGCTTAAAAAATACTTTTCATGAGCTTCGATTTTTGCAACCATGTGGCTTCTGTGTAGGAACTAGCAATTCCCTTTAATTATAAGCTCTCCATATTATAATGGACAGAAAACAAAATAAAGATCTAAATAGATTTATTACCAGAATTTGAGCCTGCTTTGTTGAAAAGTCATATAGATCACCAGCTAAACACATGTAAAGTGTATTGCAACAAGTACCCGGGTGCCTCTATCATAGAAATTAAAATGAAATTAGTATCATAAATAGTCAAAACTCCCCGCCATTAACAAATTCAAAGATTGAAAATTGAAGTGATTTTACTTCAATATATTAAGCTAAAAAACGAGATTGAGCAACAAGAAAATGTATTCTAATGGGCAGTCAACCAAATATCATATAAATGTTACATTTATGTATACACACTCAGAATAACCATTCCCAGTTATAATGTATATGTCGTTTGATATGTATTCAAATTGAATAACCCACTTCAGTATTCGTAATCCTGGCACTGTATTGTATGCATCAGTATCTGTGATCTCATATCGTATAATGGTGTTCTATCTGCGCAAGACCTTAGTAACCCCGGTCATAAAGTACTCACTGGACTACAATGTATCTATCTGAATGGAAAAGCACATCTGGATATTGATCACCATACACCAACCTGACTACACTTACATGCTTTTTATGTGAACTTGGTATCACCTCATCACTCATCTCCCCCACCCTCCCCTCCCCCTCCCCCAGTAATATCACAATGATCTGGTAGTCATTATCATTAAACAAATGGAATGGAGGTGTTGTTACTACTTAAATGGTGTTATCATTATAAGCATCAACCTCTTCTGTTATCCAATGGCATCAAATGTATAATTGTATTCATACTTTTATGTCTTTTTGAGATCAGCAGAATAAAAACCTTGCAAATTGAAATTGAAATTGACTTCCAATGTCAAATAAAATAAAGATACCCTGTCTACGTGTGAAGTCCTTCCCCCTGACTAGGGCTTTAAGACTCTCTTATTTGTCGTGAAGGTTATTTGGGTAAGCACACGGGCTGGGCTAACCAGGAATTATGATAAATAAATAATCCACAAAATACAATAAAGAATTTACTATTCCAAGAAACTATACTGCACTGTGCATCTACATGGGCAAAGACTGACATGGGCAACACGGCAACACGGCCCTTTTAAAAATTGACGGACTCAAGACCTTTTTATAAGGCCCCAGTATATTCTATATGCATAAACATCGATACGACAACACATCCTTTTTGCTAAAAATCGACATGTCCCTTGTCAATATCTTTCAATTTCTCTTGTCATTTGTCACTATGCCCCATGTCGCCTGTCAATTTTAAGAAAAGGCCATGTCGCCCTGTCGATTTTAGGGGTCCACCCCCATAACAACTATCCTAAACAGAAACTAAATTATCTGACAACCAATATTAACACAACTCCCAAGAAGTAAAATAACCCTCTCTCCCTTACTATCTCCCTCTCTTTCTCTCTAATTTCTTCCTTTCTCTTCCTCCATTTCTCTCCCGCTCTCCATCCAGCTTTCTCTCTCATCAACACATCAACATTGCAGCAACAAATCAGCATCAAAGTGTGTGGCTATGTCTCACCAAATCGATGCAAGTTGAAATTCTATGACCAGGGGCAACCTATGACCGGGTGTAATCTATGACTGGGTGCAATCTATGACTGGTTAGCAAGAATTTGCCTATATCATCATGAAAAAAGAATAAAATTAGTATCATAAACTCTTAGGACGTACATTAACTTTCCCGGCAATTTCTATGTACACCTGCCCCAAATAAACCATTTTCTAACGTGGTGGCAAGTCATAGAATGCACCCGGTAATGGATTGCACCCGGTCACCGGCCCTAGACTTCCAGCTTGTATTGATTTGGTGAGACATGGTCCTATACCACCAAGATGATTTGACACATTGCGCACTGCCCTGGGTGGTTATAGACTCAGAAATTAATTGATTGTAAGCTAAGTAGAAATTGATTTGAAATACTTTGGTACGTTGGTCTTCATGTTGACATGTGGGTTGGAGTACTGATATCATTAAGCACAGCCTTGGATCGTTAATAACCCTTAAAGGACGGATGTTGCTAAAAGATGACATTTATTGTCATGATGCACCAAAGGTGCCCTGGCGAGCAACTTGCCAATGCTGAATTGCTCAGAAGGTATCAGCATGATGCTTGAATGCAGGACTGGCGAGTTACTGGCCAGGGCTGCATTCATGCATCATGACAGCCAAGGACATGATGCATTAATGCACTATGCCGTCGTCTTTAAAGGGTTGAGTCATTAAAGTTGATGAGATCCCACAGGTCGCGCCCATGTGTGAACACGGTTATAGCGTTGTTATTGATTAAACATATTTGGTGGTCGTTATAATTTAACTACCTGAGGATTAGTATCAACTGTGAATACAAGCTGGTATATATAACTCTGACATAGAAGACGAATTGATCCACAGCATAGCCCAGTCAACATAATAAGACCAATGCTCCTCTATGTTTTTTCAATTAGAATTTTCCAAATTATGATATGGGGGCAAGAATAGTTGTTTTTTACAGCCTAAAATGTAAAGAACCCGCCATTTTGATGACGCCACAGGGTCACGAAACAAAATACAGCCTTCCTTGTTTCTGTATAATTGATATTCCATAAAAACATAAAAGCTAAAATACTTCTGAAATGAAAGACGAAATGATCTATAGCTTAACACCATTCTGTTAGTTGACGTCATGTTGAGTTGATCAATATTGAATATTAAAAACGCTGGCATGTATAAATAGCTCATGAATACGATGGCATTTTTCATATATACGTCATGAAGAAGGATGTGTTGGAGTATAGAATCTCGGGGGGGGGGGGCATAGCTACATATTTGAACTTCATTTACATTTAGGATGATAAATAAATACTTTGCAAAATGCAATTGATAATTTCCTATTCTGGAAAACTCAAACCTGTCTCTCTGTTTCTCTCTCCCTCTCTGTCTCTCTCTGTCTGTCTCTCCCTCTCTCCATCTCTGTCTCTCTCTCCATCTCTCACTCTCTATCTCTCTGTCTCTCTCTCCCCCTCTCTGTCTGTCTCTGTCTCTATCTGTCTCTTTGTTTCTGTCTCTGTCTCTCTCTGTCTCTCTCTCTGTCTCTGTCTCTCTGTCTCTCTCTGCCTCCTTCCCCGAGTCTCTCGAGCTGGTACACTTTCTCTTTCAATATAAAAGGTCCCACATGTTGGTACCCCTACAGCAGCAGTCAGAGTGGAGCTGGGACAGGTACTCAGCCCTATATATAGGGTGGGTGGAGGTTTTAGAGCACAGATGTTGGTACCCATACAGTACCACTCAGGGTGGAGCCAGGACAGGTACTCAGCCCTATGTATAGGGGGGGTGGGGGTTTAAAGGCCCACATGTTGGTACCACTACAGCAGCAGTCAGAGTGGAGCCAGGACAGGTACTCAGCCCTATATATAGGGTGGGTGGAGGTTTAAAGACCCACATGTTGGTGCCCCTACAGCAACACTCAGAGTGGAGCCGGGACAGGTACTCAGCCCTGTATATAGGGTGGGTGGGGGTTTAAAGACCCACATGTTGGTGCCCCTACAGCAACACTCAGAGTGGAGCCGGGACAGGTACTCAGCCCTTTATATAGGGTGGGTGGGGGTTTAAAGACCCACATGTTGGTGCCCCTACAGCAACACTCAGAGTGGAGCCGGGACAGGTACTCAGCCCTGTATATAGGGTGGGTGGGGGTTTAATGTACATGACAATAGCATCCTTCACATATTGTATGGCCCAATCAATATCCACATTGTGAACCACATTAGGGGACGCTTAAAATCTTCTATAGGTGTAGGGTGAGTCAGCAGTTGAGTTCACCCAATGTGTCCACATCTATAATTGCCCTCTCTGGACGTAATGGTCTACAGTATAATGAGCATGGGGAAATCATAAATCACTGCGTGCTGTGGGAGACTACATTAGACTAGGTATATTGGGTGCAAAATATAAATCAGTTTTGTATGGGTTCTATCAGATGGATGCTGATTTCGTTGATGTATCATTAATATCGGTCGTCATGGCAACACGTATCAAGATTTACCGCCTCATTCAGTATGGTTAACACGATGAGTGCACGTTATACAATCTCCCAACACATTCTCTCATCCATTCCTACCGGCCCTTCTTCCTTTTCTGCCAAAAAGTGGCGGATTTCCCTGAAAACGTACCCATGCCATGCTTTTTAAATATGTATTTATACAACTATGATTCTATTCAAATATGTCAAGGGATAAGTGGAGAGGAAATGTTTAAAATTTCAGAAGTATTGCTCATGTTTTGATGGTCCAAATTTGACATATTCCTGGGAACTATTTTTGGCGTATTGAAAAGGCAGTGTGAGATAGGATAGGCTATAGGAGAGCAGACAATTAGTACTATTTTCAACCCTTTTTCTACAGAAGAGTTCTGAGAGTCCGGGCTTTTTGACAGAGTCTTATTTGAGAGTGTGCTGGGAGAGTGCACGTTATATAGAAGTATGTGTTAAGCCTCTGAGGGCGACATAATGCCTGAACAGAGGCGTAAGAAGCAAACATTCATTGGGCGGGGGGAGTGGGGGCCCACCACTGCTTAATGCATCATTCCATTGGTCGTCATAATGCATCATGCCGACCCTTTGGGATTGAAACACTCCTGAAGAGTTGGCATGAAGCATTGTTGCAGCACCGGCGAGTTACATGCCAGAACTGCATTGGTGCATACTCGCTGGTGCTGCATTGGTGCATCATGACAACAAATGTCACCTTCTACTGACATCCCTTTTTAGTAGTATATAATGTATCGGAACGGGACTATGCTTAAGTACTGTTTATTACTCAATCGACATGCAGCCAATCAGAGGCCTCCATTTGGTCACGTGACCCCCTCATTTGCATAATTACGTAATAGGCCACGCCCCCTCATTTGCATAATTACGTAATAGGCCACGCCCCCTTGATCACCAGCCAATCAGAGGAGGCCATTTGGTCATGTGACCCCCTTATTTGCATAATAGGCCACGCCCCCTTGATCACTAGCCAATCAGAGGCCGCCATTTGGTCACGTGACCCCCTCATTTGCATAATAGGCCACGCCCCCTTGATCACGTGACCCCCTCATTTGCATAATAGGCCACAACAACATCACGTGGCTCTCTTTGTTTGTAAACAACACCACGTGGCTCTCTTTGTTTGTAAACAACACCACGTGGCTCTCTTGTTTGTAAATAACACCTACTAAGTTTAGTCATAGGTAGCAGCAGCAGCAGCAGCAGCAGCAGCATCTTCAGCAGCAGCAGGCAGCAGCCCGTGGTCACGCGGCCTCTTCATAATTTGCATAATAAGCCACAACAACAGCACGTGGCTCTCTTTGTTTGTAAACAACACCTACTAAGTTTAGTCATAGGTGTCTAGAGCAGCAGCAGCAGCAGCAGCAGAAGCAGCAGCAGTAGCAGCAGTAGCAGCAGCAGCAGCAGTAGCAGCAGGAGCAACATCTTCAGCAGCAGTAGCAGCAGGAGCAGCAGCAGCAGCATCAACAGCAAAAGCAACAGCCCGTGGTCACGCGGCCTCTTCATTTGCATAATAAGCCACAACAACACAACGTGGCTCTCTTTGTGTCTAGAGCAGCAGCAGCAGCAGCAGCATCTTCAGCAGCAGCAGCAGCAGCAGCAGCAGCAGCAGCAGCAGCATCTTCAGCAGCAGTAGCAGTGCTCTGAGCAACCCTATTAGCATCAACAGCAACATCAGCAAAAGCAACAGCCCGTAACCCAGCATCATGTGCATCAGCAATAGCAGCAACAGCGACATTGCGACTAGCATCAGCGAAACAGGCTATGTTTTTAGCAGCTGTACAAGCATTAATAGCACTAGCCCTAGCAGCAGCCGCAACAGCGTCACCGTTAGCAGTCGCTGCAGCATCAGCAGCAGCAGCATCGGCAGCAAGAGCGGTAACAGTAGCAAGAACATTAGCAGCACGAGCAGCAGTGGCGAGAGTAACAGCAGCGTTGCTAGCAACATTAGCGACTTCGTATGCAGCATGTGTAGCACGAACGGCATCATTCCATTGGTCGTCATGATGCATCATGCCGACCCTTAGATTGAAACACTCCTGAAGGTCGGCATAATGCACAAATGCAGCACCGGCGAGCTACATGTGCCTACTTTTGGTTGAGGATGTTTGACTGTTTGTTGTAGATATGATGCAGTTTCAAGTTGACTCTATATGAATCATGCGAATGTGACAGCTTACTTAAATAAACACTTAAATTAAGCCATTAGCTGTCCGTGGTCAGTACCTAGTACACAATTATAGATACATCGTTGGAGGATGGCCAACGACACACTTAGTGACCATACTCTCAGGCTCATTGAACTTCTACAGACGTCCTTACTTTAAGTAGCATAATCGCCGACCATACCCCACTCACAATTCTAGTACTGTTCTAATCTACTATGTTGTAAGTGTGAGTGGTGAGAATGTCCCTTTAAGTAGAATAATCACCGAGCGTGTCCCATTCACATTTCTGGTAATGTTCTAGTCTACTACATTGTTAAGTGGGAGTGGTGATATTGCCCCCTTTAAATTTACATGAATTGTATACAATTTGAAACACAGAATGCTTACATGCACTCCTATCAAGACTAGGCCAAAAAAAAGGTTTGTTTCAGGTCACCTGACCGATCCTATATTTTTATATCGTATCGATCTGGTGAGACTTATTCACGGACTCAGAGTATCTGACTTTCTCAGTGTAAATGTATATCTGTTACATATTTGTGTTTACTGGAAGATGACAGGGCCAAAAAAAACATAAAAGGGGTGTTTTAGCTTACTCAACCCTATCTAGCAAAATAGTGATATTTCTGGTAATTTGGGGTTGTTTTAGAGTCAGTTTGATGATGCACACACGGAGGCCATGGTCAGCAACTTGAGTCACTTTCTGGATGAATGCTGGAGATCACAAGTTAATTCCTGGATACTTGTCCTGCCTAAGTAAAAATCAAAATTAATTTTAAAAAGAAAAATCTCCCCTAGATGTTGTAACCGGCTCAGTCGCATGAGTTTGTAACAGTTGAAACGTCTTTGACCGGGTGTCGTCTTTGACCTGTGTAGTCTTTGACCGGTGTAGTCTTTGACCGGGTAGGGTTAAAGTACTATTATAGTAAAGAGATTGGGTAATTTATGGTATAAGTCCCACCAAGTACATTACGTCATATACATATATAATATTTTTTTAAATTGGAAAAAAAATCTTTTCTAGATACCCAGTCAAAGACGACACCCGGTCAAAGACTACACCGGTCAAAGACGACACCCGGTCAAAGACATTTCAACTGTTACAAAGTCATAAGACTGAGCCTCATGTGGAGCAGGTATCGACATAGACCGTCTTGTGGTGAGGTGCAGGTGTTACACCAGGTGAGGACGCGACATCAATAACGTCTGCTCATCCTGTTTATCAACACTTGCTAAATAGTTACCCTTAGCCATTAGCACATTTAGCATAAAACCTCGCGCATAGCCCACAGCTAGTACACAAGTCAGGTCGCCAGTGTGGCTTATTGGATCAGAACAGAGTCAGCATGCGGCTTATACCTGAGTTTTCAGATGAATACTGCAGAACTAAAGTCACCATAATTAGCCCCCCTGTTAGGCTTATAATGGTTTTCCAAAGTATGGTAGGGATCGACTTATACGCAGGTTAGGCTTATACACAAGGTTTTATGGTAGTCATTTTAATACTTGGACATCTCTTATAATAAATGTGTTTTCCCATCTCAGTTACCTCAGCTGGTTGTCCAAGTTCCAGGTTAATGTTTATGTTATTCTGAAGGCTGTGGTTGGTGTCTCCTGCATTCACTCACTGTCAGACTGTTGGACATGGGCCAGGGATCCTATTAATGTAATGGCTGCACTTCCAGACTTTCAAACTTACCTCCTTAAATTTACATGACGCCAGTTGTATTATTGTATTGTAGCCTTCTCTTATTCAGCTGTTTATTCTCTCATTTAGGGTAGATTCACCATGAGCCAGACAAGTTTAGGCTAATAATATACACTACGACTTCTACTGTTGTTTCTTTTGGAAAGAGAGACACTTAAACTAGTATTTACTATTGTTCACAAATTAAGAGCTTAAAATGCTTGAATGACCACAAAATAAAGCATTTGTATCAACATGTCTGACTCTTGGTAAAGCTACCCTATTATACCATCTCTTCATTGTTCCCACATATTCTGCCTCCACCCTGTTTTTGTCTTTCTTTCTTTCTCCCTGTTTCTCTCTGTTTTTAATATCCCTCCCCTTCTGTCTGTCTCTCTCCTTTCCTTTCTCCTTTCCTTTCTCCTCTTGGTATCACTGTACCCTCTCTCTCTCTCTCTCTCTCTCTCTCTCTCTCTCTCTCTCTCTCTCTCTCTCTCCCCCCCCCCTCATCACCCATGTCATTTTTTGGAAAATTTAGCTTTTTATCAGACATTATATTTTGTATAATGATTAAAGTTCTTTTTTTTTGCATTTCTGACATGTTATTATCAACCATATTTATAAACCAATAAATGATATAATTGGGACTAGAAAGGTGAATAGATTGCTTAAATATATCCCAGCCTACATGATGAGACCATCACATAACATGATTATTGAAATTTTACCCTTAATGCAATACTTCAAATATCTTATTTAGCACACTTTTGTAGTACTTTTTTACTTCAAAGGCCCAAAACACCAAAATAATGCGCAGGACCCTATGTTAAATTTAGTCTTACTAGATTGCAAATGATCTTGAAATTATTTCCAGCAAGTTTAAGAAAAATGACAACCTTTTTACTATTGATTTTAATCGATTTTGTGGTTAATTGATGACAAATTAATCCATATTTTCACCCAAACAACAATTTTTTATCCAGAATGCCATGTCACAGAACCATAAAACTATTTTTGTAATAAAGAGAAATATCTGGGCGCTTTTTGTGCTTATTAAGGTTATGGCAAAATAAAAGAACTTCTGATATTTTTTTGATATTTTTTGGAGAAAAATCTAAATATTTTTATTTTTCAAATTTCTGTATTAAAAAAAGTAGCTTGGGATCTCCCTATTTTCTCTTCAGATATTTGTTCTAAATGATCTAAGGTACCTCTGGAAAAAAAATTGGCGGAATTCTAAACTCTTTGAGTCAATGCTATCGACCTACCTTAAAACGAGATTTCACATATTCCTCTCCCCTGCCTTTCCTCTTCTTCCATCCAGCACTCGGTGGGTGGCACACCTCCTTCATCAAACTTACATGACCACATGATTTAACATGTACCGATATCCTGCCCAAAGGTACTAAACCTGCCTCAAGGCGTCAAGTTTATCTTCTCTCCTCCCCTGTCTCACTCTCTCTCTAGTTTATTTGTTTTCATGATGCATGGAACTTCCCGGTACTCTAATGGTTAATTGATATAACTGTAAATCTAACTGTAAATCGGTGTGAATTCAGCACTGGTGGGGTACTTCTCAGAGTGAAGCTTTAACCTTTTTAGGACAGCATGATGCATTAATGCATCATACCCTTTGTTGTCATGATGCATGAATGCAGTCATGATGTATGATAAATGCAGCCCTGGTGAGTAACTGCATTCATGCATAATTCCTACCCTTCAGGATTGAGACACTCCAGAAGGGTTGGCAAGATGCATCGATGCAGCCCCAGCAAGTTACTTTCCAGAGCTGCATTGATGCATCGTGCTGAAAAATATCATCTCTTAGCAACTTGCCATCCTATTAAAAGTGTTCAACCCCCACCTCCCCTATAGAGGCCTAGAGTGCCAGTCCTCATTCAGTTCAGACTGTTACTGGAGGGGCAACAAGCGTCCCACCTTTAAGTGTTGAGTCACTATATATCATATACCACATTTCCCAGCTAATACAAGAAGTGTCTATAGGCCTCACAACAAGGGGAGCAAGTGCTACTGAGTTAATGCTTTATAGTCAGCACTACTAGTAAACTACACTCTTTTTGTTGTCATGATGCGGGAATGAAGCATGGCAATACTACTGGATGAATTGCTACATAGCCAAATGGCCAGCATGATGCACAGATGCAGTGCCAGCAAGTTACTCTCCAGCGATGCATCGGTGCATCAGGACAAGAAAGGGTCATGAAGTCTTAAGACATCATTCTAACCATAAAGGGTTGATGGATAATTTTCGTGTTGATCTACAGGTATGACGACAATACCGTACGGGCGTGGGGAGAGCAAACCTATTGGTCCTCTAATCACCAGTTTGTTTACCCTTTAGGGAGCCCATCATGCATCGTGCCCTTGGTCATTGCAATGCATGAATGCAGCCCTGGCAAGTTACTCGCCAGCAGTACATTGCTGCATCATGCTGACCTTTTAAGTGTGTATCAGCCCCTTAGGGTCACATCATACATGAATGCAGCACCGGTGAGTTACTCACAGGGCTGCATTCATGTATCATGACGACAAATGGAGTTAGGCACAACGCTGTCCTTAAAGGGTAAAACAACCCTAGCACCATACCCATTACTCTCGTTCCCAAATCCTTCCGAAGGAAGGCTCTGGTAACTGCCAAATGTTGGGATTTTGCTGGGTCTGAGCAACCCCTGCTGGTAGGCTGGAACCAGCGAACAGGAACAGGAAATGGAACCAGAAAGGCTGATGGTAAATATACCTAAAACTACCATCATACATTCTGGTTCCATTTCCTGTTCCTGTTCGCTGGTTCCAGCCTACCAGCAGGGGTTGCCCAGACCCAGCAAAATCCAAAGTTCAAGGTCATTTGGCTGTCCCCAGAGCCTTCCTTTGGAAGGATCTGGGAACGAGAGTACATACTCATGTGTACAACTAGTAGCAGGGTGACCGCTAACGGACGTTTGGTCAACACGCACAATGTACCAAATCTAACTTGTGGACCATAATTAAACATTGACCATCGGGAACAGGTCATGGATTGCCGATATCCATGTTTGCTGCTGTGGGCACTACATGCAGTTGGCTTTGTGAGTAACTCGCTGGTGCTGCTGTATTCTGCGAGTAACTCGCTGGTGCTGCTGTATTCTGCGAGTAACTCGCTGGTGCTGCTGTATTCTGCGAGTAACTCGTTGGTGCTGCTCTATTCTGTGAGTAACTCGCATCAACATTGATAAATGGTTGTACATAAATGTTGATTCAATGATGATTCAATGTCGATTCAATATTGAACTGAATTTTTTGTATTTTTCTGCTGTATTCTCTCCTACATCACCCCAACCTTGGGGCAGCTTGCATGGTGTGTAATAAGGCCAAAAAAAAAGGTTTGTTTCAGGTCACCCGACCGATCCTATTAAAACAGGGCAATTATGCAATTTTGGAGTATTCTTTTTATATTTATACACTTTTTTGGGGTCAATTTTAGGTTTTCAAAAAATTTGGATTTCCCCCCCCCGAATTTTACACTTTTTTGGTGTCATAGAGGGGCTGTAAAAAAAAACAAGTTAAAAAAATATATATCCAACCTACCGACCCTAGATTTCGATCCCAGGCTGCCTAAGGGAGCCTAGATGACTCCCTGGCTCACATAAGGGAGTCACATACGGACTAGGACTCCCCTAGAGGGGGAGTCATTCTGTAGGTAACCTGGACTCCCTTTTGACGCTGCTTCTTTTCTCTTCATGAGTGCGGCCCTACACAGAGAAAAGAAACAGTGTCAAAAGGGAGTCCAGGTTACCTCCAGAATGACTAATGTGAGCCAGGGAGTCACCTAGGCTCCCTCATGTAGCCTGGGCTCTCCTAAAGAGGAGAGTCATTCTGGAGGCACCCTGGACTCCCTTTTTGATGCTGTTTCTTTTCTCTGTGTAGCGAGTAACTCGCCAAGGCTGCATTATTAGCATCATACTGCCCTTAAATGGTTAACAGCTCTGTGGGTGGCACGGTGCCCCTCCTTCCTCCAAGATACATGACGACCATTCAGGGAAGTACAGAGATGCACAGTAAAACTGTCAGTGGTGGACGGAAGACGCTATAAAACACACACCCCCATTGTTAAAACTGTCCAGGGGCCTGGCAACCATGGGGGTGGGGGGGGGGGGGGGAACATAACTCCAAACTTCCACTGATGTTTTTTTGGCTCCCTATACAACCAATCAGTCACTGTAGCATAACCAAGTTACTGTAAAACCTCACATACAAGACTAACTCCGTATAAGCCGCACCCAACGACCAACCTAGGTTAGTTAATATGGTCAGGTTTGGTCAGTCCTGACCAACTCACCTTAGTCTTCTCCCTTTCAATGAGTCCTTTTGAGTAAGGCATTAGTCATATGTTGTTTGCCTCAGTCATTTTTGAATAGCACTTGGTCATGCCTGACCAATGTCCCTATGACTAACCTGGAATAGCCCCTTCAGACTAAGGGTTGGGGCATTTAGATTTTCTATGCACTACACACAAAAATAAACCAAAGAATCTTAGTCATAAGTTAGTCAAAACGCCTAGCTGGCTAACCCAAGTTGGGGGTCTTGCCGTGCCCAAACCTCCTGATGTTGCTTGGGCATTCACTCGTTCTCTTGATATTGATGATAAGTTATTAAGAAAAGAAGAAGGTCGACACAGTTTGGGTAAAGTGTACAGGTTGCAACAGGCAAAAGCTAAATAGACGAACTCCCTATAGAGTTCGGAGCGGGTCAGTAGGCCTTAAGCCAGTAATAAAACAAGCCAGCTGGATTCACGTATCCAGACTAACCGACGAGTTCCATTGGGCGCTGGCCATATATAGGCGACCAGCCTGCGTGCGTACAGCGAGACCAGAAGCCTATAGCGACCTCTATCCGTACCCCAAGCCCGGAGCAGGTGCTGCCACCTGCCGCGGGACTGAAGGGTTTGGACCGAGCTCGCAACACAGCGCCCAACAGAACCCGTCATGATGTTATAACCCCAATCCTAGCCCCTTACAACTGCTAAACATTAGGAAATCTCTCAACTGTCGTGGCTTGCCTGAATAATGACAGTTGATGTCTTCTTTTTTGGTTATTGGGATAATCTTCTCTGAAAACGTCTAACCACGGGCAGCCGTCTCATTGCCTGAGAAGCGGATGAAACACTTCACATGAGGTGGATGCAAGCTAGCTATGACCGGCTTGAAAGAAAACAGTTTATCTAGAGCAGATGTCGATATAAATTGAAATAAAATTAGTAATATAAAGTCTAGAAACATCCATTAACGTTAGAAAATGAATCTTTTGTAATTCCATACTCAGCTTCAGACTTTTACCCTCACTCAGCATTGACACTACCAAGATCAAATTAGCCTCTACCTCCACCTCCCCATCCCTCACTTCCCTCTACCCTTCTATAGACTGACCGTATCGCTGATCACCTTGATCACCCTGATAGTTCCCCTTTGATGGTCTGACATACACAGCATCCAACCTGTTCTGGCTGTAACTTTGCACTGAGTGGTCTGAGTATCAAGGTATATCTGTAGAACTATGTGTAGAGAGGGATCTTCTTGGATCCCAGAGAGTTCTTTTTTCTTAAAACATTGTATACATGTTTATTACCAAGGTAGGGTAGACAGTTACAGCAAAATATAAATCATATTGATGTGTGTGATGAATCCACTCCCATGAGTAATGTGTAAGTTCCCAAGCAGTCACCATATTATTTTGAATTAATAAAAGTCAGTGTTAGAATCAGGCCCTGGTGGGATCTGGTCGGTAGGTATCTGTTAACAGTGTACTATGGGTCTTCCAATGCTCTATGATATATGACATTCTATTATATGTGTTAAGCAAAGTTAAGCATCGGATTTTAGCTTTAGCATTTACCAAATCTGTATAAGTTAGCAGATCAACCTTCAAACATATCTCAAGGCATCTGTTCTGCACAATTGTTCAATGTCCAAGCAAATTTGCCCAGTACAGACTATGACGGCCACGTTATCTCTTACACCACCCTCTTATATGACATATACTGGGCTCCTGGACCTTTCCTTTTCTCAGTGTCTTAGTCACCACAGACGCTCTGGTATCAGGTTCCATCATCCTGACTCAGGATAGGTCCATTAGCGGTTATGTGTAGCACTGTGCCAAGCAAATGCTGATCCTGATGATCAAAGTAAGGGAGTACTTTGGTACAATATATCTTAAGAGCTATGGCTAATGGGTTCTCTGTGGGAGTTTAATAACTATGGTCAGTAGTTACAGTGATATCTCAAATAAACCAGGCTTCACACCCTATAGCCCCATCTGCCAGTTTATGTAATTGAAGTGTTAATGTAACTCCTCCCTTCTTTCCCAGAATTTAATGGCCTATAATGACACCACCAAAGGGATAGGAGTGGCCTCCTCCTGTTGATACTAACATTGCCACTAACACATGCCCTAATGCCCTCACAGTCAGGGGGCTCAGCAGGTCCTCCCAGACAAGGTATGAAGGTGGCTTATCAAAAGATTCAAATGTCAATCATAGAAATATTGCCACAAGCTACAGAAGATACCAAAGAGTCACTAACTAATGATGTTAAGCTTGGTCAAGAAAGATGGGAGCAGTTTGTTCAGGAAAGGCTACTCCCACAATATGGAGGTGGAGAGCATAGACAATTCAATGACCCAATATAAACACTGATAAAGGGTTTATCCCCCACATTTGCCAAGTTGTCTGACATAATGAATTGTCAAACCTCACTGAGGCCTCACTAAACAAGGTAGATTTTTATGTTCTGCAGAGACTTGTCGTATTTGATATTGCTAGAAGAGTGGTCACAGTGACGGATGAGAAATTTCTAGATGAGCTGCTCCCTATTTCCTTGTCTCTGGTAGAGAATGATTGCACCTGATGGAGTGCCCCTAATATGTCTGATAAAAAATCTTATAAAATGCTAGAAAATACTTCACCTTGATTGCTGATGGCCAGGCACTGTAACTTTTTGTAGACCATAGGGATACCACTTCTTCCTTGGTAGGTCACTCAAAGAGAACAGCCTTGACAATCCTCATGCAAAACAATAAGCTTCTGTCTGGCCTTGGTTGCAATCCGGTCAACAGCAATGCGAAAAGTCTTTCCTGACCAAGCCACAGACCTCTACAGTAATTTTGTGTGAGAAGAGAAGGATACTTACAGCCTCCATGTAGGTAACAAACAAGACAAAGTTGGAATAAATCTTAAAAATTCAATATATTTTTACAGAGCAAGGCCCTTGAAGACATTCTATAAGTTGGTGCATAAGTAGATTCCACAAAAACTGAAGTGTATTGTTGGCCCTCATGATATCCTTTTCATAGCTTTTCCAACCATAACCCTTTCTGCTGTATTGGATCCAAGAAGATACCTCTCTACCCATAACTCTAGTAACAGGTGGTAGTGATGTAAGTGGGGGCATAATGGGGCATTGATGATAGTCAGTCCATGGAAGGGTAGAGGATGGTGAGGGATGGGGTGGTGGGCGGGGAGGAGGCTATCCATGGTCTTGCCAGTGTCAGTGCTGAATGAGGTTAAGAGCCAGGCACCTAGTATGAGAAGACTCATTTTCTACACAAGTAATCTATAGATATGATGTAAAATACACATTTTCCTGCTCTATAACTGCTGTAAAAGCATCATAAGTGTTGAAATCAACTTCAGCAGGTCTGAAAACATAGAATTTGACACCAAGATTAAGCTGATTGACCAACTACATCCATTTCTATGAAGGAAACAAGTTTGGAAATTAACTCGGGCAGCCATCTTGAAAATGGCCACCATTTAGGATTTTCAATTGTAAAATGATATGAAAGATGACTCACTGAGGAGTAAGCATATTTAATTTCATGACCATATCATGTTTTGCACTAGGCTATTATACCCTATATCTGCTGATATCTGCGGGGCTTTAAGCCAAAAATGGCAGCCATTTTGTTTTTGATTTTTCGGCCAGATAACATCAAGATATGAAATGTTATATGGCAGATTTGAATACAGCACACCCAAATTATCCTAATCCAACTCTAAAACGATTCTACTACAAAATGCCTTGACCCTTTTTATGAGGCCTCTTTTCCAGAAAAAGCTCTTGACTAATAGGTTGGCACCTGGTCATAAATTACACCTGGTCATAGATTGCACCTGGTCATAGATTGCACCCAGTCATAGATTGCACCTGGTCATAGATTGCACCTGGTCATAGATTGCACCTGGTCATAGATTGCACCCAGTCATAGATTGCACCTGGTCATAGATTGCACCCAGTCATAGATTGCACCTGGTCATAGATTGCACCTGGTCATAGATTGCACCTGGTCATAGATTAGACCCAGTCATAGATTGCAGCCGGTTATAGACTTTCAACTTGGATCGATTTGGTGAGACACAGCCAATGCAAAATACCTAACAGGGCTTCATCCTCAGGACACACAGACATAGTGCACTTTGTGAGTGGCAAACTTACATACTTAATTATAAATGACTACATGATTCAAAATTCACAGATGTGCGAAGAAGACACACTAAACTTGTCAACACTGGACGGAATAGACAGACTGTAAAACCAACACTGCATTGTGGACCACAATAGGTGTCTGTTTGTATGGTCCAGGGGTGTGGTAACTGTATTAGTGGGGGATGCAGTGGGGCGTGGTAACAGGGAGGAGGTGGGGAGCATAACTCCAAAACTTTCACTTTATATTCAGACTGCTTGCCGTGTCCATATAATTATATTGGCTACAAGTGAGGCCAAAAAAGGGTGTTTCAGGTAACCAAACCATAGATTCAACAAAGGATGGACCCTAGCATTTTTCTCCTCTTTCTCTTTCTCCTTTTTCTATTTTTCTTTTGATTTTCCAATGGGGCAGTGCCAACTCAATGGGATAGATATGAACACTCTTGAATCTCGGGCAGGGTTAGTGCCGACACACAAACCTTCTACATTACCGGCGGCCTAATCATAAAGGGCCAGGAATCGACAGATATCCCACTCCCCTTGTTTTTCTTTCCTCTTTCTCTTTCTCCTCTTTTTTTATTTTCCAAGGGGGCAGTGCCAACTCAATGGGATAGGTAGACTCTTGAATCTCGGGCCAATAAATGGCTTCTGTGTGTGTTTTTTTTGTTTTTTTTATTGGGGGGGGGGGGGCTCAAGGATGCCATCAGAGTATCACCCAGACACAGACGTCGTGTAAATTACCGGCAGCCTATGTGAACACCTGTGCCTGCTGTTTGTGTGGCGTCCGTCCAACATCATGACTAAAATACCCTGCCTGCCTTACCCTTTAAGGACCACAGAGGGGTTTGGCACTTTGGACAGGAACGGCCCGGTATGCCTTAAAGGCGCAGATCTTGGTACCTCTCCAGCGACAGTCGGAGTGGAGTCGTGACAGGTACTCAGCCCTATATATAGGGGCGCTGGGGGTCTATGGAGGGCATGATGCCCTAATGCATCATGCTCTTTGTCGTCATTATGCATGAGTGCAGCCCTGGTGAGTAACTCACCAGTGCTGCATTCAAGCATCATGCCAACCCTACCGGGTTGAGACACTGTCATAGGGTTGGCATGATGCACCAATGCAGCACTGGCAATTACTCGCCTTGGCTGCCTTGGTGCATGATGACGACAAATGTCATCTTTTAGCGACATCCATCCTTAAAGAGTGATGGTGCTGTGCCATTGGTCATGAATGAGTGCATTCAGAAAGCTCCAGAAATCTATGGGCATGGATTGTGGCGTAGAGAACAAATTTTACTTTTCTAAAAGATAGAATTATACTTTTGATTTATCTAAATGATGAATTCAAGTATCACGCTGGCCCAGTGGGGTTGATACACTCCCACCAGGTCGGCACCATACATGAATGTTGAATCTTAGCGTTTATGTCGCTCCCATTTTTCTCGTGCATGGTTTAACCCATTAAGGACGGCATGTCACTAAAAGGTGGCATTTGTCATCATGATGCATCATTCTGGCCCCAGCGAGTAACTCGGTGGGGCTACATTGGGGCATGATGACAACCCTCAAGGACTGGCATGATGCTTGAATGCAGCTCTGACGTGTTACTCATGGGGGCTGCATTCATGCATCATGATGACCAAGGGCATGATGCTTGTCTAGTTAAAATATGAGTGGTAGCACTAAATACTTCACAGTTGTGTCATTTACACAAAGAATGAACCTTAGAATAGAAAGAAAGTGTATTTGCAACCCTTCATACTAGCTCTTTTTCTTAACATTTTCCACAATCAAAGACAGCTTATATATAATCGTGAATCAATCAGAAAGTACATCTGATATTTCATATATAAAGTAGACAGAAAACTGATTGACTTCAATGTTGTTTTAGGCATGACTTAACACCTTTGGCGGGGGTCACATGGGTCAGCAGGATATTGATAAATGGCTGCAGCTGGTGCAAGCTGGCACCAGCGTATTGATACACTGTAAAAATAATGTTTAGATCCTAAACACTTATCTAAACACTTATTGTGTCTGTTATTATAAACACTTCTATAGAAAGGTATATAAAAGTGTTTAGGTAAAAAGTGTTTGAATTCTAAACAGTTTACGAAAAGTGTTTAGATAAATATTTAGATTCTAAACACCTTTCTATAAAAGTGTTTAAAATCTAAACACCTAACTCTTATTGAATGTTTAACTTTAAAGTGTTTAAAATCTAAACACTTTGAATATGCGTTTAGAATTTAAACGCTTATCTAAACACTTTTAATCTAAACATTTTTGCAGTGTTCATTTAAAATGTGTTCAGAATCTAATCTGTTGATAAATGATCATAAATAATGGACTCAATATGTGTTTGAATTCTAAACAATATTTTAACAGCGTAGGTGTCAGAGGTCAGATTGAGTTCAGAGCGTCCCTTTGATGAGTATTGACCCAGGCTGGGTTATTAGGATCCGTGTCGGTTGTGGACATAAGACGCCGCTAATGTCGCTATAAATACAGACAGCGCCGCCACGACCCCTGGTGGTAAGGTCGTGCATGACAGGATAAAGGCGCAGGGCCAGCGCTAAGTGAGGAATGAACAGAGATCAATCAATAAGATAATCTGTCTCTGTGGTTTCCTAATATCTGCCAAGACTAAGTTATATTAATGGCGCACCAAGATTGAACGTGTGATTTACATCATAAATGACCCTACTTGCTAAAAATTCGACTTCAGCAGGGACAGCAGCAAAAACCTCGTTTCCATGTTTTTTAGGCTAACTCGGTAAGTTTTAGTTTTGAGCATTGCATCTACCCCAGCTAGCAAGGATACATTGGGCCAACGTTGGCAATGGTCGGCACCATTGCAGGCAATATTTTATTGTTGTGCCAACGTTGGTACAACGTTGGCAAATTTAGGTAGTACCAAGGTGGGCAGTACTCCCAATGATCTGCCAATGTTCAGTTGGTCCAACATTGGCCAACGTCATTTCTTTGCAACACCATGGTGACATTCAGATGGACGGACAAATGAACGTTAGGCCACTGTAGCTATGGGGGTTCGAGGAAAAAATATCATTTTTCAGCAGCCTTCATGTAATTGTATGTCAGGCATGCACACTGCCATATCATATAATGGTCTGCATGGAGAAAGTTTTATCTAGGTCTTTATGTATGGTAGCCTTGAAGTATTTTCAAGCTGCTATACTTAAAGGGGATACGCTCTGTGATTATGCCACTCTAAACCCCCAGCACCCCTATATTTAGGGCTGAGTACCTGTCACTCCAACTGTCGCTGGAGGGGTACCAAGATCTGCGCCTTTAAGGCATACCTGTCCTGAATCGAGGATGTAAATCACGCATGTACGCGATAGCTCTCCTAGGTGAGAGAACAAACGTTTAGAGCGTTATCTTAATCAGACTACTAAGATGATCTTATTTGTCTTAAACTTTTAGTAGCTAAATTCAAATCCTATCTTTAGCTATCTTACTCCCATCTTAAGACTTTATCTTGGACTACCTTAAAAGTATGACTATTACTATCTAGTATGTATAGGGGGCTCTGCTCCCCAACCCCTGTTTTCTTTCTTCTTTTTCTCCTATTTCAATCCTATCTTAAACTATCTTAATCCCATCTTAAGACTTATCTTAGACCATCTTAAAAGTATTACTGCCCGATATTAAGATACTGGATTACGATTTAAGATACATGTATAAGATACTGACAGGAGGACACTTAATTAAGATATTGAGATTTAAGATTAAGATAACGCTCTAAACGTTTGTCCTCTCACCTGGGAGAGCTATCCCGTATTGCGTAAATCACCCTTTCTATTGATAAATCCCTGCAGCTGGTGCAAGCTGGCCCCAGGGTATTGATAACAGGTCACATTGGGTGTCAGCAGCCCTTTGATGAAGATTGACCGAGCTGAGGTCGTTAGGACTGGTAATGGTCTCATGCTGACAGAATAAAGGCACAGAGCCAGCAAGAAGTGAGGGACCACGTGACATGAAGTCATGACAAACAGGGGAGTCATTCTACAGGCAGCCTGGACTCCCTTTGACTTTGTTTCTTTTCTCTGTGCATGTCCTATGAAGATAACATGCACTAAACACTATGCTACACAGAGAGAAGAAGTAGAATCAGTGTAACACTCAAATGGGAGTCCAGCCCCGATCACTGAGGTGACTCTCCCCACGACTCTAAAGTGACTCCCTATCAATAGGGAGTCTAAGTGTACTGACCTGGACCCCTATTTGAGTGTTACAGTGATTCTACTTGTTCTATCAGTGTATACCTTAAAGTGACATGCTCCGATGATTAAGGTTCAAAAATCAATTTTGTTAAAAATGGACCAGAATGTTCCCTATGGCCATGCTTCATGTGCTAGCTACTATATTTAATCTCATTCCCTAGAATTCAGCTTAGAAACTTAGAATAATTATCAGATTATGGCTCAATTTACTAATTTTGGAGTGCACGCTATAATTCCCCCATTGAAAATACACTGTAGAATGCTATACTTGGGCTACATCTGAACCTCTGATTGGGCTCTTATTACCCATAGATGACATTTTATTGGGCCCTATCCTTCAAACATGTTATTGTACTAACATTTGAAACACATTTAAGCAGGATTAAAATATGAAAAATTTCGGACCATGTCACTTTAAAGGGTTGATGATGAGACCTTACCTGAGGTGTCTCCCCTCCTCCCCCCTGAGTTGTACTGCATGGTGGGAAGCATGCATGGTTCACAGAGGGTATGAACTTGTTATGTTTGAGTAGTCTGCACCTATAACTTACTATATTGTGGAGATCATGCATGGTTATACATCAATACAGGGTACGAACCCTAGTATTTGAGTAGCCTAAATAACGGGTCTTGTATAGGCGCTATAGACACTCCATAGGAAGGTCCCTATCATGTACCCTGCTGAATGTATGTGTGTGTCAGGTGCTATGTGATGGAATGTTAGTTAACATTGTAAGGGAAGTGTAGCTGCCATTGTTGGGGACCAATGTTGTTGGTGATCAGTATTCAAAGACACCAACAATTTCACCCGTTTTCAACAAAAGAAAAGCAGCACAATACTTTACATGCGCATGCCAATTTGACCAATGGGGAGAGGGGGGTGACCTACCTGCCTATGTGCCTCCATTTGACGTGGTCTGGTACTAGGTGTCCCCATGTTTAAACAACCCCATGTTTAAACAAGGCCGCATAATGCAATATGGGGTCCTTAAAGGGTTTATGCTTGCATAGAGAATACTAATGTAAATGATAATCACAAGTTGAAACTCTATGACCAGCAAACATTTATGACTAGCTGATGTCTATGTCATCACTTTTAAGAAATCCTTTAATTATTTGCCCTAAATAAGCATTCTTCATTGCCCGACCCAAAACCCACTCTCCAGATATCACATATACTACTCACACCTGACCTGGCCTGTTTTCTGTCCGTTCAGAGCATTATACTGTCCAATCTTCTGTCTATCTAGCCCTACTATCTTATTGAAGTTATAGTGCTTTACATTTGGAACACAACAAAAAGAAAATGGTATTTATACTGTGGTTATTGGGCGAAATAGCTGCACATTTGTATTTCGGTGCCATCTCCACCTTCCACTTTTACAGTCAACATGAATCCGGATGCTTAAGCTCCCATAGGGCTGAAACGTGACCAAGCCATGGATACCTATAACAGTGCAATGGCCGTAAATTAAACTAGAAAGCTGCTTACCTCCACCAGGCCTCCTTCTCAGATGCAGCATGCCACACGGCGTCCACGTAATTCCATACCTCCTCTCACTAATGCACCAATGATGCAGTTCTCATTAAAAGGCAAAACACTTGCTGCCCCTGCAGTAACAGTCAGCACTGAGTGAGGACCGCCAGTCTGGTTTTATATAGAGTGGGTGGGGGTTAAAGTTAAATGCAGTTTATGTAAAAGGATGTATTGAGTTCTTGTTTTGCCCACTGTGGTCCCGCCGGGTGGCTCCCTTGGTGCAGCCTCAGTGTGGGGATGAGGCGGTATAAAGAACACGGGCTGTGGGCACCTTCCGCTTAACATGGTAAATAATACAGACACTACACTCTACCGCACTGATAACCAGGCAATAGTCTGTAGTGGCTATCCCAGGTTAGTCAAGGGGATAATAGTCAGAATGACGAACTGATATTTAAAAATGACTAAGGTAAAACAAAATATGGCTAAGGCCTAATTGGAATGGAATGACTAAGGTGGGTCTGTCACTACTGACTATACCTGATGGTATTAACTAACCATGGTTGGTCGTATAGGGAGCCAAAAGATGACTAACTACTTTCCGTTCTGGATTAGGAACTAATTAGAATGATAAGTGTTGTGATTGCTCATGCTATTAATGAAGTCATAGATGTAATTTTCCTGGGCTACAAAATTGATATGCAACTCATACAACGTTATATAAAACTATTGCTTTTAAGATGGTCAACATTTTTTTGACTCCTCTAGGGGGGGCAAAGGAATTTCACGCCTTTTTGGCAAAAAAGCGTGCTCGTTATTATAGTTTAAAGAGGGGGGGTGCAGCAAGATTCTGACCTGTCTCCGGACAGCACCCACAAAACCTCTGCTCAGGGTAGCTAAAGAGCAATATGAAAATAAACCTTCAGTGAGAACAATAGGACCAACACCTGAGCGGAGTATAAGAGTTGGGATACAAGAAGACGGCAGAGTGGTGTTGGCTCTGGGTGATGTCTACACTGAAACAGTAAACTTAAACAGGTTACCATCCCACAAATAGAATCTGGAATTGGTAAATGTCGGGATTTGGGCTGGCCCATGCTTTTATCTGACAACTCCAGTTAGAAGACCCACTTAGACGAGTCTGGAGACAGGTTTGTGGGATGGTGACCTTGATAGGTTAGACAACCTTTAACTAGTTTGTTTTATGACAGTCACTTAGAAGAGTCTGGAGACTTTATCAGTGTGTTGGCTCCATGTGGCGTCCACAGACAAGGGAAGTTGCTGCATTGTTAATGTTTACATCAGTTCCTGCATCTCTCAAGTTAATTGTTAATTAGACAATACTTTACCAAGAACAGCAGACCCGTGAGTACTTATAGATCGTCCCGGTTAGTTCCTCGTCCACAGGGTAAGCCTACAACAATGTATCGTGCATGAATACACACTCAAAAATCTTGTCTCCAGACTCTTCCAAGTGTCTGTCATAAAATAAACGAGTCAAAAACTTGTCTAAGTGACAAGGAAGCGGGTCATCTAGCTGGAGACCCACTTGGCATGTGCCAGCCCAAAACTCAACATGTGCCAGCTCCAGATTCTATTTGTGGGATGGTATTAAAATGAAATTATCCTCTATTGTTAATGCTCTCTTATCCATTTACTATAGGAGTCTATGGGTATGGCAAATAGGAAATAGTCATCAGGCTGTGTAGTATGCCATGTATGGCATTTGAATGGTGGATAAAATAGGAAATAGTCATCAAGCTGTGGAGGGTGCCATGTATGGCTCTAGAATGGTGGATAAAGGTAAATCATCACAAGTAAGTAAGGAAAATCTGCAAATGTCATGGTTTTAGGAAGTTTCATTTTTTGCCATCAGGTATTATATAAATAGATTCTATGAAGTATAGACTTTAGGAAGTTAGTGTAGCTGCACAACATTATATACTGTAGATTTACAGTACATACTATGGTATTAGCGGCCATGGGCAGTAGAATACACTGTTAGTTTAGAGTATAAAAGGACGTACTTTTGTTTTAACTATTTACAGTATGTTTAAAGCACTTTGCCATCCTTAAAGCAATAAACACATTGGTATATTAAAGTAGTAAGTGTATTGGGCTTACGCTAATGAATGATTAATATGTAGTGACGCCAACAGTGTTAGGCTGGAACCAACATGTCCATTTGTTACCAGCAGAGTCAATACTTTAGTAGCACTTCAGGTATTGGTGATTAATTCTGGTTATATTTAGCCTACACAAACATTACAATTTCTTTTTTTTATGCATACGTCACTAGCTTTTATTCACCGTTGTTTTTCCGTATGTCCTTCTGGTCCCGTAAAAGTGTTCAGTGAAATAGAGAGTAGCAACATAGCACACATTGGTTGTCAGTATATACACTTTATGCGATAGGTAAGGAATTTTGTGTATGGGTTTTTGCTGCCAACAGATGGTCTGTCAAAGTCATTTCACTGTATACAAGTGTAGTGGTTCGGAATCTCAGAAAGAGAACAAGAACGTCAGTTTCCAAGTGCGAAGTAGAAAGAGTGTTTTTATTCAACGTATCCCTATTACAATTGAATCTAGTCTTAACCCGGAGGGTAAGACGAAGCAGTCC